>BPLS01000447.1:232641-253999 GCA_019656275.1 Rhododendron kiyosumense
GGGAAACTGATAGTGCCTCCTCCCTTTTGCAATACATGTATCTTCTGTATGTTAACAACTCTTGCTACCAATCAAAAAAATACACAACTCTTGCTCAAAGAAACCAGGTACCGTTGCACTTTAAAAACTTGTACCTAATTAAGTTTCTCTCCAGGGTTGATTGTGAATTTAACCTTGGGTTGGCAAATTCAAATCCTAGTCTTAGATGCTTCAACTAGACAAGGTTAAGGCAGTTGGGGTGTGACTGCATGCTTTTATTAGCCTATTGGATTTTTCAATACTTGTTTGTCAATGATTTTTAATATGGCTGGTTGTTGGTACTGTGCAATCAGAACCTTAAGTTGAAAATTTGTAAGTACTTCCTATAGAAGTAGTTTGCGTGGGGAGAATTCAAAGGAAAGCAACGCTTCAACCATCAAATAACTTGCGAAAATCTGTGTGTGTTGGTTGTGTGTGATGTCCATGGCTTGGCTAACCATGTACCTTTCATTGAATATATTGCTTCCAAGGCAATGAAAATGTACTTTTTCTCCTTTTTATTTGCAGAAGAGAAGGCAATAGAGAATGAAGACTCATTTTAAGTTTCTGAATTAGTCTACCAAATTATTTATAGAGTGAAACATGTTTTCATACCGAAACGGACATTATCGGCAGTCTCACTCAGATGCGTTGCTTTGAAAATAACACCAACAAATGTCTCTAAAATCTTGCTACGACCGTTGATTGGGTCCGAGAACATAGTTATAAAGAACCATCCCTCAATAGCCACTCTTTTCGCACTGAGCTACTTAATGGACTTTGCATTGATTCTAGAGGTGGAACCCATCTTTCGTGTTCCTTTTGCTTTTACTTCTCTACCTTCAAACAGTTCATTTGCTGAGACAAGCGGACTTGTCTTCCCTAATCTTGATCCGAGCAGCTAGACTTCTACACTTCTATATGATCACTCCTGAAGTCCTGAGTGCAGCCCTGACCTTCAGATCTCGTTTCTTATTGACCCCTCTTTATAGAATACACTTATTTCAACAGGTTAAAAAATAGTTGGAGTTTAACCAATCTTTTCTTTACCTGTTTCGTTTTGGATACTATAACTCATGACGCCCATGATTATAACTCATCCATTGAGCATTTCTAATGGGCTAGTCAATAAAAGTGATCAATTTCTGTGTTAAATAGAAAATGCATGTGAATTTCATAGTTTTAATCTTTATTGTCTCTTTAACTCTTTTTTTTTTTTTTTTGTATCAAAAGTCCCTCAAATCTTCCCCACTCTTGTTTTGTGACAAAAATCCAAAAAAGTCTCAAGCCACTTGGTAAGTTACACTCCTGATGACAAGTTTTAAGCCCATGCTTTTGAACTCTAATTGACTCTTCTTCAATTGGACATCATCAAATATCACTTGGTTTTGGGGTGAGATTATCAAAGTTCACTTGGTCCATGTTTGATATCATGATGTTCTTTTCCAAACTATAAACTATGCACAGTGATCCCTCTATCTATAATGGTTTTCAAATGATTACCAATTTGGCCAAAAATGTTGGATACCTTCGATGGGAGACAAATTATATTGTTATCAACCGAAGCCCTGTCAAATCAAAACTCCTAATCTTACTCATCCACAAATTGAAGGATCAGAAGGATGCCATTTCTATATATAAATAAATAAATTTACTAAGAGTTAGAGATACAATGTTGATCAAAATAAAAGAGTTAAAGAGACAATAAAGAGAAAATATGAATTTCGCATACATTTTCTATTTAACACAGAAATTGATCACTTTTATTGACTAGCCCATTGAAAATGTGCAATGGATATGTTATAGTTATGGGCGTAATTAAGACTTATTTTGAGTCTGGATCCTCTCATGTTACCTTCCTCATGTGATTCTCTTATGTGATGATCCTAGAGTGACACCTCACCCATTCATTAAATCAAAGGCCAAGATTTGCACTTTCAATAAAGCAACCAAAACGACGCCGTTTTTGGTCTAGAGAAAAAGGAACTCAACTCTTATCCCCCAAATGTTTACATTACAATATATTGTCAAAACTAGAACAATAGTTCAATTAAACTTTCACAAAAAGTAGATAAAAAAAAAAAAAGCAATTAAAATTCTTTCATCAGTCTCAGCAAGTCTAATTCACGGAGACCATGAATTCACAAAAACAGTAAATGGAATAAAAGAAGCCTCCAAGCATGAATTGCTAAAGAAGCTCCCTCTAGTCCTCCCAACTCTAATTCACCAAAAACCATGAAATGAAAAGGGGATCATGATATAATGAAGCAATCCAGTCAAATCCACGGAGAAAAAAAACAGTGAAGGGAGAATATCAGACAAAATTTTTCTCCAAGCATCTCCATGAATTGGTGGGATACAGCTTGTGGTAGAGTCATTTTGGCGCCAAATGGTTAGAGAACCAGAAAATTGGGGGAAAAGAGTTCGGTTTATTTTTTGCTCTAGACCCAAAACGGCGTAAGGTTTCTGACAGCCTAAGGTTTCTGACACAGACAGAAACCTCCCTCACTTTAGCTGACAATAGCAAATCACCCCGTTCCGTTAGACTAAAATTAGAAAATGGATGGAAATGATAATGTCAGTATACATAAACTTCAAATATACCTATATAACCCTCATCCTTACTCTACTTTGCTGTAAATACCAACTCACATCACAACATCTAACACCACAAAATTTCACACCAGAAAAATAAAAGCAACCAAAGCTCCATCTGAAAGCAAGCAAAGCCCAGTTACAAGAATATGAATAGGATCTACCATCGCAAACTCCAAGCAATTACCCAAATTCAGAACCAAACAGAAGCAACCAGTGAAATTCAGATTTCATCCATCCAAATAGCAGCCAAAACATTAAAGATTAAACTGCCATCGTATGCAAATTCCTTTCATCCAAACAGCAGTCAAAAGATCACAAGGCTATATGAACCTCTCCTTTTCCGGTCAAAAGATTACATCAAAGTGCCATGTTCTTAGGTTCCAAATTACATACATAGAAGATTACATAACCTGGGCTATTCAAAACAAGGCTATACACAAAAAAAATAAACAAAAAACAGAGTCTACTATGCCCTATACAACCATATACCAAGTATTAGTCAGCCCCAATGGTCATATACTATCATATACAAAAAAGTGATCTTCAAAATCTGCATGTAGATCCCAAAAAAATTCCTAGAATTCATCATTCAACTGCATTTTAAAAAGATGATTGTTACCACAGGTTTAACTGTAATCGTATAGAATAAAACAGAGTCTACTATGCCCTATACAACCATATACCAACTACGGTCTTTGTAGCTTTCTTGGCGTACCTGTTAATCACAGTATAGTAGTATCGAATAAAACTATAACTGATATTATTGTTGTCATGCGCTTGTGCCCTGCATGCACCATGCTGTGATCAGCAAACATGGTGAGATCCTGTAATTGTACCAATGACAATGTTCCCCGTAGAAGGCAAAACAGTTAAAATATCCTCCATAATTTTGCTCCACAAAAAATCTTCCAACCACTGAATTTCAAAGTACCATAGAATCTTCTAAATACTGAGTTTCCAAGCACAACCTCCATCAAACTGGAATACAATTTTGTAATAAGTATTTACCCACACTGAGAGTTATTCTTAGCCTTGTTGTTCATGATCACTGGCCTCTTAAGCAATTGGATGTATCCAATGCCTTCTTATATGGAGTGATATCTGAGGATGATTACATGAAACAACCAATGGGGTACAAAGATTCTATTCATCCTGACTATGTGTGTAAACTGTCCAAAGCTCTTTATGGGCTTAGGCAGGCTCCTAGAGCTTGGTGCTCTATGTTTTCTAGGTATCTTGTTGACCTTGGTTTTTAAGTCTAGTAAAGCAGATACTTCTCTTTTCATTTTGACTCAAGGAGATCATCTTACTTTAGTCCTAATCTATGTGGATGACATAGTTATTACAGGCAATGATTCTTCTTACATAACTGCTCTTATTCAAAAGCTTAGCCATACATTTGTCATGAAAGATTTGGGGTCTCTCAACTGCTTTCTTGGTATTGAGATTACTAGTTCTTCATCTGGCCTTTTTCTGTCTCAGTCCAAGTATGCTTCAGACCTTCTTCTTAAAGCAGGCATGGTAGACTGTAAAGGCTCTAAATCTCCAGCTTCTGTCAAACCTGGAATACCAGATTGTGATTATCTTCTCCAAGATGTTTCTTTATATAGAACTTTGGCGGGTTCATTACAATATCTGACTTTGACAAGGCCTGAAATTTCTTTTTCTGTCAATGTGGCCTACCAACATATGCATGCACCTAAGCTGAGTCACTTCATGGCAGTTAAACGTATCCTTAGGTACATCAAAGGGTCAGTGAATCAAGGTCTGCATTTTGTTCCAGGACCTTTCACTCTCACAGCTTTTGCAGATGCAGATTGGGCTAGGGATCCGGTTGATAGAAGGTCAACAACAGGTTTTGGGATTTTTATGGGGCATAATTTGGTATCTTGGTGTGCCAAGAAACAACACACAGTGGCTAGGTCTTCCAGTCAGGCTAAGTATAGAGTAATGGCTCAAACAGCCACTGACTAGCATATTCCTTCTTCAACACCTCATGTTTTATGGTGTGATAATAAGTCTGCTATTGCTTTGGCATGCAATCCTGTTTATCATGCTAGGACTAAGCATATAGAGATTGATATCATTTCATACGTGAACAAGTGATGAACAATCAGATTGTGTTATATCATATTAGCTCAGAGGCTCAAATAGCTGATATCTTCACCAAGGCTTTTACAGTTTCAAGGTTTCAGATTCTCAAGTCCAAACTCATGGTAGCTAATCCTCCCATGATTTTGCAGGGGGATGAAAAGGGGTCTCACATTGCAGCTGATTCAAGCTCCTCAACTAATCCAGAGTTGAGTTAACAAAGTGTGGTTTAGTTAGTTGTCTGGTTAGTTTGTTGACAGCTGTTATGGTTTAGTTTGTTGACAGTTGTTAGTGGAAGGATTGTTAGTCGGTTAGTGGACTAGAGAGATATAAACATTGTATTCTGCTTTGTAATCAATCAAGCTAATGAAATGAAAATAAAAGATTCCTTTCTCTCTCTAGTTCTTTGTTCTCTCTCATCTTCTTGATTAATTCTGTTTTTTGATTTGAACAAACTCATTCTGTTTTTGGAATTTCTTCAAAATGCCTCACCAAACAGTGTTTGCATTTAACTTCAAAAGCAAACACATCAAAAATATGCCAACCTTTTCTAGTTAAGGTGGGTTAGTACCTCGATCTCTTCCTTGTGCCATATATTAGGCATTGTAAACACCAAAACCGTAGAAGGAAACATCATGAGCAATGAATAAGGAAACATTAACGAAGGCAGAAACAGTGCTTGCCAACAGGAAATTCATCCAAACATTTTCAGATTAAGCACTTAATTAAACTATCAAACTCATTATGTCAAATAATCATGTTCTCATACTCAAGTGCATGAGAGTGGATCTACAAACCTTCAAACAAAATGGCCCTTAGGGGAGGGATCCCAAGTCCCAACCATGTAAGAAATTTCCGCATCCAGCGGCGAATGCTTTTATTCAACACAATAATCGAATTAATTATCAGGCAATATGTGTTTTGGAGGATGCACAAAACAAGTAAACCAAAGGATCCGAAAAGTTTCCCGGAGAAGTTGAATATTGCAGTTCCCACAAATACATACTTGGCTCACTATCGAAGAACTAATGGCCAGTCCTAGTACTACACTACAAAGGGTAAAAAGAGAAAATACCAATTGATTCAAAAGAAACTCTTGCTTTCATTTTCCAAATGCTTCATAAGTAGGAAGCACGTACGTTACCATTGAATAGAATAGAGCGCGTAATCGAACAAACAAAGGAGTTAACTTCAGCAACACCAGACATTTCCCTAACTAGGCTTTTTGACTCACTAACCTTAAGGATCCTTTTGAAGCTGCTCGATCCCTCAATCCCAAAATTTTGTCCATTCCCAAAAAGTCAAACTTTTTAAGGGCACATAATCATTGCACTTAAAAAGTTTGGGCCTTTGAAAAGCAAAAATGCTAGAAAACCCACACTCACAAGGGTGTGGGCTCCACACACTGGAAGTGTGTAGTGTGTGTGGAGCTCACACCCTTTGTGAGTAAGTGTGTAAATAGGTGTGTAAGTGGGTGTGGTTGTAGAATGATTATTCAAAAAATACTCTCCAAATTCAACTTTATCATTGCTGAACAGTCACATCAAGGGAAACAAAATGGGTAAAAATGGTCTTTTAAAAAATCTAACTCATAAACTTTCCAAAAGGGACCAAAGTTGGTTAAAGTGGTCAAAAGAATTTGGGATGCGGGGGAATATAACAATAGTGGAATGTGCAGCCACTTGATATCTCAATCTTGACAGCTATAAATGATGATCGTGTTCCATGGACCCATACATGTTTTTTTTGATAAGTCATGGACCCATACATTATCTTTCCCTGTTTGTGAAAACCCATCCAATCTTAGATCAACGAAGAAATACAAAAGCTAAAACAAATGAACAAAGAACGCAAAAACGGAGAATGAAATGCATTGTAGCACTAAAACTTATCCTAATTTATATGCCAGAATACCATCCAATAATCCCACAATGTAACCATTACTCACATCTGATAATTATGAAAGTGAGAACTCGCTAAAATACAAGGCATGTTGGGATACACCAATATGCAAAACCAACGGTCTACAGAAAAAACAAAAAAGGAATACGGGGGATAATTATGAAGGTGAGAACTCACTAAAAACACAAGGCATGTCAGGGGATATACCAATATGTAAAATCGATGGTCTACAGAAAAAAGGAAAAGGAAGGTAACAAAGTGCACGAGACCATTGGAAAGCCCAATATATGTTAACTATATAGAGGTAAATAAATGATACAAAGAAGTACCTTTTGGTTCAACCCTGCAAAAATGGACTTTGATGTCCTCCTGTATAGGAACCACCAAAGTTTGGAAGTTTTTCGGAGAAGCAGGCTTTTGATCTTTGGCCTGAAAGGTAATATGATACTGCCCTCCACAAGAGATCCTGGCATTTGCTCTAACGAGCTTGACAAACTTGTATGTTGTGTCCTACAATTAACAAAAGAAATTAAACACATTACCATGAAAGATGATGCATGACAGATTTGGAATAGGGCTAAGTATGATCAAACACGAGGGAATGGGGCTGTTTTTTGGACAGTATTTTGTATGAAGGAGAGAATAGTTAGAGAAGGATATATCTAGACCTCACACCTAGGTTACCAAAGGCATCACACTTAAGGCCTCTTTACCGTCGTACCAAAGAATGAAATTGCATCACAAATAGTAAAGCTTAAAGCTAATTTTTCATTCATTTAATCATTCATTTGCCAGAAGGCTTACAATCTTATTTATACCCATTTCAACGTGACTCAATGACTCTTTGATCAACTAATTGACTCCTCGACTATATTTAACATTAATGACATAAAAAAACCAAATAACTCTTTGATCAACTAATTGACTCTAAAGACTTTGACCAGACATTAAATAGATATTTTGCCTTGAATAGAACTCAAAAGACGCCTAAGAATCCAGTCCAGCACGCGTTTAGCGAATATCCCAAGTAGGACCCATGGGCAATCCTTACCCTCCAAGACCAAATAATGGTTAAATTAAGACAAAACTATAGCAAACATTTTTCCAAGTTAAGACGAAAATATAACCGAAGCAAGCAGGCTCAACAAAGACGGAAAAAAAAAAAGAGCTATCGGAGATCGATCAACAAGCATAATTGAGCCATAACAATAAAATCAAGGGCAAAACCATAAAAATATAATCGGCAACAAGGGGACATGCAAAGAGATCTAGAAGAAGCGCCCTTTGGATTTAGGGATTGAATGGAAACCCTACACCAAAATCAACGCAAGGATTGGATAGATGCCAAAACAGAAGTCAATGAACTCTTTTTCTTTTCTTTTCTTTTTTGTAATTATTCACATTAACGTAATATTTTGCCTATTTTTAATTTTTAATACACTTTTTTACACATCCAATGTCAATATTGTAAATTCACATGAATGAATAAAAACAAAAACAAAAGTTAAATTGTAAAAAGGAGTGAAAATTATTTCCTATGAAAACATACATAACTGAAACATTAATGCGAAGAATTTAAATGGTAATTTAAGTTTTGCTTCAGTTTTAGTTTTTTGTTAAATTAGTAATTTAAGTTCTACTTTAATCAAACAATATTGCTTTTATACAATTAAGTCAACTAGCTGACACAATTATGTACATATCAAGGAATTTTGTCAATAACTAAAAACTGAAAGTAGAGTAAACATCAATTTTAGTTAGATTAGAATTCATATAAAAGGTCTCACTGTCAAAGCCAAATTTGAATCATTTATTAAATACTATCTCAATTAAACATTCCTAAGTGTTTAATCAAACTATCTAACTTATTGTTGCAAAATCATGTTATTCAATAGAAACTTATAGTCTTAAAAAAAAATAGAATACTTATAAAAAATGAGAATGGACTACTGTACATTTTTCTTCTAGATTGTTCTACAAAATTGTAAAAAAACTCGATTATATGCTACACTTGTGTGGAGAGTGCTGAAATATTCTATAGATGTGAAGAAGGAAATATATTGTTTAAGAGGATTCTAAAAAGAGAATGTGGGCTATTAGATTAAAATAATCATAACCGTTCATTAAAGAAGTGGATGACTATAAAAAGAAAGTGGGTGCATTTGTTAGTTTGCAAGTATTCGTCTACCTAATATTTATAGGGAGAATTTGCACATCTTTCAGAAAAAATTCAAAAGTATATGAAAGTGGATAAACGATTTCGCCATTAATACAAAATATATATTCTTATAATTCATCCGTTCATCCTTGCTATCACCGGAATTTTTTCTTTATATATTAGTGCCCTCGTTGATGCATATTCCTGGTTACGCCACTATTTAGTTACCAGTTGACAAACATACCTCAAGAAAAGGATTAGGTACATCTTTCTTACCTTTCACGCCCTTTTCTCCAGTAAATCCAAGAGAAATTCCAAAATTAAACATCTCTAACACACCATGTTCTTTGATATACTGAATCACATGGCGACATTTCGGTCCATACACCCCATAAACATCAAGTGCTCCATGAACAAAAGGAATCAACATGATCGGCATCCAATTATATTTGTTGTAGCCACCGGGATGCAACACCTGACCCCATCCCCTTCTGGTCGAATACCTCCGCCAGTACGTCTAGAATATGACCTCGCCATGGTCCGCGTTGGGGTTTTATGGATAAACGAGGGGAAGACAAAAGAGGGGTCTCGTGTGGAATCATCTTCGTAAGGAAAAGAGTGCATTCGCAATCAAAGTTGATGGGTGCATTCGCAATCAAAGTTGATGGGCGAAAATAGAAGGGAGTTTACAGAAGGTGAAAGAGAGGACACTAAACGAGATAACCTAAACCTTACAGGATAGCTTACCAACAAGTCGGAGTATATTATTAACAAACATGAATAGCTTTGAAAATATAAATTGAAGATATAAATTTTCTCTTTTTTGTGTGTGTGCAAGAAATAGAAATGCACCTTCCTGTTTGCACCATAGAAAGTTAATATGAATAAGCCAATCATTGACTGACACATGGCATAGTTGCATAAGAAATAACTAAGGTTGGTGGGGCTTTAGGCTAAACAGGTTGGCACCAAGTTAGAATTAGTCTATGGTAATGCAGTACCCGGGGTAGATTGGAATTAACAAAAGCAGTCATTTCGCAAGCATATTCAAACACAGCTAGCATCACATCAATAAAAGAGTATTTTCGTTAACCGACACATGGCATCTGAACAAACGAATAGAGTTTCCAATGTCCTTTGTTGAGGACAAAGATGGTCAAACCAAATTTGGCAAGCTACAATGGAGGATACATTTGCTTAATCAAGTTGTTTATCCAGAAAAACAGCATGTTGCGAAAAGAACAAACCATATGATGAAATGAAACCTTACCACAACAATTAACGAAAGAGGTTACCAAACAGCATTAATTTCACTCTACTGCATTGAAATGAAACTGGAACTTACACTCGTGCCTTAAGAAAAACAGCAGTAATAATCACCTTATAAATAAATTATCACAACCAGCTGGCAGCTGAATATTCAAGCATCTATACATTCTTCTCTCTTTCATCCTTACAATACTACTAAAACAAAAAGAAAAAACAAAACACGATGTTCTCGCAAATATTTAGAAACCTTCAATACAAGCGAATGTAAAGAAGTACCACACAACTAAAGTCAAGGGCATCTGCAAAAAATTGTGTGCAATACAAACGAAAACCCAATTCAGTTTCTTGAAGACTACAGGGTGCCAATGAAGATCTGTGAATCTATCAACAAACAAATTCCACTGACAAGTTTGGCAATAGAGGCAAACAAAAGTAAAATTTCACATGACTGGTGTTTCACCAGGAGGTCCAGATCGAGTATTCAACAGAGGCTGCAGAGCTTTAACAACAATGCTCATGTTCGGACGGAAATCAGCTTCATATTGCACACACAAGGCAGCAACAGCAGCCATCTGATTTCAAGCACATGACAGCATACACAAATTAAATGATTAGAAGTAAGTTTTGATATTCATCAGACTTAAAATCGTAATCCAAAGATGGCTAGTAATCCTTGGGCATCATATTGAAGCAAAAGTAAGAGACATCATATATGACAACTTAAAAGAGAACCTGATGAAGATAAAAACGACAAAGTCATTGAGGATCTACAATAGATATTATTTCATTTATTAGTAGCAATCTATCATATATAAATCACCTTCGCCACAGCCTTGGGAGGGTAATCTCCTCCCAGTCTAGCATCAACACATTGCTTCACCTTATCTTCACTGAGTTTTGGTGTTGCCTGTTTGGATGCAGATGTTAAAGGTTGAACTTGGATTCAAGAATTACAAAACTAGAGGACTGAAACATCAAAACAAGACAGGAAAACACTCTCTAGATGAAAAGAGAACAAAAGAACATGCATAAGGGAGTACCCATGTAACAAGAGACTGTTGTCCACGTGGCAATGTGTGATCAACAGGTTTACGCCCAGTCAAGAGTTCCAAGAGAACAACACCAAAGCTGTAAACATCGCTCTTTGAACTCAGTTGCCCAGTCATTGCATACCTGCCACCCAAATTATAAATCTAAACAATCATGAATGCGTCAAGATGCCAGCTCCAAAAGATCTTAAGAGCGGAAGGAGGGAGATAGAGATAGAATGCAAAGGATTTTGAGGTCGGAACTTGCAAAGGATGCCTTTAATATACTCCCCTCTTTAGTAGAAACTATACTGTAAATATTGGTTTAGTAACAACAATTCCAAGCATCTTTTTGAAACAACACAGTAGCTTACTCTGGAGCATGATAGCCAAATGTTCCTAGAACACGAGTGGAATGCAGACGAGCAGCCATATCAGGGGCTTGATTGGACAGATCAAAATCTGCAACTTTAGCGACATCATCATCAAAAAGTAAGACATTGCTGGACTTGATGTCACGATGAATAATATGAGGCTTTGCCTTTTCATGTAAATATTCAAGCCCTTTTGCAGCTCCAACAGCAATTTTAACCCTTTGTGCCCACGACAAAACTGGACCGGGCTGTGCTCCCTTGACTCCTTTCCGTCCTACATCCACAAAATGAAGACTATTGCAATCATGAATCATCACTTAAAAAGGTCAAAAGTAGCTGGTCTAATAAAATTCTATCCTAAGGATGGAAGAGGTCAGTTGGTGAAATCTGTTTTTATTATTCAGGTTTAGTGGTTATCTTACCTTAGAAAATTTTGCATGATATCGACAAGTATGATGAGAGATTTCCTCTGGTCTGGTCCTGATCTCAAGATTTCTGGTGCTAATGTCTCTTGGAAATCTGTGTGTTCTCCTATAGAAGAAGGGGGTTTGCCGTTCAGATGGCCGAAAGATTGGAATAAGGCTTCCACGGCTAGATACTTGTGGGTTGTGTGCAAGAAGGCTGATACCCTTTGGGATGGGTCCATACCTATGTGACCAAGAACCAAGGCGTGTAGTCAGCTAAGATCCCAATTGATGCATCTTGGATGGTTCCAAAAATTACCAAGAACTAGTGATTTGGTGCAGCCTTGAAACACTTATACTTGCCTATTGGCATCCAATGGGTACTTTATAATCGAAGATTAGTGCTAGCATTGTGTATAACATGGGCAGATCCTTACATCCTTAGGTGGAGTCTATTATTCATCAAGCCGAATCGACATGGCCAAGACTAAGGGCTAAGAATGCTCCCCAACTAGGGAAATTGTGCTAGCACTCCTCCAGAATTCTTACCTAATGTTAATAAGAATGGTTCTTCACAGTGGAATTTAACTCCTGGTGAAATATTGTATTCTGCTCTGCTAAGTCGGCCTAGCAAGCCAAGAACAATACGCATTCTCCTGTGGCCCTATCCCTTGGAGTAACTGATATGGTTTCCCCATCATGTCCCAAAATGGGCCTTGATTCATTGGTTAACTTTCCTGGGTCGTTTAACTACTAAAGAAAGGTTGATCACATGGAGTGTGCAAGTGGATCCTAAGTGTAATCTGAGCCAAGTTTGTGTTTAGTCTCATTATTACTTGTTCTTCGAATGTAATAGTCTTCATACTACCCAGGCTGGGCTAGGGCTCATGGAGAAGGGAATTCTGCATCTCAAATCGTCTTCATACTACCCAGGCTTCTGCTATCTACTGGTTATGGAGAGAGAAACTGCACGGTTGTGGGTTTCCACTTCTTGTATGTAAAAAAGCTTTGCTAGATAGGTCAAACACATGGTAGGCAATTTTTAAGATCTGAAATCAATTCTTAGCAGCGTTCTTACCGCTGCTAAAAGAATCAAAGTTTGTCATGTTAAAAGGTGAACAGCAATCCACACATTCATCAACACTATATTGGAATAAAGGGATTGGTTCCCTAAAAGACATCGACACTATTTTGGAATAAAGGGGTTAGCTCCCTAAACGTAAAGTGGCTTCGAAACGACTGTCTGGATATTTTGACTGGCTCTGAGGCAATACATATACAGTTCAAATTAGCAGCAGCATCTATCAAAGTAAGAAACTAGCAAATTAGCTTCTCAAAATTTAGTTTAATACAATCAGTTAATTGCTCAGCTGGAATAGGAATGAAAGTCCAAAGACTTACCATGAAGAATATCATGAAGAGATCCGTTCGAAGCAAACGCATAGGCAAGGACTCGGAGACCGCCATCCAAACAATAACCAAGAAGCTCAACAACATTTTCGTTTTTCAGTCTTGAAACCATCGAAACCTGTTAATTCATGAAGCAACTGATCAATCTTAGGTTATTATACAACATATAGAAAATTAACGCAATGTGATGAGCCCAACCTGCGCTAAAAATTCTTGGTCTGGCTGCTTACTGGCATCTAACTTTTTAATGGCTGCAGCCTGTCCACTTTTGAGAAGGCCATAGTAAACTCTTCCATATGAGCCCTCACCGATTAAAGCCTTTGTACCAAAGTTTTCTGTTATTTCCTTCAATTCATCCACTGGGATAGTAGGGACAGCAATAGGTAGGATATCTACAGTTTTTGTGTCCTTTGGGGCAGCTTCAGAAGCATGATAACCCCCATGACCTACATCATTAATTTATACTCAGTTAAGTGTGGATGGAAATGAGAAGCCTTCAATTACGGAATGAAAGCAAAGGAGAATGACATAACACTAAAAATGCTAACATGCAGCACTATAATTTGTTTATATGGATCCAAACTGAATAAAAGCTAATAAGGAAACTAAAAACACAAGTAAACCAAGCAGTGACAGTGTTCAAATGAGCCAACATAATCACCCTGTAAATCTTCGTGATAGTACCTCGAGTTCGAAAAGCACTGAAATAAAATGGAAAAGACTTAAATGTCTCTGGATTCACACTCGAAGCATGGAATGCAAACCTTGAAATTCCATTCCTACAACTAAAAGATATCCGTCTTTCTCCATATTTGTCCAATAAAGGCCTTCTTTAGCATTTCAAATAATGAAAGAGAAACTATTGTAATACATTTAAATCTTGCAAAGTGATAATAGATAGGAGTAACTACCTGATGCATTATTTCCTGGGAACTGTGCATTGTCTGAAGCCCTTTGCATATCATCATCGTTGCAACAGCCGAGGCAGCTCATGATTGATTTCCTCAAGAGAGCAAGCTGGATGTCTCAAAAAAAAAAAAAAAACTTCAGCATGCAAGATAACAGATAGATCTTCATCTTTGGAAAAAAAATAAGAAAACTGTAAGATCCCACATTGGAAACATTTGGAAAGTGGAAGTGGTATGTAATAAAACGCAAAAAGAAGAAACCCAAAAGGGGAGGTTTTGTTCTAAGTTAGAGAGAGAGAGGAGATTGAAACCTTGATCTTGGTAAGTAACTCCTAATCTCTTTGTACGGTAATCAATTTACAGGTTATTGTGTTGAGTTGTTTGGGGGTTTTGAAATCAAGTGGGTTTTGGGTGCCCTAGAAATCATATCTGTGCTATTCCTTGTCTTCTTTCTCAATTGGAACTATTATTTGTGAATAGAAGCAAAAGAATTGACTGTTAAGTGTTGATTTTGGTAACTAGGTCACTATAATTAAGTGTAAAAGTGCTGTTACATGTTGAACCTGAGAATCAAGCACTGGAAAATGTAATTTAGGTGCAGAAATTAGTTTGTATAGACTGAAAATAGGTTGTATAACTGCTGAAACTAAAGCTTTGTAGCAGGAAACGATGGTGTAGGTGCTGAATCTGCTGATTAGATGCAAGAAATGGTTTTAGAATGCCAAAAATATGAATTATAGGTGCTATCCGGGACGGGGCGTGACAGTTTTGGTATCAGAGAACAATCCTGGTCTACATAGTGGGGGCCACCTCTAAAATTTGGTACGAGCACACTGATGTGTTGTACAGAGCTAAGTGCCACACTATGACCACCAAAGGGAAGGGTTGTTGGGCCAATGCAACGAGGACTTTGCATCATAAAGTGGGGAGATTGTGAGAACCCAAGCTAAGTCCCACATCGAGCACTTGGAAAATTGTTGAATTGTTTAAAAGAGATCGCGAGCAGAGCTACTGTATAACTTGAGGTTAACCTTTTGAGCCATGTAGTTAGGCTAAGAATTAGCGTATCAGAGCTTGCACCAACCGGAAGTGTGCGACGGGTCCCGCAAGGAGACGTGCTTGGGTGGGCTCGACAAGTAAGGAGCTTGAGGTGCTTGTCGTGCTTGGGCGGGTCCCACATGAGAAGAGCTTGACGTGCTTAAGCGGGTACTTATCTCACATCACTTGGTGGATGGGAGTGATGGACCATGGGGACGCAACGAGGGCATTGGGATCCTAAGTGGGGGAGATTGTAAGATCCCACATTGGAAACATTTGGAAAGTGGAAGTGGTATATAATGAAACGCGACCAGCTACTGTATAACTTGAGATTAACCTTTTGAGCCACGTGGTTAGGCGAAGGGAAAGTAGGTCAACTAATGAAGGTCGTTACAAAAACTATCCCAGGACCAGAAGCCAGCTAAGACAATTTAAAGGAAAGAAAAACAAGGCAAGCAATCTCATCGCATAACACAATGTTAGTGTTAGAGCATTCTGAACATCTAATTGAACTTTTGCCCTTGGTCCATATGTTTGCATACGCGTATAGGTAACCACTAAGCATATGGTCCATATGTTTGCACTCAGGCAGGGAGACAAAACTTTTGCCCGCAGATATGTGACTTCAATTGAAAAAGGGGGGTAAATATGGCTAAGACTCAAAGGCAACTTCATACTCAAACTACTTATATGTGTTTTGTCGTTACCCAAGTCTCCTGTATTGTTTGTTGATTTTGTGAAAGGAGAGGGTAACAACTTACAGTCATGTGCCATAGCCTAATATCAGCAACCAATGCACATGGCCCAAAATTAAACCTTGTCCAACGTCATAATCCTTTTGAATCTACAATTTAAGTTCAATCGTATTGACCATTTTCCTCAAAGTGACAGTTTTGACCAGTATTCCAGCAGGAGCAGCACTGGTATGTGTTCCTTCCTTCAAATGTTGGTACTTGTTTTTATTTTCTTAAGAGTTCAAAAGAGCAAAAAGGCTGAAATGTAAAGCAGGTTTATATGGTGAAAATGGTTCATACTCTAAAGCATCCAACTCAACACCTATCAGCAATGACTATAGAGGCTGCCAAGGCCCGTAATCTAGTTTGTGAGTATTATCTTACAAATGGAAGAAGCTCTTAACGCTCCTGCTTTTGCCACTCCTGAGTCGAATATGGACATTTAATAGCGTCAGCAATGGATCCCGATCCACCATAAGAATTACAATTATACAAAAGTGCTCTTTGGTCAAAAACAAGGGGAATCAATCACAAACGAAATGGAAAGTCATGTCCAAAACCTAGCTCCCATGCTTAGCATCTGACTCAAAGCCAATTGGCAATGAGTGCAAAGGCCGTTCACACTCATGTGTTGATGTTTTAGGAGTTCTTAAGCTGATGTGATAACCTCTCATATAGACTACAAAACTTCATTTCATGGGTAATATCATGAAATTGGAGAAGCTAAAGCTTAAGTTGGCCCATCACACATTTTCTCTGCTTTCACGGCTTCCAGCATTCAAACACTACTTATTTATGAAATTATGAGAGAGCACCAATTAAAAGGCTTGGAAGATCTAAAAATACGTAGGAGGTGCTGAAAAACCAAGTCGATCAATAGATCATGCCATAATTCACTTTGCTAAACATCCTTAACTAGAAAAGACTCTCGTGAGGAGATTCCAACAAATCAGTCATAAAGGTCAATTGTTGAAAGAACAAAATTTTCTACAACATCACGTGAATGCAATTAGTGACCAATAAATTCCTCTATCTACTCGAATAAACTTCACCCACTTCAGATCAAAACCAACCAATCAAAACCCAGAGAAATACCCAAGAGAAAAGAAAAACCAACATCAGAAATCACACCCAAAACATCAAAACAGTAAGAGGCATTCGGCAATCAACAGAACATACTGGAGCTGCAAATTAACGAAGACCCAGATTGTGCAAGCATAGTTAACTGATTAGATTGAAGGGTCTGAAGAAGAATCAATAGCCTGACCTGGATTTTGGAAGGCAGAAGAGAAATTACCTTTTTTTCTTGTCTATTTGATTATAAGCGTGTGGATTGCTTGTTGATCAGCCGGCTGCTCGTATGTCGGTGTTGTTTCTTTCTACTTGCCCTGTAGGTTACACCAAGTAGTAGTAATACTGTGATATTACTCCACCAAAGATGAAAGCTTTAGTAGATCCAAACAAAGCCAAAATGAGTGCCGCGGATTGCCGTAGCGGGAAACTGTTGGAAAAGGAATTCTTAAGGTTGCCCCTCCTTTGCTTGGCTCCTATTATATAGTACTACTATTGTTCATCTCCTACAGAATTTTATTAATTTTTCTTTAACCAAAGGTGTCTGTGATTTTGGCTCTCTGTGGGTTTGAAAGTATATTACTGCAAGGGGAAATGAAGTCCAACCACTTGTTTTGATAATTAATATCCGTAAAGAATTTTTAGCATTAATCAATATTTTTAACATATTTTTAGCGGGTATTAATTATCAAAATACGTCATAGGCCGTCATTTCCCTTACTGTAATTATTTTGAAATACAGGTGATATTTTTATGCATTTAGTGAATTTATCTTTTGTCTCGGAAAAATGAATCGAAAAAGTACACAGGATCAAGATGGACTAGAGTTGCCGAGAGAAAAAAAAAAAAAAAAAAAAGGATGGACTAGAGTTAAGTAAAGTGCTTAAAAACGAAATATAGGACACTGACATTTCCTTTTTCAATTTTGTTAGTCTTCAATGATTTGTTTTTTCAAAAATTTTGAAGTTTTAATACTCTACTCGTCAAGATGCTTAATTAATCTACACAAAAATTCTGAAAAAAAAAATTACTAAATGACCGTGACAATAACTTTACTCAAATAGTTTTTAAATCCTCCCCTAATAAGGTTCGAGCGCGTAATTTATATGGAAATTATAAGTTGTAATCAACTGGAGCAAATTAGTTGGCCTATTTACTTGGAAATTTTCCTAATCCTTGGTCTTCAATCGGAAATTTCCCAGCAAGTGGGATTTGCCATTTGTTTAATTTAAATTGGAAATCGCCTTTCAACGTAACGTGTTACTAATATTCTAATTAGAGAGAGATAGTACTAAGCTAACGTGTTATGAAAGGCAATTCGTACCTATATGTCAAAGGAATTAGGTGCAACATGACGGCCTAAAATCATTCCTTTTTGTTATTCCAATTCTTTTTCGTTGGGGTTTAAATTCGGATTCATATTTGGATGTTGTTCGTTGAAAGAAGTCATAAACTAGAAAATTAAAGAGAATAGAGCCGTTGTTTTCATGGTATATTCAGACTTAATTTACATATATCGCGAATCATTCATTTTTTTATTTTATTTTTTATCAAAGAGAACTTAACAAGACCGTTGGCGATAGACAGACTCATCACGGCAATCCATCCTTATGTTTTGATACTTGAGATATCCCAAAAAAAACCAAACTGATTAAGTAAAGTTAGCTGCATACTGTTATCATATTCATTTTTGTAATGCATACATTCTCATACTATTTATTATACTTTTTATTTCAATGTATTATACTTTTTTTTGCCCAAAAAAAAAAGGTAATATCAAGGATTATTGAAAGGGTAGTTTCTTTTGTTTTTGTTTTGTTTTTACACAGAAAGATTGCTTTTCGGCTTCACGGTCCTAAAGGGAACGAAAATCCCAAATTAGGTTTTCCTTGAAGAAAAAAGATGTCAAAAGATGACAGACAAGCGGGGGGGGGGCGGCAGTTGGGTGGGGTGGAGGGTTTGTTTATTTATTTATTTATTTTTCTTTCTTTCTTTTCTTTGTTTATAGTACTCCATATGTTTATTTGCTGGAATTGTGCTGGTTTGTGGAATTATCCCATCTGGCTACATTGTTTCAATGATTAGTCCCATGTTACTACTGTTAAAAACCTTTCTTTGAAACCTTTTACTTGTTATTACTAGTATTAGATATTGCACAATTAACACTTCCTTTTTTCTCTCCCAGTATCTCATTAAACTATGGGAATACCATGACACATTAAGGGAACCAAAGGGGATTGTTGAAAAGAAAAAAGAATATCTATTGTAAGAACTATCAATTTTACTAGTGCATGTGTATGTGCATGATTTTAGAATTTTTATTTATTATTGTTACGTTTGATCATTCTGAAAACCTCCACAATTCATGTAAACTGATGAAATGGAGAGCGAATCTATTGGGCATATTCTCTTTTGATGTCCTTGGACTAAAGTAATGTGGTTTGGCAGTGAAAAAACTTTCTGAGTTTTGGAGAATCCTATTATTTCGGCTGATAGGTGGATGGAGAATTTACTATGTGGTACGTTAGCGAAAGAAACAACACCTGAAATAATTGGGGCGATTTTCCAGATTTGTTGGGCAATTTGGAAGGCTAGGAACGAGTGTATCTTCTAGGGCAATTTGCCAAATCCGATAACCACTATCCAAAAGGCTGAGATGGCAAATGGGGATTAATTCCAAGCTGTGTATATGGTTGGAAAGATTGCGGTGCCCAAACAAAGGGATGATTCAAGTTGTTGACTACGGAAAAGCTTTTGGGCCGATCGAGAGATTGACAAATGACAAGCTAGCCCACAGATTTTTTGGTGGTGAGTAATTTGTCTACTAGAGTTGGGGCCTAATCCGAAAGAGAGGCCTCGGGCTTGATGATGGCATTGTATGCTAATCCACCAGTTGGGGAGCCTAAAGTTGCCTCCTAGTTTAGTTGGTAGAGCACGTAATATGATTATTTCGTTTGGGCCTCGTTCAGTTACACAAAAATGATGAGAAAGAACGAGAAAATCAACTTTTTTGTAATTTTTGGGTGCTCAATTATCAGAAAAATTATAGGACCCATCTATAGACTCAACTTTTCCACCAGGCCGCCGGGAAACACTGTCCTGCAAAATAAGTCTTGCCAAAAAGAAGAAATTCTTGTTTTTCTGCAATATTTTTTTGTCAACAAAACACGTATAGGAAAATAAAATTAATTTTTTTTTACTTCACCTCACTTCACTTTTTCAGAAAACCAAATTTTCAAAACATTTTCGACAACTGAACAGAGCTTTGGTGAAGGTTCAAACCTCACCCCGCTCTTTTTTTTTTCCTAAGATAGTACAAAGTAGGATTCTTGGATAAATAAATAAAAACGAACGCGTGTGTTGTTGGTAACCATTGGGGTGAGGGAGGCCTCAAACAACTCTTGAGCGATGACTCGGTTTTACATACTTCACCTATCTTTCATTCATGGTAATATTTTTATCTTTTTCCACAGTAAAAAAACTAACGTGTATGTTATTGGTAAGCATTGGGGTGAGCGAGGCCTCAACAACTCTTGAGCGATGACTCGGTTTTATGTACTTCACCCGTCTTTCATTCATTGTAATATTTTTATCTTTTACCACAGTGAAATCTCTTCCTTTCTCTTGGTAATGCAGAAGGGTGTTTCGGGCCAACTTGCGCACCTCAAACTAATTTCTACGGGTTAACTTTCGGCCCCTCCCATATTTTTTTCACACGCATAACCGTGAGAGTAAAGTGGCCTGCAAAGAGTTGCTAGCAAGATAAATTAAAGTTGATCTATATCTTAATTAGGTGGGAAAAAATCCCTAAATCCTAAGCCAGGACCACCCTGTCAACCCCTTGGAGCATGTTACCACGGCGAAATCTCTCTCCCATTAATGTAGATACGTATTGAGATTGAACCATGCACATAAATAAATGTTGGCGTTTCTCTTTTTTTTGTTTGTCCGAGTATATATTACTGTAACTTGTAAGTGTGCGCTTGTGTATTTTCAACAACATTGACCTGATCCATGCATGAGATGACTTCAACAGATTTCATGGATTAGCTTTTCAATGTCTAGCTTAGTTAATTAGAATAGAACTTAAAAATTCCGAGTATTTGACATCGTCCTCCCAAAAAAATTATAGCTTCATTTTTCTTCCATAGTTGCTAGCTGGTTGTCCTCTATGTTTTCCCATCATTGCGCAAGACTCCATATATTTATCAAATTTCGGGTCATTTTCCCCAATTTTTTGGTTATTTATGAATGGACAGATACTGGTAACAACCCCCCCCCCCCCCCCCCCTCTCAATATTCTGACTAGATCGAAGTGCCTACACAGATTCTTCAACTAAAACAAAGAATTCATC
>BPLS01000447.1:268999-284569 GCA_019656275.1 Rhododendron kiyosumense
GGACAAAATGGAGTGTGAAAATCAATAATTTGTTTTTGTTTTTTTATTACGAGTCCCCATTCTTGGACTCCACCTTCAGTACTATGTTTGAGTTATCATTTTCAGTATTTTATTCCTCCGTCCTCCAAACTTTTCCTCATTTCCACACCTAATTCCTCACCTAGCGTTTGCTCAAGATTTCTCAGCCGTCGCCGAAATTCCGTTTATGTCGCCGGCGATCTCCACATACCCTCCACGCCACCACCTACAGCTCTTCGGATCGAGCGCCGCCCCCGCTTCTGCCGGCAAGTTGATTCTCTGTCCTTGTCTTTTTAGCTGCTGAATTTAAGAGTTATTTATTGGTGTTTTGATTCCATGACGGTGTTACCAAAGTTGAACTCTTTACGATAATGGAAATTAGAGATCTTGGCAGCTCTGTTGTTGTTCAGCTAATCAGTTTTTAGTTTTTTGCGGGTAATTTGGGCATGTGGGTTGCTCTCGTTTGGACCCGTGGCTGTGTAGATGTGCTGTTTTTGGATTTCTGGGGGTGTAGCGAAGTTGATTAATTGGCGTTTGGGTTGATCACTTTTCCAGGATTTGGGGCTACCGACAATCTAGAGGTTGTTACAGCACAGTTTTATCCCTTTTTTTCTTTTTAGGGTTTGTTGTACTTGGGCTTTTGTTGGTTTTTGGATCTGGGTGTTAAAATTTGAGCCAATGGAGGCTACACTTGGGGGAAAGGCACATCAATTCTATGGTCCAGTGATGCCGGATCTGAAAGCAGTCGGAAAGAGGACTATGGAATGGGATTTGAATGATTGGAATTGGGACGGGGATATGTTTACCGCTGCTCCACTTAACTCTGTACCATCGGATTGTAGGAGTAGGCAGTTATTCCCAGTTGGATCTGAAATCCCAAGCAGTGCTGGTTTGTCAAACAGTTGGTCGTCTTCTTCAGATGAAAATAATGGGGGAAATGAGAAGGGAAAGAGAGAATTGGAAAAACGGAGGAGGGATGTAGTAGTTGTTGAGGATGAAGAATTGAATGATGAAGAATTGACTGACGAAGCTGGGTGCCTTAATTTGAAGCTTGGTGGGCAGTTGTACCCTATATCAGAGACCGATATGGTCGATTGGGATGGGAAGAGTGGAAAGAAGAGCAAAGTTATTGCCAGTACCACAAACCGTGCTGTATGCCAAGTGGATGATTGTCGAGCTGATCTGACTGCTGCCAAAGATTACCACCGGCGGCACAAGGTTTGTGACATTCATTCCAAGGCCGGTAGAGCACTGGTGGGAAATGTTATGCAGCGGTTCTGTCAGCAGTGTAGCAGGTCAGTTCTTATATGAAATTGCATTTCAATGTTTACTATTGAGGGGTCTTGCATTGTATCGAAAGAATTAGGATTTTCTTGGTATTCCCTTTAGTTGTTTACTTGCATCTACCAATAAGATGAACCAAACTGGGGGCAAAGTCACACCTCGGAAACTGTTTATTTCGGTATATTGATTTGATTTTCATTGCAGTTTGCTCCCGTAGGAGGCGTGGTCATTTTCATGAAATTTGTTTATCCAGTTAGATGTATTTTGCTTATACTGTGGGCAGGTTTCATGTTCTTCAAGAGTTTGATGAAGGAAAGAGAAGTTGTCGGAGGCGTTTGGCTGGCCATAATAGACGGCGGAGAAAGACGCATCCAGAAAATGTGGTAAATGCAAGCTCCTTGAATGATGAGCGTGGTAGTAGTTATTTACTTGTGAGTCTGCTGAGGATACTCTCCAATTTACAAAGTAAGGATTCGTCTAGCTGATTATTTATCTGCATTGCTTCTTACACAAGCGCAGGACCTGATTGTGCACATGCACGTGTTTTTTCTTCTTATTATTATGTGGAAGCAGTTTGTTTTATCTTTATTTTTGCATTTTTTCGTATGCAGTGATTTTTGTTACTAGTTATGGTTGCTATTATTTAAATGGCTTTCTATTGTCAACCTTGTGAGCATGTGTACCAGAATTCATACCAAGTAATGTCTACTAGTGGTTCTGGTAGATGAGATGATGAATATCCTGGCTTGTCTTCCCATGAAAAAAGCTGATAATTCCCTCCTTCAGGAGCTGTTATGACATCTGAAACCTTGATTTTCAGGAAGAGAGTAATTTTTGCTGACCGCCTTTGTCGGTCGGATAAATGAGAGTCAGTATTGGTTAAGCGAGGATGCTTACTCGGCAGTTAAGAATAATGTTGTAGTGGGGGAATCACGATTTCGAATGGGAGGCTTGGCTGGTTGTTCGAAGTTTTTGTTATGGCACGTCATTCGTTCTTAACGCATTTTGCTACAGACTTCAAGTTATTGTGGTGGAAGGAATTCTTGTTGACAAGTTCTTTTCCCGGTGGTCTCAAGTATCTGGGTATTAATTTCTTTTGTTCCGTTCATTCAAAGTGTGGAGATTACAGCATATTCAGTTGGGTGGAACTGTAGCAGGAAGTTGAAATTGCCAATTTGAGTATATGAGTTTTCGTGGTTCAATCCCTCAGTAAATTTCAGCGACTCCTAAAGTGCATTATGCATGGATTTATTGGAAATTCATCAGAGCTCAACTGCATGAAAGCATTCAAAAGAGATGCATGCGAGACCACTCTGCAGTTTATAGACTAACTGATTCTCTTGTTGTAATTGACCTTCCTAGCAGTTCTTACAGTTCAAGATATTGTTTATGTTAAATTGAAGGACGCCTAAGGGCCTTAGGTTAAGTTTTGGCCTTTTTCTCCAGATTAAAGGTTCTCAGTGGAGCTGCCAATGCTAGAGATTTTAGGGTAACATGATTTTGAGGAATACTTTATATTTTGGTGTGGAATTTGTAAAATTCTCTCACTCTCACTTCTGTAGCATGACTTTGAATCCGAAAAGAATATGTAACAGATAATAAAAATATCTATAAAAAAGAAGCTCTTTTTTAGGTATCGCAAAAGGTATTTACACCGCTGGTACCTCAATACTAGGGGAGCTCTTTAAGTGGTGCTAAGCCACTGGCCCACTGCTAGCTAACAAGGTAACTGCTGGTTTCAATGCCATTGTTAGATTTCTGGCTTTAACTCATGCACTACTTAGATTTGAGTTGTCTGCTTTGCTCTTTATACAATGATTTCCTCCAATTGTTTTTTTGCCATCATATCCTCAACCAAGGTTATGATATACTCAGTGTCCTTTTTTATGACCACAAACCATGTTTTCCTTTGCTTTACCGCATGCCTGTTAATGGGTCTCTGACGCACACAGCTATACTACCTCAAATGCTTTCCCGTAACTTATCTTGAATTGTTGTCACTTAACTTCCTCTCAACTCTATGCACTCGTTTGATCTGAACTTTTCGGGCATGTGCTTGACAAACTTTGAGTCACTGCTTATAAGTCAGTTTTTTGTCCTTCCATTTTTTGCATTTTATGTTGTCATGGTGGCACACCTATTTTATAGACTCACGAAGGCGGTGCTTTGTGTGGAAATACAGCTAATAGCTCAGACCAGTCAAAGGATCAGGATCTGCTATCCCATCTATTGAGAAACCTTGCCAGCCTTGCTGGTTCAAGTAATAGAATAAACATAGCTGGACTGTTGCCTGGTTCTGAAGATTTGCAAACTGCTGGGCCGTCTCTTGGAACTCCTGAAAAGGTTTCTGATCTGATTTCAAACCCTTCTAAATGCAACAGCTCAATGCTGGGTTCTACTTCTAAAGTGGATGATTCCATTGATATACAGGATTCTCTGCAGCCTAATGAAGAATGTGTTCCTGCATCTGCATTGAAAGGGACACCAAAGAGAGCTTTTGCAGACACTATGCAGGGTGGGCTGCTTCAAACTACATCTGCAATTCCATGTCCTACAAGAGAGAGCATTCCAGCCGAAGCAAGTGTCCCTGAGAATGGAGTGGGACGGATGAAATTGAATGACATAGACTTGAATAATGTTTATGATGATTCTCATGACTCTGGAGAAAACCTGGAAACTTATCGGGTTCCTGCAAATTTGGGGCTTGGGTCTGTTGATTGTGCTCTATTGAGACATCAGGACTTTCAGAAGTCAAGCCCTCCTCGGACAAGCGGGAATTCAGGTTCCACATCCACCCTCTCACCATCTAGTTCCAGTGGGGAGGCTCAGGTATACATTTTTGGTCATTTCATGTGTTCGCTGAATGTTTTGTTTATTGAAATCCAAGTTTTGACCTTGAAGTTACGTGTAGAATGGATTGATGAATTAACCACCCTTATAACAATTTTGCCTTTGTTTGGTTTTAAGTTTTGAAAAATAATTTTGATGTAATGAGTGGAAATGAGTAGAGAGAGATATATAGAGAAACTTATTGAGAATCATGCAGAAAGAAAAATAATTTTCTCAAAAATGGTAAGTGAACAAAGGCTTTGTTGCTCCATGTTTGATTAAGGTACTCGTATGGCCAAGTGTTATCACTCTTAGTTCTCCAATTAAGGAAATCTGCTACATTTGTTAGCGTTTATCGTTTAGATGATATCTTTTGTTTCTCAGCTATCTACTGTTTGTTGGGTTTGGGGCTTCGGTTCTTTCATCTTATGAGAGTTGATTAGTGAGATGTCGTGTGAAAAGATAACGGAAGGCCTGGATAGTGGCACCCATGTTCCCCATGTATTTGGATCAAAGGATTCAGCCAAGGTCCAAGGGTTTAGATGATTGTCTTTAAGTCCTTGTTCACTAACTTATGTTAGTTATCATTTGAGGATCTGTTTACTTCAAGTTATTTTGGTTAGATTTGTTCACTTTATATCTTCTGTTTGTTGGTGGAGGATCATCTTCTTGCATTTTCAGTTGAAATGGTTTCTATGACTATACGCTCTTGCCAATGTTTTGCTTAAGTAATAATCATCTTCTTATTTCTGTTCCTCCTTTTCCCACTAATTTTCAGAGTCGAACAGATCGGATTGTTTTCAAACTCTTTGGAAAAGATCCAAGCGATTTCCCTCTCGTCTTGCGGAGACAGGTATCTTGGTGATGTCTATTAGTTTCAATTTTGTTACTTTATACTAAGTCAACTAGAGTCTTATTTTCTTGAATTTTGAATATCAGATCCTTGACTGGTTATCTCATAGTCCCACTGACATTGAAAGTTACATAAGACCTGGCTGTATCATATTAACCATCTATCTTCGATTAGGGAAATGCACTTGGGAGGAGGTAAGACTATCTGTCATTACCATGAATTAAGATTGTTATTCCCTATCCCTATAAAATCCCTTCCAATAACTTACCGTTGCTGTCTCCAGCTTTGCTGTGATCTGAGCTCCAGTTTGACTAGGCTTATTGATGCGTCAAATGACTCTTTCTGGAGAACGGGATGGGTGTATACGAGGGTGCAGCATCGTGTAGCATTTCTATATAGTGGTTTGTTCTTTGTTTTTTGTTGTTTTAATGGCTCTTCTGTTGTTTCTTTTTTCCTATCATTTCACTGGAACAAGCAATAAACCAGCAACACTTCCAGTGGGTGGATAATTCGTCTCTTTCTTGTTTGTGCTACAGGTCAGGTTGTATTGGACACACTGTTACCTCGTGAAAGTCATAAAAATTGCAGGATCTTGAGCATCAAACCTGTTGCAGTTCCTTTCTCTGAGAAAGCCCAGTTCTTGGTTAAGGGCTTCAACCTGTCCCGGTCTACCACAAGGTGCACTTCCCAAATGTTACCAGGAAGATTTGGAATTTCTCATTCGATTTTCAATCTTTTTGTGAGGTTAATTTTGTCACACCCCAAAAATGGGAAGTGACCTGCCGTGAACCATTAGCCTAATCCATGGAACACGCAGCCTGAATAAATCAAAGTACCGAAAATCAAATGATCGTTTTTTCGTTATTAATCAAATCAAAAGCCAAATGTCTCATCATAATCATGGGGCACAACCATCCCATGAACCAAACAATATCCAATAATCCAACAATAATTAAAAGAATTTGTTATCTGACAATTGTTTTAAATGCGGAAGCGATTTTTAAAATAAAACTAGAATGAGACACCCTAAGGAGGTCAAACAAAAGAATCCCTGAGGTGTCGCCAGAGTCCTTGCCTAACTCCCCAACTTGCCTGAAAGAGAAGTTGAAATAAATCCGTCAGCTGACGAGCTCAGTGAATAGCAAGTATGTATAATAAATAAAGTTGAAGCGGGGATTAAAATAATTTACCATTAAATCATAATTTGGCATACGAGGTGTCCAATAGAATAATAAATTAATCAATGAAGCATTTAACCAAATAAATATTCTTGGTGGTGATCACAACAACAACTCCATCAACAATGGGGAACCACAATCAAACAGTATTATGGCCAAAATAAATCTCATCAAAATTGGATCCAATATCGAACTTAGAGTCACCAGGGTTGGCAGCCCGTGGTACTTTTCCCTAAGACGATCCGGCGAAAGAACGCCGTTGAGCATTAGGGTCACCGGCCTAACACAGTCTTTTCCCCAATGGCCAGGGTCACCAACACGAGAAGGAATAAGTTCCCTGGACTTCCGAAATAAATGTTCCCATTAATATCCACCAAGTTCTCACCAAAAAGAATATTAACAATTGATCTCAGAAAATTCATCGCATGCCAATTTATAGAACACTTATAAACAATTTTGAGTCTCCAAATAACATTCATATAAATTTCTAAAGGAAATACTTTTAAGGGTCACAGGAAACTTTTGAAAATACGTATCATACTTAACTACTCACCTGGGTCCAAAGTAATGCAATCGAACAACGCAAAACGAGTCTAGCCTGAACAAAGAATCATAGAAATATAATTATCACTAACTAGGCCAATATATCAATAGCAAAGAAAGACCACCTAAAAGAATATTTTTCTAACCTAGACTAATTACCCAAATTACTAGACAACTAGCAACCCAAAACTCTAATTTACTATACCCACAGCAGTAACCAAAATCCACCCACGGAAACTCCAAGGATTTCTTTATTTTTCAAGAACAATATCATGAGTACACCACCTGTATTCATCCGAAACACCCAAAACAAACAACCCCAATATAAAACTGGACTTTGTTTCTACCACCAGCCAATGAATGACACAAATCACCACCTCAATTTGCCCTTCACAGCCACGCACCACACCTCCTGATCCCATACCCAAACTCCACTGCTTCATAAGTCAATATGATTAACAGAAAACGAAAGAATGGAACGTAATTAGTCTCACAGTAATCCCATTGTTCGATGCCTTTCAAAAGTCCAACTTTACTCCAGTCCATGAACTACAAAGGATGGGAAAAGAACAAGAATAAAGAGGAAAAAGAACGCTTAC
Organism: Rhododendron kiyosumense; assembly: GCA_019656275.1. Taxonomy (NCBI): domain Eukaryota; kingdom Viridiplantae; phylum Streptophyta; class Magnoliopsida; order Ericales; family Ericaceae; genus Rhododendron; species Rhododendron kiyosumense. The sequence goes on from BPLS01000447.1 coordinate 276,304, forward strand.
CCAACCGATCACCAGTCAGCCGAACGCAAAAGTGCTTCGCTCTACAACTCAGTCCCCTCGGCTTCTCCTCTCAAATTTCCTATCTCAAACGCTCTCTCCAAATAAAAGTCCTACTCTGTTAAAATATCTCCTAAAAGTACATTTGTAAAACTATCCACTACTATCGTTGTATCCTAAATTATAGCTAATCAGTTTACCAAAATTTAAATAAAACGCATCACGAATTTATAAAATTACCATTAGGTACCACTATTTAATCCAAAGTCAATCTCATGCTCCAAAAATTATAACCACGACAACAATACCCATAGAACGCACAAATAATTAATTGGAACCCACACCATAACACTTCCAATTAATAAACGGCCAATATAATTAATTAAATAAATAAAAATGCTAGGCCGTAACATCTTTGTCATAGCATGTTTACAAAGTCAGTTGTACTCTCTATTTCAGGTTATTCTGTGCTCTGGAAGGGAAGTATCTGTTGCAGGGAAGTTGTGATGACATGATGGAGGGAGGTGACATGTTGGTTGATCATGACAAGATCCAGTGCCTTAGCTTTTCTTGCTCTATACCAAATGTTAACGGGAGAGGATTCATTGAGGTATGTAATCCTGGCTCTTTCCATCGATTCCATAACGTCCAAGTTGTGTCTATATGTTCTTAGACAATAAAGCGCTCTCTCTCTCTCTCTCTGTGCGAGCGCGCGCTCTCTTGCGCATGTACGCCTTGCCGCCATGTGCACTCGTCTGTGAAGGAAAAGTTGATTCTTTACTTGTCCCATAGTTATTCCTAGTGTGCCCTCAATTCGGAAAAAAAGAAAATACATTCAACTGCTGTGTTTGCGAACAATTCTCCTTGATTTCTAATTACGAATGCTCTACTATCTTTGTTCAGGTTGAGGACCATGGTTTCAGCGGCAGCTTCCTCCCCTTTATTGTGTCAGAGAAGGATGTGTGTTGTGAGATCTGTACGCTTGAGAGTGCGATAGAGTTGCCCGATACTGCTGATGACATTCACGTGGAATCTGACATAACAAACGCCAGGAATACTGCACTGGACTTTATCCATGAAATGGGTTGGCTTCTTCACAGAAGTCAGTTGAAGCTTAGGTTGGATCACATGGATCCCAACAAAGATCTTTTTACTTTCAAACGGTTCAAGTGGCTCATGGAGTTTTCCATTGAGCATGACTGGTGTGCTGTAGTGAAGAAACTATTGGACATTGTCTTCGATGGCACAGTGGATGCAGGAGATCATCCTTCCATTCAACTTGCGTTGCTAGAGATGGGCCTCCTCCACAAAGCTGTGAGGAGACATTGTAAGTCTATGGTGGAAATCCTTTTGAGATACATCCCGGATGGAGTTATCAGCAAACCGGCCTCTGAGCACAAGCAGAATGTTAAAATGGAATCTAACTTCTTATTTAGACCAGATGCCAGTGGCCCTGGGGGTTTGACTCCTCTTCATATAGCAGCTAGTTGTGAGGGCTCCGAAAGCATGTTGGATGCTTTGACTGATGATCCTGGATCGGTATTGACTCTTTACCTTATATATATTACCTTCATTACTTGCAATGCATGTCTTGAGAACTCAATTTAAGAGCACCTGACACACTAGAAGCATGCATGCAGACGACACAGACGTGCCATCTAAAAAAAAGGAGTGCCAGTATGGTGTTGAACAATCCAATCTACCACCTGTGAAACAACAGACAGGCTGCAGAAGGAACTAAACTTCATCTGCAACAATCTACACAACTGAGATGAAAAAGGGCACTGAAAAAATAGATGCTCATGAGATTCCACAGCATTTGAACACAACACACAATGGTTTTCCACCAAAACACCCCACTGCTGCAACCTATCCTTTGTGGAAAGTCTACAAAGGATAGCCAACCATTGCACAATAGCCGACCTAGGAACTGCATGCTTGTCCACACTACTTTAGCCACCTCTAGAATCTGGTTTGGCTTCTTTTGCTCTGTGTTTGGGCCTCTGTGTTACGTGCCAACATACAACTTTTGTCAAATTGGTTATATCTTGTTTCCGTCGAAGGAAAAAAGGAATTTTACTTCTAAATCAAGCTGGACGTATTTATAATGGATGGACACAAATGTTGTCCAGCTCTCATGGCACTTTTTGCATGTTCCAAAATTACTTGGCCGTACTGAGATAAAATGCCGCATTTCAGGTAGGAATTGCGGCATGGAAGGGTGCCCGTGACAGTACAGGATTGACACCCCAGGATTATGCAAGCCTGCGAGGCTACTATTTCTACATCAGCCTGGTCCAGAGGAAAGCCAAGAAGAAATCAGGAAATGATGGGCATCTTGTACTTGACATTCCTTCTGGTGCTCTTTCAGAATGCAATAATACCGAGCAGAAAACGACCTTAGGGCATAAGTGGTCAAATTTTGCTCATTTCCATACCGAGAAGACTGAAGTGAAGCCCGTTCCGCGAAATTGCAGACTGTGTCAACAGAAATTGGCATATGGCGGCGTCAGATCATCGGTAGCTCTCTATAGGCCGGTAATGCTTTCAATGATGACCGTTGCTGCTGTCTGTGTATGTGTGGCTCTGCTTTTCAAGAGCTCACCTGAGGTTGGTTATTGTTCCGAGCCCTTCAGATGGGAGCTTTTGAAGTATGGAGCAAGCTAAGCTTAGGACTCTGTAGAAGTTTGCTGTAATTTTTATATCATCATATCTTTTCCTATGAGATAAGATGCAGGAAGTACTGGTGATCTATGTGGGTGGGTCTAGATGTCTGTAGGGATGTGTTATGTACATCTAATTACTTGGATTCATTTTGTATAACAAGAAAACCTCAGTTACATAAAGAGGTTGACATATTCTGAATTGAGTTTTTTTATTTGATTATAAGAGACATCAAGAGATGTCCTGACTGAATTTTTAATGAGCTGCTGCTGCTACTACTTTGTGAATGAGTTTAAGCTTTAAGAGTGTACCAAATTCATTGTTAGGGCCAAAAGTGGGCTTGCTCTTAGCATTTAACAGTGTCAAAGTCTACTTAATCGTCTTTGTTTTTGGTACCAGACAAGACATTATATAGCTAATCTAAAAAAGAAACTCCAATCGATTGGTCTGCTGGTTAAGATTTGGTAGTTTTGCTTTCTTTTAAACTCGGAAACCTCTCGTATGTTAGGAGTTACTAATGTTCAATGCTCCTCCTGTAGCATCGCAATGTAGTGCTTTAGGACCCTCCACGACCACATATTCACATAGAATTTATCCACTTAATTATAAATAGAACCTCACATATGATGTCACAAAAGCATTAAATATTGACTTTATCCAAGCAAGAGTATTATTAGATAATGACTCAAATCAATCTGTGACTAGCTAGGGATGCGCATTGATCCAATGGTCCGATAAAGATTTGAAGTTAAACATTTAAATCCACAAAATTGGGCATAGTTGAATTTTAAAATCTATTTTTAATCACTAGTATCACAAACTGACATGAGAATAGTATTATTATTATTAGTAGTAGTATAAAATTCATCCCAGTATAAGTGTAAAACCCGGCCGGCATGTGAATTTGTATATATATCCACTCACACACAGGATCGGCCCGGAAGAACGTATTATTGGATCCTGAAACAAGTAGTCGAAAAAGCCCAACCAAAACTTGATCATCATCCACTTCCACTTCCATCATCACTGCAACTGACGACCAACTAGTCGAGTCTAGTCTAGTAGAAACAACAAGAAGAAGGAAGCTGCTCTGTCCGGAAGCACGTCGGAGATGGCGTCGTCCTCGTTTTCTCTCTCACCATTCTCTTCTTCCCCCCGTCCCTCTCCTCCTCCACACACCCTTCACCTTCATCTTTACAACAACCACTACCACCACGGCACCATCAAGTTAGCCGCTTCAACCTCGACTCTCATCCGCTGCGCCTCCTCACCATCAACCACCAAATCTTCTTCTTCTTCTTCTTCTAGAAAATCAGCCGAACAAAAGAAGAGACATTGGAAGGTAGGCGAATACCCGGGAATTTCCGACTCCTCTAATAATTCTACTCGCCGATTTGGAAATGGAAATGGAAGGCCGCCCAAGACTCCAATCAAGAACATCAAGAAAAAATTGGATCGAAAGAACGAAGCCAAAGCCTGGGCCAACACCGTCACCGAAGCCCTTTCCCACCTCATCCACACCAAGCAATGGCTCCAAGCACTTGAGGTACCATATGAATTTCTAACTTACATACACACTTAATATTTTTTACGAATTTTATCCTCATGTATTTCTATTGCTGGTAGGGGTGATTAACGAGCCCAGCAAGCACTTAGTTGTTGAATCTTGGTTTGAAAACTTAACCAGCTTCAAAATGTTTTTAAGCATAGCTTATTTATGTGACAAGTCGATCTCAAATAATGCTTTAATCAAGACGAAAACAAGCGAATCTCAAGTAGTGTGAATTTTTTATACACTAAAAGTCGAACAAACCGAGCAATAGCTTGTTCGAGCTTGATTTGAAAGCTTAACGAGCTTCAGAAAATATTCAAGCTTAGTTTGTTTGTGTGAAGTGATCTTGAGTGTGCTTTTTAATGAAAAAACATGAACTCAAATCTCGAGTAGCTTGGTTCATTTGTCTGCAATAAGAAGGTTAAATAAGAAATTCCTCTAATTGCTTCTGCGGAAGCTGTTCTTGTGTATTTTCCAAGCACTAAACCTTAAAATCCTAAACCCAAATGCATGGTCTTCATGACTTTCTTCACCGTTAGTTGAATGGTTGTGGCCTGTAAAAATCTTCAGGTTTTTGAGATGCTCAAGGAACAGCCATTTTATCAACCAAAAGAAGGGACTTACATGAAGCTCATTGTCCTGCTTGGGAAATCTAGGCAACCCCAATATGCCCATCAACTATTTGATACAATGGTTGAAGAAGGACTGGAACCCACTTTAGAACTTTACACCGCATTGCTTGCTGCTTATTGCCGAAGCAATCTCATTGATGAGGCCTTCTCAATCCTCGACAAAATGAAGACTCTTCCACTTTGTCAGCCTGATGTTTATACGTATAGTATCCTGATTAAAGCTTGTGTTGATGCTTCTCGGTTCGAACTAGTTGATTCCCTGTATGAGCAAATGGCTGAACGGTCAATTCCTCCGAACACTGTCACCCAGAACATAGTCTTAAGCGGGTACGGCAAGGCTGGGAAATTAGAACAGATGGAGAAAGTGCTTTCGGGTATGCTTGACAGCACCATGTGTAAGCCTGATGTATGGACGATGAATAATATTGTCAGCTTGTTTGGTAACAAGGGTCAGATTGAAATGATGGAGAGATGGTATGAGAAGTTTCGAGACTTTGGAATTGAGCCTGAAACGCGCACTTTTAATATTCTCATCGGTGCTTATGGGAAGAAGCGGATGTATGACAAAATGTCATCGGTGATGGAGTACATGCGCAAGCTTTCATTTCCTTGGACCACTTCAACTTACAACAATGTGATTGAAGCATTTTCAGAGTCTGGTGATGCTAAGCATATGGAATACACATTTGACCAGATGCGTGCTGAGGGTATGAAGACAGATACCAAGACTTTCTGCTGCCTTATTAGAGGATATGCCAATGCAGGCCTCTTTCACAAGGTGATTAGTACTGTACAGTTGGCTGGGAAGTTGGAGGTTCCTGAGAATACCTCATTTTATAATGCTGTTATCTTTGCTTGTGCAAAGTTGGAGGATTTGATGGAGATGGAGAGAGTATTTAAGCGAATGAAAGATAAGCAGTGCCCACCAGATTCCACAACTTACTCCATGATGGTGGATGCATATAAAAGGGAAGGAATGAGTGACAAGGTTTATGATTTGGAGCAAGAAAAACAATTGATGGCTCTTAGTGGTCCTAAAGTTGATGAAGCCATAGAGACTTTACTTGGTGTCTGATTGAGGGCTAAGACAATAGTGTGGGATTTATCAGTAGAAGGACTGATCAATCAGGTCTCGACTCGTCAAGTTTTCAAAAGGAGGGATAATTAATCACAATGGCCACCGTTTTGCGTTGACGTCTTTTGTTAAATACTGTGGGAACCTTCGAACTTCAGTAATCTTCCAGCGCAAGCCATTGAAGCATGACGTTTATGTAAAATTGGCATCCAGGTTGTGATTGAGGTTGACATATTTTTTTTTCCATTCTTCAAGTCAATCTTGGTGTGCTGAGCAGAACTCAGTTCCAAAAAGTGCCTACGCGCTATTGGCTTTTCCCTCTTTGGCCATATTTTGGTACCGAGAAGAAAGTATGACCAAATATTTGTGTCAGTTCGCACCCTGGTTTCTTTTGTACTGCTGCTACATTATTCGTTGTTAATGCGTTGGCTTGAAGCTCTAATAATTTTTTGTAAAGCTGCCTTTTTACTTCCTTGTGAATAACTCCATGTATTGGATTGTTCTGCTCTTCCAACTATTCTAATTTGCAAATGGGCAAATGGTTGCAATTGGTCAAATAGTTATACAATGAAATCAACTGGTTGATTTCAATTTGGATCTGAAACGCTGGACTTCAGAGAATTAGATCAAATCCAAAGCAGGTTGGTCCTAAGAACTATTTTTCATGTTTTACTCTGTAGCTGAAAATCCAAGCTCAGCTGATTTCTGCTTCAATTTTCATGACTACTTTGAAACATTGATTGTTCTCAACCATGCAAGTGTGGGTAGCTCAACGGTACCATGGAAGTGTGTGTAGCGCAACGGAAGTTCACCATTGTTCAACGTTCCAATACTTGTTTGTTCGATTTGAAAGAAGTCTCAAATTTTTCTTTGCATGTATGTATCGTCTGAGGACTAATTCATTCTGTAGTGACTATTGGCTATTGGGTTGTGGTAGAACCAGTACTTTTTTACTTCAGGTTGCTGTCAAGTCTGAGGTCATTCAGTAAATGTTAGTAAACATTGCAAAGTATAGTCATGAGGAATCTGGGCCAGTTTTTAACGTTGTTTTTTCTCCAATAGGAAGTGTTTTGCTCATTTTCCTTCCCTTTTCATTTTTCCTTTTTTTTTCCTTTTTCCTTTTTGATTTCCTGGTGGTGGTGGTTTGGAGGTCCTTTGGTGGGTGTGTTATTTATTATGTTGAGCGTGCCTTATTGGAGTGGTGAAAACTGACTTGTCATTTGCTTTAACCTTAACCTTGGCTTATAGGTTAAAATTAAGGTCCTGGTATATATTACCTTGGGTGACTCCTCGGCTTCACCTTGGTAAGTGGGCCCATTAAACCCACAAACCACGGGTTCTACTAGTTCAGTTTCATTTCCCGCAGAATGCAGTACTAGCTTAGTCAACTTCTGATAGAGGTTTGGGCACATAGGAGATCACCTAAAACAAGATATTAGAGCATCACAACTTCTGGTGAAGTAGGTATGCACTGAATGCAACGGAAGATCAAATTTGAAATACACAAGTGGGGTTTTGCTTCGTGCAGTTAACCTCGGTGGTGTTGAGAATAATCTGATTTCTAGCTTGAAGACAGTAGAAAAAAGACGTGAATGTTAAATGAAATGATGGAACAAAGAGGTAGAGTGTTCCTTGTGGTTTTCTTTTCTTCAAACCACTAACTGACCCTCTTTGGTGCAATATAATTCACCTAACCACCCTGTATCAGGGAAAATGTATCAGTTTCTGCTGTTTCCTGAAATGGGATGATGTTTTTTCCTTGTCAAAGGACATGGGGCAATTATTGTCCAATATCAAGACTCCTGATTCACAACTGCCCCCACCTTCCCCAAGGCTGAGTTTGGAATCTGGTTTATGGTGGGGTGTGTGGAAAGGAAAGAACGGAAATTCTTTTTGAGTTTTGTAGTTAATTTTTCTCTCTTTTCCCTTCTGCATTTCCTTTCTTTCACTACACAAATCCTTGAACCAGACACATCCCAAAGGACATTATCAGACAATAAGTATGCTCATCTCACTAATTGTTATTCTTTTGCATACCTTTTACACTCGTTAAAGTTATAGCCTCATAGTCAACGTCTACCTTCTCTCAAGAACAGTACTAGGATTGGAAATGGCTTGGGCTGAAAGTAAGATGGTCTGGGCAATTGGAGAATCAAGAATGCTATTTTGGTCGTGGTTCGCATATTATTCAGTGGTTATGTGTGAGCATCAAAATGCCTGAACCATAAAAGGGTTGAAAAACAGTACTAGGATTGGAAATGCCTTGGGCTGAAAGTAAGATGGTCTGGGCAATTGGAGAATCAAGAATGCTATTTTGGTCGTGGTTTGCATATTATTCAGTGGTTA
>BPLS01000447.1:285057-341295 GCA_019656275.1 Rhododendron kiyosumense
GTCTCTCAGCTGAACTCTGGTCAAGTTCATTTGCTTGCTTAAGAGGAACCAAGTTTTTGGAACTTCTACTTCCTTGGGATTGTGGTGTTGACCACCCAACCCCATTGAGCAGCAGTTTAGCAGGATTGTACTCAGATGTTGAGCTCTTGTTAAAAATGGGCCTTTTAGAATTAATATTGTCTGGACCACATCGGGAGGACTCCCCTGTATGTTCCCACTGAATCATGACAAGTTCAGACATGTCAAGTGCAAAAAGTATAACGTGCTTGAGCATGCAGAATTGTTTTTTACACATAGAATTCATTGTTGAATCACCCTAAGGATTCTAGCCTTGGAAGCATAAAACCAGCATACCTTCCAGTTATGACACCGTAGCAGGAATTGCTCGAGAAGCAACCAGGTGGCACAACCCTGCCGAAGTTTCTCTATACCAAGAAGAGACGCAAAGGAAGGATACAAAAGGAACCTGTAAACGTCTTGCTAGTTCAACACATGCTAAACATGACGAGAGGGTAAAACACTCTGAATTGGCTCCATTTTAGGAGAAGTTTTCAATCAAAACATAGTGAATAAGACTCACACAAGGTCCATACGACTTTCAATTTCATCCTCGTCTGATTTTGGTTTGGTAACTTTCGAGCTTCTTTCTAGAGTACCAGAAGCAATTCTGGTTTCCTGAGAAAAAGCTAGCTCATCAAACAGCTCTTTAAGTTTTGGTAGGACATGCAATGCTGTTAAATCTGGGCCAATCCGCTCACAAATTGCAATGAGACTTGTAGCAGCAACCTGGTAAACAGGAGTATTGTGTTATTACAGAATTAAGAACTAATTAACCAGCACCCAAGACTCAACGGAAGTTAAAGAAGATTATGGACATTTATGGCACAGTTGGTGAATGAACCATTGTGGGAGTGTACTAATTTGATCATCTTAGTATCCCCATATCAGCTACACTCATTTTATGACAATGTTGTTTTTCACTTGCCCAAAATTCTTACCTCTAAGATTTTCTGCAAAGCTTTCAACTTTGCTGGCATCCACAGATTGCATAACTTGCATGAAGCACTTGTTCCCGATCGAGCATACCTACTATAGTGTATTGCATACCTACTATAGTGTATGAGTCACACATCTCCAATGTCTATGTCCTTAATCAAACAAAGATAACATAATTATTCACTCTGTATTACTCCTAGTGATATCTTCCCTTCCCAGTAACTTTCATTTTCAAGCATATATTGTACATACCCAGGGGTTGCCCCAGTGGTAAGGGCGAATGACTTACTTTGGGAGAACTCCCCTTGGTCAAGGGTTCGATTCTCCACCGGGTGAGTACCCTGACGGTAAGTGGGGGGGCCGTGACTGGTGTGGCCACGCTAGTTCCCTAGAGGTTTGGGTTGAGCAATCGGGTCCAATTGTGGCTCAGCTGTAGGGCTGTTTCTCGATTATAAAAAAAATAAATTCAACCATATATTGTTATTATGATCATGGAATCATACTTCAATGTGTTTTTAGATGAGGCAGGATTGCAGTGAATCTTCTCTTCATAAGCACAGTGAGGGGAAAAAAGGGAAAGAAAGTGATACGCATTAGGATTATTCGATAAGCCACTCAACAATCTTGTATCTTAGTTCACTGTATCATCTTTTTATGCTAGATAAATACATGTATCAGAAGCCAATAGTAAGTGTAAAAACTCTCCCAAGTTGTCTCGGGCAAGGAGCGAACCTGCCCTTAATCTTCAAAAATTCAGACATGCATAGGCTAATATGTAGAGATCAAAACACAAATATAAAACACCTGAAGAACTGAAATGTCCAAATCGGTTTGCAGAACCATAACATGCAGAAAACTTCCATCCTGCACGGGAATGTTGGATCAATTTATGATTTCAAGTTTTAGTTCAGGAGAAAGGTTGTACAAGGTAAATAGATTAGATTGCATACTTCTATCAACTCCTTTATAACCACATCCGTCGGTAAGACTGAGAGGAGACCATCTAATGACATTAGACAATCAATAAGAGCTAAATAACTCCAATTCTGCATAGGCTCAGGCTTAGTCATGTATGAAGCATCAATGCAAGAGCGAACAACATTTGTTAGCAATGGTAGAATCTGTCTGACAACAAAATTCTCCCCCAAAAGACCACCTGAAAAGTAAAGCACAAAATTAGCTTAAAGGCTGAAGAAGCAGATTTTTCAGTAAAGAAAGCAGAAACCTCATAAAATTAAGAATACCAATTCTAACCACGACATCAATCCCATCGCTGCAGATCCCTTTGCCAAAGCATTGAATTAGAGGTAAGATTGTCTGGAAATACCAAGAAAGGTTAGCATGCAAGAACAAAAGAAGACAAGTTAAAAATGCAAAAAGATGACAAATGAGCGTACAGCAGTGTCGATTTTACCTGATGAACTGTAGCAGGTATACCTAGCTCTTCACTAGAGCCAATCAGTAGAACAGCAGCAGCAGCAGCTGAACTCTTGTGAGGAGCAACATGTAAATTTAATATGACCAACGGATGTATTGTCTCCAGATATGCTTGTTTACCATTCCGCTTCCATATTTCCCGCACAAATGATTCTTGAAGAAGCAAAACCTTCAAATACAAATATCCCGAACCCTGAAAGAAATGACTCACTTAGTCATAAACCTAAACAGAGAGTGGTGCACATAAAAGAACATTTATGAACATGTTTCCAACGAGCCTGTAAAATCTTCTGGATAGCAGGCAAGATGAGTGTCTTCACTGCGTTCGGTTTCAGACATTTCAAGAGTTCTTTCAGTAGTGTATATGCCCACTCAGCTTCGATATCCGATAGAGAAGTCAGTACAAGTGGTAAGCAGTAAGAAGCACACATTTCAGCAGCAAATGGACCCATTGCTTTGAAGGCTCCTTGTTTTGCAAAATTTGCAGCATAGCGAAGACGTAATCCATCTTTAGCTAAGAGTTGGAGGGGGCCAAGAAACAAATAGGAGGACCTGACTGTTGTTGCGAAGTATGGAGATTCCAAAAGGCATTTGGCAGAAGGCCTCCTAATTAGTTGAGAAGAAAAACTTACTTAGTTTTGAGAAATGGGAAAAGTACCAAGGCCCTAGAAAAGTTGGTTGTCAGAAGAAATTTGGAATAAGTCTCGACATAGAAGTTTGAGAAGAAAGCTTCAACCACTTTTAGTGAGGGAAAAGTAATGCCAATACCTCCTCCAATCCTTACTAAGGCATGACTCAACAAAAACTTCAGTGCGGGGAGGAAGTTCTTTCATCTGACTAGGTAGAACACCACTGTCCAAATACACAGCTAATGAGGCTGGATTAAAAAGCGGCCTCCTCAAATGAAGCTCTGCTAAAATGCATCCAATAGAAAAGATGTCCTTAGCAAGTGTTTCTGAACAAATCTTAGAATGAGATGATTTCTGGCTCCAAAGCAGTAACTCCTGATATCCCACAGAAGTGTCATCATCAACCTCCAATTTCTCAAGAAGATAATCTAAGTTAATACCAGATCGCTGCCCGAAGATGTGGGCATAGTCAGGTAGCGTCGATATATTTTTCTCTGAACCTTCACTTAGAGACTCTTCTGTCGAAGAGTCATCCTCAGCAAAATTTTCTACATGATAGCAGTAGAGGGGGCTCAAATACCGAGCATGCTCACAAAAAGCGGCTGCTTCTTCCAATTCTTGTAAATGAGCAGCTGGGAGGAGAGATTTATCACCCTCTACTCCATTCACTACAAAGTGATGTAAGGTTGATTTAGAGGTGCTCTTATGATGTTTCCTCGTAGCAACTTGACGTGCAGGGTGTGGTTGGGTGAAAAGCTGACGGCGCCCTACTGACCTGGGAATTGTAGGCTCTGACGCAGGCAGCATAACATTCTTGGCAGCAACAGCTTCTTCACCTGACATTTTGCACCCAAATGTAATGTCTATCCAGTGATGAATATGGCATGAAACCCTATCACTTTCTAAAGCACTTCGATGCAATTTAATGAACTCTTCAGGAGTATCCACCCATGACGGTACAGCCAAATCAGTCATGCCAGCGTGTACAGAATAGAATATTTGGGGATCACAGTAGAATTCCGGGATGCACTCATCAGGGGTCCATTGGTACAGCCTTAACATAGAAGAAGGATATTCATTCGGTTCATAGACTGAACGAACAGCCATACGCAACACACTCAGTGGTAACCTTCTTGCCTTGTAACTGCAGACAGCTAGTTCAGAAAGGCATTCATCTGATACATGATGAGGGATTTCTGATGTTGAATACGTAAAGTCTAACTGTTCATCGCCTTTTGCCAACCGCCATTTGCTCTTGCTCAGATTTCGCCAACCCGCAGCACTAGTTTCCTCAGATTTCACGCTGAAATCTATAACCCATGGCATCACTGTATGGAACGTGTGGTCTCCCCACCTTCTCCCAGCTAATCTGTTTAAGACAAGCAGATACTCAAAGTTACTCAACTCTCCCCTCCACCAACGGTTAAAGGCATAATCCCAATCTGTAGATTGGGAAAGCTTGAAATCGGCATAAAGTCCTTCAGAAGGGCAGCCTTCAACAGAGCAACCTACCCTCGAAGTTGGAGTAAGAGAGCATTCTTTACTGCTTTTACTTAAAGTAGGGCTCAACGAAGGTTTATCAATGATCCTCAACCAAGACCAACAAGAATCAGTCAACATAACATTGGACGGACATATATTACCATGGGCAATCCCCAATCCATGCATATGAGCCACGGCAGAGAGTAGCTGGTATGTTAAGAATTTTATTTGCCATTCGGATTTTAAGGCCTTGGGGCTGTAATGGAAAATGTTTTCCAAAGTATAAGGAGTCTTTGGAAGCACTAAATTGATATAGTCAGGTGTCTTGAGCAAACCTAGAATAGGTGCAATGTTAGGATGCCTTAAACACCCAGGGAAACCATTCTCATCAAATGATGGTATCCCGGTTAAGCTAAGAAAATTGATGCTATCTCGCCCGGTAGCTTTTCCTTCAATTAGAAGACTAATTGAGCCCAATATCTCATCCTCAAGAGACCCCGAAAAGTAGTTAGAAGCAAGCTCTTCAAATATAGAGTAGGACGAAATGCCAACCCGAGCAATTGGAGCCAAAGAAGTGATTGTCCTTGAGCAAGAGAACCTAGTAGAAAAATTGCACGTCGAACCATTGCATCGGAACCTATTAACCCCTGACGGTGTTTTGCCATTACTTTCTGCGCTGTGTTCACTTTCGAGATCTTCCGGACAACACTCCTCACTGCATAGAAATAATCAAAAAGGGTCCAAATTCCAATTGCTATTATCACGCCACGTGAAAAACAAGGTAAGGTAGCATACTAGTGTATAAATCGCAATTAAGAAAGATGTAGTAAAATGCGGTGGTATAAGGAAATCATACATGTAATTTCTCAAGCAGTCAAACCCCGGAGTGGGAAGATACACCAAAGTGAAGTGAGGTGAATTTGGTTCGCCAGTAGAATTTGGGATCTACGTCAACGCAATAATAAGCAGAATCAATTAGAAGAGAGTTTGTGTGTATGAACAACCAGCCATGTAGTAGGAGTATTATGTTTGTTCGGGTAGTTAAGGGGTGGGGGTACCTGGACGACGGCGGAGGAGGCGAAAGGAAGGGGAGAATGGGAGACGGGGTGGGAGAAGATGAGATTGTGGGAGAAATCGGAGCGGATTCTGCGTTGAAGGCACTCCAAACACATTCCTTCTTCATCTTCTTCTTCTTCCATTTTCAGCCAGTCCAGTCGAGGGGGTTGAATTGGATTTGGACCACTGCAGTCCCTCACCTGGTTGGTTGGTCGGGAACTCCCTTCCTTTAGCCGGACTCCAGGGTCTCGTTGTTTTACAGTCTTCCAGACAGAAGTACTTACTCCCATTCACGTGCATACCACGTCGTCCGTGCCACAAAACCTTCTTCTTCTTAATAATATACGACTAGTTCTTCTTGTTTAGTCTTGGTTTAGAATGAGTGTGAGATTAGGTAACCAAGTCCAATACTCCACTCCTACTAAAGTTTTATGAACTAGCTATAAGCCCAAATGAACTCATCAATTTTTGTAAATACTCCTTACATACTTGTTTGGTTCCCTTTTGGAAATTTTTTGGATTTGGTTTTAAGTGATAAGTGAAATAAATAAATTAGGATAATAATTGAAAATATGGGTGATGAGTGGACATAGATATAAAGAGTGTTTTTGGGATTGGAAAAAATTCTCTAAGTTTGAAACCAAGCAAGGCACGGTTAAGATGGCGGAGTATTAACAAAGTATATCAATAAATTACTTGGCAAGTTGGAAGAGTTAACTCCCGAATGTTTAGAACAAGCGTTGACCGTGCTATGCACCGGGCAAAAAAACAATTATATTGTGCGTGCATCGAACATGTACAATGTTGTGTGTGTATATATATATATGTATCTACTTAATAAAACATAAGGATGTGGAGACCACACAAATACAAGTTAAAAAAAGGTTGAGATTCATTTGATCCAATGACTGATGTGTGCTCTCAAACTATTTTAAGAAAACAAACACACTCTTACAAATATATTACAAAAATATCATCGGTTCTTTTTACCCACTGCTCGGCTTCTGGCGTTGACATAAAAAAACAAAATATTACAAAATGCCCGTGCCTATAACACTACTGAGGTGCGTAGTGCCGTAGGCACGAATAAACACTAGTGTGTGTGTATATATATATATAAACAATCGTCCTATCCGGGCTTTGCACCGGAGCAAGGGAAAAAATATATTGTGTTGTAATGTTATGTAGTGAAGTCTTGTAATACTATTATATAGCCCTCATTATTTATAATTTAGTAATTACATGTAAAAATTTGAATGTGAGAATGTTTGAGCATGGAAGGAAACTTGAAAGTATTTTTGTTTTAACGTGGTATTCTTCTGAAAGCGTTGTAAAAAATGAGAGAGAGTTAAGGGGAGGGCTCGAATTTATTTTTTGAAAGTACATTTTGTTTAGTATATAATAATAGTATAGATAGATAGATGTTGGCGAAATTGATAAATAGTTTAATACTTTATAATTTGTATAAAAATTAACTCATAAACTAGTAACCTATTCCATGCAAGATAAAAAAAAATATTTATCATAAACACTAGCTAAATAATTAACATCTTACACTAACTTGTCCTTTAACCCATGCATAGCAGATGTTTATAGGTTTATGCATCGAATGACTTCAAACACAGTTGTGTTTATAATTATGTTATTAACATCTCTTTTTTTCTTTTCACAATAAGTTCGAAGTACTCCATTAGAGAACATAGGTTTGCCATTAGAGGTGTTGAGGCCATTTTCACTCTGTTAAAGAAATTGTACAACAGATATACAGAGGGTTAATATTGTAGTGGTATTAGAAATCTTGATATTCTAACTGAAAAAATACAAGTACGGGGAGTAATTTGTGACACAGTTAAACTTGTAGGGTCTTATACGTACTTGTGGCAATATATATTCGATCAGAATCGAACCAGCCCAAAAATCTCAAATCCAGCAGGTTTGTATTCGCATTCTGTCTCTGTTCCTCTCTCCCGATTTTCATCTCTCTTTCTCTCTCTCTCTCCCCCGATCTTCACTTACCCGCTATAATTGTGTGAACATTTCGATTCGTAGGGATTACGTGGCGAGGAATAACGCGAGGCCTTAAGGTTGAGAAGGAAGAAGCAAAGGAAATCTTGAAGCATCTCTGATCTAGACTTCTAGGGATCTCGATTCTCTCGCACAAGAACGCAAAGGTAATTTTCTAAACCGTAAGGCCTGCAATTTTGGGATTTCATCTCTCTTCCCACAAGGAAAATGCGAAACCCTAAGGTTGAAAATCCGAGAACACGTGAATCAACATTTGTGTATTCTGATTTCGTTTTTTCATCCTAGAATCCTAGAATCGGTTTATCTTCTCGTTCTTTGTTGGAACTCTACCTGAAACTAATAGAAGAGGAAAAAACAGGCTGTGCAAAGTCTAAGCCTGGCGTGGGTCACTTTGCACGACTGGGGTAAAAGGAAGATCCCAATCCTAGGGCTGCATGTAACTGTTGTGGTTCAGACTATGCATGTCATAGTAAGAATAATGTAACAACAGCCATGAAAACTCACTTAATATACCAGTGCACAAAATACCCCTAGAGCAATAACAATCTTGACGAGAAGCCAAAAACCCTAGGCTTTGAACCCATAAAAGGCGAGGACGGGCCGACCAGGTGGCTACCTTTGGACAACTTAGCATTGTCAGCTCCCTAGCTGAAATGGTTATCCTTGATGAGTTGCCTTTCAAATTTGTTGAGGGTGAGCGCTTTAGGCGCTTTATGGGTGTAGTTCAACCGAAGTGGACAAGAATTCCCTCTAGATTGACAATTGCAAAAGAAAGTATGAAATGGTTTCAGCATGAAAATAAATATTTGAAGAGGGCACTCACAGGTCAACTGAGTTTGCTTTACCATCGACACTTGGACATCACTCCAAATGTTGAATTACACGTGTCTCACGTCGCATTTTATGGATTGCAATTAGAAGCTTCACAATAAGATTCTCCACTTTTGTTTAGTTCCAAATCACAAGGGCGAAACCCTCGGTAAGGTTATCGAGCAATGTTTGGTGGATTGGAGAATAAATAAAATACGGTTGATTATGCAAGCTCGAATAATGGCTTAATCAATTTCGTGACACGAAAGGCCAAAGAGAGGAAGACTACTATTTTCAAGCATTAGGTATTTGCATATTAGGTGTGCCCATATCTTACATCTCATTGTAAGTGACGGTTTTAAAGATGTACACGCATTAATTATGAGGGTGCAGAATGTTACGAAGTATGTGAGATCATCGCCATCTAGGATGCTAACATTTAGGAACGCTTGGCATTTCAAAAAGATTACAACACGTGTCCAAAAAAGTACCAATTCCTGTGCCCAAGTTACCACTGCCGTACCCAAGAACTAAATGGTTCATTTTCAGAGTACCTGGTACGTATCTTGCTTCACCAGGGTCCGGGGCTGTACCCGCCCCTGTACGTGTATGCAGCCCAGGCATGACGACGCAATTATCAGGGGCGCAAAACCATTGAGCTAATAATCCGTTGTGTGAGCCCCCAATGGGAGCCCGCAGATTTTCGGAGTACCTGTGCTTCACAGGTCATAATTATTTCAAGTATGCAATTGATTCCCATGGAGAGATGATGATGGAGTGAAGAAGTGAAATGGATAAAAAGAAAGAAAAATTTTCCCCTCAAATAGATGAACAGAGATACTTTGAGAGAAGACAAAGTTGCATTTAATAGTTGAAAACGTAAGAAATGTCACCGTTGGATGTAATTTGCATATGAACTTTGTCAGAATTGTTGTGTGCTTTCAAAAGGTAAGGGAATCTCGACAAAAAACAAACAAACAAAAGAAAATGGGAAAAGGAAAGGGAAATAAGGAAATAGAAAGTATATATCTATTAATAGATGACAGGTAAAGTAGATGGTATTTCTGGAGTATCGAAAGAAAAAGTGGCTAGCTAAAATTTCAATGTGACATTTTGGCTAGGTAAATTGGCCTATTTGTAGTTTGTTATACATGTTCGTAGTTTGTTATACATATTCTTACACATGGAAACAAAATCTCTCCCTCCCTCTCTCTCTCTTGTTGGACCAAAGAAGTTGCCCCTAAAAAACAAGAGGCCGCCTGACAGCCATTAGGCCCATTACAAATGATTAGGGTGACCTACAATTCTTGCTTTTATATTTCTGTCTGAATAGCCATAGTCTAGTAATCTACCCATACAATCATATCGGTCCTTATATGCATCACTTACATGGATTTGTTTGAGCAATAGAAATCTAGATTCGTTTGTTTATATTGTAGTGCCAAATTTCCCATTCCAGAATCCACCTTTCGTTTTCCAAAATTTTGTTGTTTATTTGAATTCTAGGGTCGGTTCTTGATCTCTGCGCCCCCACTGATGTGTTGAAATTTATACTCCTTTGGTTGCTTAGAAAATGAAGGAATCATTGGGTTTGAGCGAATCAACTTAACTGACAGAAATAAATTGAGTAGATTTTTCTTGATTTTCTTGGAAACCAAATAGGCCTTTGGTTTTCTTTCTATTTTAATTTTTGCACATTTGTTTTCAAAGGAACCACTATTCACTTGTGGCAATGGCTACTGTTTTGCATCATGTTCCGAAATAGGGTACAATGTTAATTAAGCTATCCAAAGGGTTGAAATAGCTTTTCTTAGCAATCAAATGTTATTGAAGAACATTGAGAGAGTGGAGTTTGGCAAGACATAATGTGGAAAAATTGGTAATTATGCTCATGAAGATGTGCATAAAAGATTTGACTAGTAATGTTTCCTTTATGAGTACACTTTGATACTGTAATCTATGGAAGACTGGGCATGTGCCGCAGTGTATACCACACTCTTGTTCCCATGTTCCAGCTAATATAGGCCTGATTCATTATTGATACTTTTTGGGTCTTTATTATCTATTCTTGGTTTCAATGCATTTGTGTTGGTTCTTGACTTTCTGGACAGCTAACAAAGTGTGATTGTTATTTCATTAGGATTTTTCCTTTTTTTTTTTAATCTTTTCTCTTTGACATATATAACTCGTATTGCATATTCAATTTGCTATGGTTCCTGATGCAATGTTTCATATGAACTAACTGTGCCCTTTTTTAATTGTTTGAACTTGCTAGATAATCAAATAAGATGTCAATGGTTGATGAGCCACTCTACCCAATAGCAGTTCTGATAGATGAGCTTAAGAATGATGACATTCAACTTAGGTTGAATTCAATTCGGAGACTATCAACAATCGCACGTGCTCTTGGGGAGGAGCGAACACGCAAGGAATTGATACCATTTTTGAGCGAAAACAATGACGATGACGATGAGGTGCTTCTCGCAATGGCAGAAGAGTTGGGTGTGTTTATTCCTTATGTTGGCGGCGTGGAGCATGCACATGTTTTGCTCCCACCTTTGGAAACCCTTTGCACTGTTGAGGAGACCTGTGTGAGGGACAAAGCTGTTGAGTCATTGTGCCGAATTGGATCTCAAATGAGGGAGGGTGATTTGGTTGACTCGTTTATTCCTCTGGTCAAGGTTAGATTGTGATTTAGGTATCTTGTTAGTATAAGTAATATCTTTGGTGGTTTCTGCTGTTCCTCGCTGCTATTTGTTCTCCCTAGAAATACATTTAAGTGGAAGAATTATTTTTGTTTTCCTTCCTGTGTCCCCTAGGACTACTTTAAATTGTTGAATTCCTGAATTCATAAATTAAAAAAATACTGCAAGTTACCATTTAACGTGTTTTCAGAAAACACAGACTACAGTAATTGTTAAACTCCTGAAATTCGCACTTGACTGGGAAAAAAATACAAGCTGCATTGTTACCTTGCTTACCATGAATTCTACTCGACGGTGTGATGCCGAAGTGTGTTATTCTGTGTTGCTCCTTCAGTTGTCATCTGGATGTGTTTCTAGTATGAGATTGTTCCATGTTTTACAATTATTACATGCATGTATATCTGCGTGTGTGCTTTTCTTATGTGTTTGAGTTCCGTTTTATAGAGACTGGCAGCGGGTGAATGGTTTACGGCCCGAGTATCTTCGTGTGGACTGTTTCACATAGCTTACCCTAGCGCCCCAGAGATGTTAAAGACAGAATTGCGGTCGATATACAGCCAGTTGTGTCAGGATGACATGCCTATGGTGAGGAGGTCTGCTGCGACAAACTTGGGGAAATTTGCTGCTACTGTTGAACCTGCTCATCTCAAGTCTGATGTCATGTCAATATTTGAGGATCTTACGCAGGATGGTCAGTTTACTTTTATATGCTATCACAGTATTTCTAATTTCCTAGAGGGTACATTTTGAAGGGG
This sequence comes from Rhododendron kiyosumense, assembly GCA_019656275.1. NCBI lineage: Eukaryota > Viridiplantae > Streptophyta > Magnoliopsida > Ericales > Ericaceae > Rhododendron > Rhododendron kiyosumense. The sequence goes on from BPLS01000447.1 coordinate 296,953, forward strand.
GCCTAGATAGGTCCAACAGCAATGAAAATTCGGTTAGGATTTGTTAAGGGCATTCCCGGCCTGTAGCATGGGAAGTGATTGGAAGTTGGAACTGTAATGGTGGATGTGAGGAATTAGGACCATCATAACTGAACGTATCTCAGTTGCAGCCAGCAGGCAATTAGAACATTGAGAATCTTATAAGAGATGGGTTGTAACATGGCGAAGAGTGGGGGAGATACATGACTAAGTGCGATACGACCGCGCGGGGGGTGGGTGGGGGTTGGGGTTGGGGTGGTGTTTGTTTTAGGTGCCCCGGCTGTGTAGGTCAGCCAGTGGAGTCCTGTCATGGAAGACTCGAAAATAGCACCAGATACTCTGAATGAATAAAGTTGGATTTAAACTCAAGAAGTTAAGGTTTATTAACCTATGACTGATAACAGTATGGCAAAATAGATCTTGACGGGAGATTAAGATTAAATGTCATTGGAAAAGTAATAATTTTGGTGAACCGGTAGTAACGTAAATTATAGCGAAACTTTTGGACAAAACTGTTAAAACTATGAGAACATGTGACTAATTTACTTCCATTGAACAGTTGTATTAGAATAACACTCATTGAGCTCTGAAAAAAGAGGTGGGTTTGGTGTGCCTCTATTACTTTGTAGCTGTGTTGGTATTTCGTAGGTCGGGTGAAGGAGAATTGATATTTTGGTGAAAAGTTTTCGCAATCATTACAAGTAAAGGAATGCCTAATGACGTGAAATATTGAATAAAGAAATGTGTTGTCGTAAGAGATGATAATCATTGTGCTTCCTGAGTTCATTTTTGTTTGGCTCATCAGTCATTATCTTTCCCTATGTTCACTATTGAATTTGGGTTGCTAAGCATCTAAGTTTTGTTGTGCATCTTCATTTTCAGATCAAGATTCTGTACGCTTGTTAGCTGTTGAGGGATGTGCTGCCCTTGGCAAGTTGTTGGAACCTCAGGATTGTGTTCAACATATTCTTCCTGTCATTGTCAACTTTTCTCAGGTATAGTTACATTATAGTTTCTTGTCAATATTTTAAAATGAATCGTTGTTAGATTTTGTTCGCTGATTATTTTTATTTGACGCATTTATTCTCTTAGATAACGTCTTATATATATTTTGTATGGCAGTTATTCTCTTGGTAACAGCTAATCGTTGACATTGCTGAGATGATTTTGTTTTGTCAGCTTAATTTGTAGTTAATTTAGCTAAGACTTCATCACCAAGTCACGTGCCTGTTACTGTACTTCCAAAGAACTCATCTGCCAGTGTCTGTGATAGTAAGGGTGGGAATTTCCGACACAACACGAGAACCCAACACGAAGTTAGTGGGTTAGGGTCAGCTATTTCTGACATGGAACACGAATATGAGACAACATGATAACAGAAAAGCTAAACAGGTTGGGTTAGGATTGAGAGAATTCTAACATGAACATGACATGATGCTCACCGGCCCCAACCCTATTCAGTGATAGTGTCTCAACATGTTTACTTTGATTGCATAGATTAACTGGCAGTTTGTTGGGTAGTCCTGATTACTTTCAATATTACTCCTTGTCTCCTTGAGTACATGAGGTGATTGTATTTTATGTTACCTCTGAAATAACCATGTTTTTGCCAAAATAACTTTTAGATGATTTGATGTTTAGAAGCATATGTAGCTTTAAGATGTAACCTCTTGTTTACTTATTTCATCTGCTTTATCATTCTTAAACAGGACAAGTCTTGGCGTGTCCGCTATATGGTTGCAAATCAATTGTACGAGCTTTGTGAGGCCGTGGGCCCCGAACCTACCAGGTACTTATATAGCTTAAAGATCATCTATCATCTTGGGGAGTCTTTCGAAAGCAATTTAAGATATAAGTTCTTACATTTTTTTTTTCCTACTGTAATCACTACTCATGCAGATATGTGTGTGTGTGTGTGCGCGCGCGCGCGCAAGGCTTTTAGCTGACTTCCATTGGATTTTAATTTTGTGTGGCTTGGTGTTTTGTCAATGGTTCCCCTCTTAAAATCTGCTTGGGAGTGTTTGTTTGATGTGTGGCCAAATTGTTATTGAAGGACGGATTTGGTTCCTGCCTATGTACGCTTACTTCGAGATAACGAAGCTGAAGTACGTATTGCAGCTGCTGGCAAAGTTACCAAGTTTTGCAGGATTCTTAGTCCAGAACTTGCTATTCAGCACATTCTTCCCTGTGTGAAGGTCCATATCTCCCCCTCTCTTGGTTTCTTGCTAGCACACATTTCCACGCCTACGTAATCCTGCCTGTTTGTTTATTGACCTATACTCTGCGCCCATTTTTTCATTTGTGTCAGCTATCTCATTTCTTGGCAACAATTGATTGTAGGAATTGTCATCGGATTCTTCTCAGCATGTTCGCTCTGCTTTGGCTTCTGTTATAATGGGAATGGCTCCTGTCCTTGGAAAGGTAAGAATCTCCTTTAGCAGTCTATGCATTTGCCTCCTGATTAGGAAGCATTCTTCAGTATCTGATTTCTGCATGCAATGGTGTGATATGACGGCAGAAGTTTGGATGCTTTCAATGTCCATATTGATCAACTTCTCCATAGAAAGCTAATTGGCAAGTTAGGATATGAATATCACAATTCTCTTATTTGTTTATTTGCTGTCAGCTGCAATCAATGGGGAGGGCATTGTTTTGAAGTAGCATTAGAAAACAATTTACTTACATCTGTGCTTTCTGCTTTCTGCTGCAGTTGCTTTTGCGTTCTAGTGCCAGGTCACCATGACCACTTATCGCTGCGGACTTGCTAAAGTTATTAGTGTCGAATGCAGTTGCTTTTGCGTTCTAGTGCCAGGTCACCATGACCACTTATTGCTGCGGACTTGCTAAAGTTATTAGTGTCGAACGTACATCTGGTTGCCCTTGTACAATGATGGTTTAATATGTTTCATGCCTCACTTTAATATTTAATCTTTTTTCCAAAAGAAGTTGTAATGGATGTTTGGAACACAAGCACAATGACTTGACATGTGTATTGCGACAGCACATGTTCATTCCTGTATGGTTATAACAGATTTGTTGCTAGAAAGAGATGTTGCCCTGGAAACAGAATCTCACTATAGTTTTCTTCTGCACAGAGTCACAGACTCCCTTTTGAGGGTTAGATTTAGTGGATTTGAGTTGTTGCTATATGCATTCTCTCCCAATGTAAGATGATTGGTTCAAACAGGAAAATAGATGGTTGAAGTAATTTTCATCGGCCATCATGCTTGTCAGTTGCATATTTTCAACCGTCTGCCATGATTGAGTTTTGTATTTGTTTTTTATATGATTGTGATTCTCTATGTCATACAGTTGGATATTCCTGCAATTCTTTGTTGCCGTATCATATTGTAAAGGTCTTTGTCTCTCTGAGGAGTTTTTTTTTTTTGGTAGTAATGTGGGTGTTTTTTTTTTGCAGTTGGTTCCTTATTGATTCTTTATATTAGAATTGTTTCCATTAATCCTGCACAGGGTTGTGTAAGTTTTAAAATTTCCAAACTTTGGTTTGGTGCTTTATGCAGGACGCAACTATTGAGCAGCTTCTGCCAATATTCCTTTCCCTTCTGAAGGATGAATTTCCTGATGTGCGCCTCAACATTATCAGCAAACTTGATCAAGTCAATCAGGTTTGTGGTGAATTTGTTTTTCTTTGGAGGTTTGTGTTAATTTGCTTTACGTGTTGTGGACCTTATTTCGCTTTTCTTCAAAACTTTGTTGGGATTTCAACTTTTGTTCTTGATCTTTTAAATGCTACCAAATTGTGCGAAAATCTTCTCACAGCAAAAAATTCTTTCTTGCATGGCTGATTTTATGTCCACACGACTCATACTGGTGGTTATTATCCTTTTGATTGACGAGGTGATTTATTTTGTATGATGTTTTGGTAATTTTTTATAAAATGTTGTTAATTGTGCTCTTATCTTTGGAAATGATGATCCATCCTGTTCTTGTTGTAAATGGTTGGTTTTCTGTATCCTACTATACGTACACCTCCAAACCTTTAGGCATTAATACCTTGAGTTCTATTTACATGCTCTTCTCCACTGGAGTTGCAGTTTTATTTTGAATTTATTACTATCATATTGATGAGTAATCATTATTGCAGGTTATTGGGATCGATCTTTTGTCCCAATCTTTATTACCTGCCATTGTTGAACTTGCCGAGGATAGGCATTGGAGGGTTCGGCTTGCGATAATAGAGTACATACCTTTGTTGGCAAGTCAATTGGGGGTGGGATTTTTTGACGATAAACTTGGGGCTCTCTGCATGCAGTGGTTGCAGGATAAGGTTTGTACTTATTCTATCCTTCGTTATGTTGTAAAATATATGAGAAATCTTCTTTTTCTTATAGATGTTTCCTTCTGTGAAATACTATGTCGCTGATGAACTTTGTGCGTATTTATTCTCCTTATTGCACTTTTCTTCTGATTTGTTTGGCACCCTCTGTGACAATTTAAATATTTTTTAGCACTAAATCATTGACACGTGCCAACTATTAGATAGCTTCATATACTTCATTGGGCCCATTTTCTACTAGCTACTAGCTTAAGCTTTTGCGCTACTGGTAACTTGGTATGGTATTAGAGCTCTGGTTTTTGGGAGGTCTTGGATTCCAGTCTCTCTGTTTGCATCTTACTAGCACGAAGCGGGGGTGGGGAGTGGAAGCACCTAGAAGGTCCTAAGGTTGGGAGCGCTTAAGGAGCGTATATAGATTATATAAAATATCTTTAAATACTTAACCATTCAAGGAAAAATAATACTTATTGATAATTTTTCCAATCTTAAAATGTACTTATTGGAAGTCATATATTCTCAATTTGCAAAACTTCTTGATTAATATGATTCTCATTTTCTTATTTCTACAATGGCATAACTCCCTTAAAAGTAGGGATAGAACTGCCTTAATGGCCTGATAAGCTCCCATCAAGCTTCCATCTTGGGAGCGCCGATTTGAGCTCCCGTCTAGGAAGCACATCGCCACATCCATTGTAGAAGGATCCTGATACTAAGGTTTGCATTGTCGCCCGTTCGTTTATGTTTCTCGCTTTGAATTCTACCGCAATTTGTATGCATATTTGCGTCTCTATGTTCAAGACGGGTTGCACGTAAGGGAGAGAGAGAGGTTGATATACATTGTTGGGCCTATTTCCTAACAGCTTAAGATTTTGGGACTATTGGTAACTTAACACCAGCAACTTATGAAAGTCAGAATGAATTTGTTTTCTTATCAGAACTGTTTCTTCAGAAATTAAGCTATTGGCTAGACATGATAGAATACATTTGCTTCATTGAGTTTTTGAAGTAATAAACTTCTAAATTTGTCATTCTTTGGTGATAATCATTTTTTTGTTAGTAAAGGACTTAAGAATAGAAATTTTATTTCATCTCTGCTACTAGTTGAATGTAGGAGGGGTGTGTCGAAGATACGATTTGGGTTGTTTGTCAAATGTTTTTGTTTTGTAAACAAAAGCTTATAGGAGTATGATAGCTGTCATTGTAAGTTTTATGTCGAAACCAATTTAATTACATGTTCCTGTAAATTGGACTTGTTAATCCTTCTTGCTTGAGACAGCATGTCATATCTTGTCAGCAAGTATAACAAAGGCTGGGCCCAGGTTTCTCATTGGTCTTCTTCCATCTTCTATTTCAGCCAGTGGCGCATAATTCATAAGAAACAAGCATATAATAAAATCTTCAGAATTTTTTTCATAACTTGATTTTTTTAAAATTTGGTGCAGGTTTACTCAATCCGCGATGCTGCTGCGAACAATCTGAAGCGCCTTGCGGAAGAATTTGGTCCAGAGTGGGCAATGCAGCACATCATTCCGCAGGTTGCTACCACTTTCTCCATAAGGCATCACATAGAGTTGGAGTAATATATTTATAAATTCATTTTGATCTTAATGGTATTTTTTTTGTAACATTTCATGAATTAGTTGATATATAATCCCTCCATCCCAAAAAGATTGTCCGGCCTGCAAAACATGAATTTGGTAAAATGCATTTTTATCGAGAAACAATTCAAATAAAATTTTATAATTTAAAAGAACTAATTGACAAGAATGCATTATTTTTTAAGTCCTTGTTCTGTGGACTGGACAATATTTTTGGTTCGGAGGGCGTATTTGGTATATATTTGTTTGGGTTTTGAGTATTGGCTTTGTGATTTCGAATTTGACAGATAGGTCAATATGTTAACGGCAGGCTTATTAGTGTTGCTGTATAAGTATAATGGTAGGCTATCAGATTCCAGATGTTGGCTGGTTTTGCATGGTATTAAACTCTGAGGCCAATGTTAATGTTGTTCTATAGTAGCGGTTGGGTACTGAGACAACCAGTGCCATCATGCCATTTTGAAAAACTTTATCCAAATTAATAATGTAGGAATCAGGCTTGTTTGGACTCTAATTTGTTTTGCTTCAGTGTGTTCGACATGCACATTTACGTAGTATTGGCCTACTTGGATCTTTACTATTGGTCACACAACACGAATTGCTCCTAATGTCTGGTTCATCATGGTTTATATTCCGTTTCCATAGGGAATAAATGTTGTCCTCTCAACAGGTTTTGGATATGATTACAAATCCACATTATTTGTATCGGATGACCATTCTCCGCGCAGTCTCTCTGCTGGCCCCTGTCATGGGCTCAGAAATCACTTGTTCAAAGCTGCTACCTGTGATCACTTCTGCAGCAAAAGACAGGTACTGAGTTTCCTGGGGACCTAATTATGAAAAACTGGGTTGGTTTAAATTTTTGGTAATTTTGTACTGAGCCTAAATTTCATTTTTTTCAGAGTCCCCAACATCAAATTTAATGTGGCGAAGGTGTTACAGTCCCTCATTTCCATTGTTGACCAATCCGTGAGTAGCTATTTCTTCCCCATTTGTAGGTACATTGGTTCTGTTTTCTTATGATACCTGTCTGCATTTTTGTTTGGCGGTTCAGGTTGTGGAGAAGACAATCCGTCCTAGTTTAGTTGAGCTCGCTGAGGATCCAGATGTAGACGTTCGTTTCTTCGCCAACCAAGCACTCCAGTCAATTGATCATGTCATGATGTCAAGCTAAGCAGGTGAATTTGAGTTGTTATTCATCTGATGGCCTTCGTTTGAATTAAGAGGACCTTATGCCAGAAGTGCTACTGTATCCTTTCCTTTGTTACACCCTGTGTTCTTTCCCTCAGATGCTTTAAGTGGTAGTATCATGTGGCTAACATAAGACCTTTTTGTGACTGCTGATGTGCTTTATTGTTTGTAGAAGTTTGTCATATTTTTCTGTGGCTAACATAAGACCTTTTTGTTACTATTTTTTTGTTACTATTGATGTGCTTTATTTTTGTTGAGGATTTGTTTCTGTGTTTTAATTTACATCACTCTATTTGCACCTGAATTGTATGCGAGAGAATATGGAGCATGACAACCAGTCTCATCATGCCATTCAGATTTTAAGGCCTTGGGACTGTAATGAAAATATTTTCGGAAGTGTAAGGAGTTTTTGGGAGTACTGAATTGAGCTCAATATCGGGTCTTTGACACACCTGGAAAAGTAGTTAGAAGCAAGCTCTTCAAATAAATTATAGCCAACGAAGTGATTGTCCTTGAGCAAGAGAACCTACTAGAAAAATTCCACGTCGAAATGTTGCATCTGATCCTATTAACCACTGACTGTTTTGCCTTTACTTTCACCGCTGATTTTACTTTCGAGATCTTCTGGACTACAGTCCTCACTGCATAGAAATACTAATTAAAAGGGTTCAAATTCTAATTTCTATTATCACTCTATATCAAAATTTTCAAAACAAGTAAACCATAAAAATAAAAATAAAAAATCAGTGGATGATGGTAATTTCTCAAGTGGATTTGATTTCTCAAGTAGTCAAATCCACTAGTCAGAAGACACCGGTGGGAATTGAGGAGAAGCTTTGCCACTAGGAGTTGTGGGTCTATGCCGAACACAGTCGGGTGCGTTTGGAGTCGCATTTTTATACTAATTGTTTTCTTAACGTCATTTTTCACAATAAGCTCGAAGTGTTAGAGGGCTTGAAGGTTTCTTGTTTTTTACTATAATAATCTACTAAGAATATACGGAGGGTTGACATTGTCGTTGTATTAGAAAACTCTTGGAGCATGTTTGATATACAAATTTTGGGGAATGGGATTGGACTTTGAGTCATGTGTGGTCCTAATCAATTGTTTGGTTTCACAAAATAGTTAGCCTATGGAGTTTTTTTTTTTTTTTTTTTTTTGTGACTACAACGATAACAAGTGATATTATAGATTTAAGAAATAGTACATCAAGAAGAAACTCTATCTCTAAATCTATCGCTCTAAATAGACAGAGCAGAAAACAACCAAAAATACTCACATAATTGTGATAGAAGCCTCACAAATAGGGAGAAATCCAACACAGAAGAGGAGGATGGGGTGAAGGGGAAAAGAGAGAAAAACTCCGAGATCTAGAATCAGGAGATTGAAAAATCCCAAGAGGGGGAGAAATCCCTACCCCACCCAATGGGGCATAAAACCGGGGGAGGGGGGACTTCTTTAGGGTTCGCCTAAGGAATTGTTAATCCTCCAAATTGGGGAGATTCTCCATGGGAGAGATGGTATTATTAATCCCAATCACGTGTCTCATGTGTAGATCGACTAAAATAACTCCCACTCTCTCTCATCAACAGGTGTATTCGTGTAAGGTTAAAAATGAAAATCATTGAGTTTAATCCAATTTTCCACACAAAACAATCACATTATTAACCATCTCATGTGTCTAATCATTTGCAAAACAAAACATAGAGAAAAAATTTGTCTCCTTATTAACAATTCCATCTCGTTACTTATCTCAATGGCAATTTCATTTTTTTATGAAAGACAAAAAGATTTCATTAATTTTAAAATTGTTACAAAATTATTATAATAGAAGGAAGAAAACAACATTCCATGTTCAAAGCACTGCTGCCCAATTCAAGACCCAATACCTGCGATGCTATGGAAAAGTAACCAATGCATCCATATGGACAAGCCCATCTAGGAAGGCCAAAGCCCACCCTATTAACCGGTAAAAAAATACTACAAGCAGGCAGGGGGAGTAATTCGCGATTACGCAAATAAAGTTCTAGGGTCTTCAAAGGGAATTGATGCACTATAAATTTGCTCCTGTAAAATTCTATTCGATCAGAATCAGAACCAGCCCCAAATCGAGCAGGTACTCTCTCTCTCCGGTCCTCTCCATCTCTCTATCTCAGATGCTTAAACACAATAGGTATGGGGTCTAGTGACAAACACACCTGCAGGATTCAGAGGATGTCGGATCCACACACCGGGAGGGAATCCATTCAACTTAGGTGTAGCAATTTTTTTGGTGACCTGAAACTGTGGCTTTCTACGTTTCTCCCCAGGGCCGGCCCTGGCCAAACCTGTTACATTTTGCGTTGGTCGTTTTTATTTTTCTTCACTATTAAGATTTGATGTTCTGATGGCATGTTCTTCTAAGATCTTTGACTGTATTATTCATGAGGTACCTGTTCAATTGTGACATTTTCCTTGCCTTTTTCCTCAACTTGTATGCCTTTCTTCTAGTATTCCCATGGAAGTGTGAGTTATTTATAGCAAGTACAAACATTGGATTGAGGAATTGGTTTTTTTGCTATAATTGTCACTACTGTGTGTTTTAGGAGAGACATGGACGCGGAAATCTCTAACATAAAGAAGTGGATCATATTGTATCCTGTCTACATAAATTCAAAGAAAACAATAGCAGAGGGCAGACGAATAAGCACAGGCAAAGCTTGCGAAAATCCTACATGTATCGAGATTGGTGATTGCTGCGCCCATTTTAAACTCCCGTTCGCAATTGAGGTTTGTTGCAGTAGTTAGATTAAAAATTGATTGCATTCAATTTTCCTAAGCTTTTTCCTTAGTTTGATTGCATTCACCATTCCTTCGCCTCATATAAAGAATTGATGGACTTCACCATCTTAGCCTTAGATGGAAAATGATTCTGTGTGGCATGGTGATAATATTTTGTCTAATTTACGTATTTTCTGAAATAAATTTCCTGTGGAAGCTTGACAAGGCATATCCACGTGATTTCATGCAACGAGGAAGGGTGAGAGTATTGCTGAAAAAGGAGGATGGGACTTTAGTTAATCCAGCCATTTCTTCAAGTAAGGATGGTTTTTATTTTCTAGAAGTATTTGTAAATTTCATGTTCAATTTTTTTTGTTTGTTTGCATAATGAGAAACTTGGTTTTGTTTTGTTTCCTAAATCGTTGGTTTTTTTGGGTGCTTGTCTAGTAATAGTTAAGACCATGGGCAGAGGGAGAAGGGTTGAAGTGGGGTTGATCCAATTTCTTCATTCATCAATTGAAAATTTTGCGCGATTTTCTTAATTTTACCCCACAACTCTGATGAGTTTGCAACAAATATGAAGCACACCCACAAAATTACAAAGTTGTCCCCTTTTAACGCTGCAGTTTGTGCTAACAACTGCCCTATAGGCAGGGGTGGACGGAAGGAAGGTTCTGGGGGATGCCCCTGCTCAATTCTATCCAAATATTCTCTTTAATTCTACTTATTTTTCAGATTGGTTAGAAAAGTTATATATGATTGGCCCCTCCAAGTCCCTGGGATGTTTTTTAAAATAATTTTAAGTGGAAAACAATTTTAAGTTATCCACAATTTTTTGGTCACATTTGTAAAATAAAATGATGGTTTGGTATATATACACAAACTTAGACCTACCAAGTAGCAATCTATGAATTTGGAATATGATTTTTGTTGTCACTATAGAAATACAAGCGGTTCGGGCCAAATGTTGCGTCTGTCACTTCCTATATGTGTGGATATACAAACATTCCATAGATATCCATGCACATTCACAGTTTTTCAGGCACTTTTCACTAACATCGAACGTTTTTTGCGCGTTAACCTCCACTCTAAAGCGAATCTAGCAATTTTTTATTCTTAACACATTTTCTAATTAGCAAATGCTTGAGAAAAGACCTGATATTTTTTGTGGGTATTGACCCCACTTCTCGAAAATACTCTTTCTGCCCTTGGTAGATATGGTCATTAGAACTCCCAGGAAGGATTCTTGTATCATAAGCATCCCCGTAGGTTCATCAAATTATCATTGCAACACTAAATAACAATGTCCATACATGTTTTAGGTTTTTGAATCTTTGATATTCTGAATTTCAAACTCACTCATTCAAGTGCAACCTTTTTAATTATTTTACTGGTTACATGATGCCCTAACCAGAGGTCCTAGTAAGGAAGTTTCAGCACATACACGATAATGCTTATTAAGTGGTTTACCAAGTAGCTGTTTGATAGCTCGAGGGCCTGACCATTAGGTTTGAGAGCACATGATCATGTTTGGTTATTAAGTTGTCCTTTGATTGTGATAGATTTTTAATGTTGTTCATGAATAAGATATATAGTCCATTTCTGATTTAACCTACACAATCGTACTTAATTTCATTTGGTTACTAAGGGGCCGATTGATTGCGTAAGATGCTCAGTGTTTTTCAAAAAAAAAAAAAACCTAAGGAACATGAACAGTTTGTTTTCTTTAAACGGAATCAAATACTATGTGTTGTAGGAGAACTACTTGCTTCTTTTTGCTTTCTTAATGCAGAAAATGAGAAGGACAAAAATAAATAGGATGTGGGTAGCTAAATTGAAGATTTTGAGTTTTTAAATTGGCCCTTTACACTCTCTGATACAAGCGAAGGCCAACCGGAGACTGAATTGAGGTGATTGCAAAATGACATGATTACCTGAAAATTAGGGGAAATAAGACTTCAGATGCAATCAGTTGGAGGAAATGAATCCACATGGCCAGCAACTACGAAAGGGGATAAAATCTTGTTGAGTTTACTCTAGTTTTCAACATTGACTTTGAAAATTACAGTTCCTATCTTTATGGGAATCATTCTCTTTATTGATTTTTCATTTAGCTTAATGTAGTCATTGGAGTTCATTTGACCAACCAACTACAGTTTGTCATTAGTTCCATTTCATACCTTTGCAGTAATTTTATATTTGGTTCTTCAAATAGTAATCTTCTCCTTCGTACTCTCTGCTGGATTTAGATTATCATTTTGCATGTTTACTCTTCACAGAAAGCTTACCTAAGTGCGTGGTAGAAGGTAACCTCGGTTGTTACATATGAAGTAGCTTCCCACATAAGGTGTAGGTTAGGTTAGACAATGTAGAGTTTATATCCTTTTAAATCCTTTTGGGATCTGTCATGTTAACAGGCCAGAGCTTGGTGCCCCTCTTGTAGGGGTTAAGAGGCTAAAATTAAGTCAAGTGAGCATTTCTATTGGGCTTCCTATATAGCATTGGTTTGTAGCTCAAAATGGCTACGTTTGTATGACCTTAATTTCCTGTAATTATGCATTCAGTCTATTTAGGACATGAAAATATGATCCTGAAATGCTTGACTCCAGCCTCCTCCTTGCAACCCATGGAGTCCTATTTGTACATTTCTTTCCTAGAGCTGCTACAGGTACAGACAAACATGCACAGCAGCCGAGCACAGCAGGGTTTTGCGCCCATCTCGAGTCCTACAAAAATGATCGGAGGCGCTCATTTTGTTCAAAATGTCCTAAATTCTAAAGCGAAATTGGATGTTTTGTAAGCGCCCTTACCGATTCGGTTGAGATGATTTTTTGTAGTGACCCTAAATTAAACATGTTAAACAAAATGAGAGGCTCCAATTATCTTTGGAGGACCTGAGACAGGCGCAAAACCCAGCTGTACGCGGTTTCTGTACATGTTTGTTTGTACTGATACTCCTTCCGTTTCTTTTATTTCTTGTCCCTCCGTTCTCTTTTACCAGCTTTTCACTTTGCCATTAGCCCATTTTGATGATAGATATACTACATACAATGTTGGCCAACTGTTATTTTCATTCTCAGTAGCTGCCTGTCCATGAAAACCAGAACGATTATATGGTAATGGCAGTGAGATAATAAGATAGAATCGAAAGGAAAAGGAGAGAAAGAAATCAAGGATATGCTGATATGGAACACTTATAAAACTTGTATAGTATAGATCTATCACAGAAGTAACACATTATTTCCGTAGGTGTATGAAGTGCTTGGAACAGATTTGAATTTTAACGCAATGCCATGTGCATTTGCTCATCTTTGTTATTTATGTTATGTTGTGGTATTGTACTTTTCAGGGAAACAGCTAATGCACTGCGTAGCAGAGTTAGTACCCAGACACCCTGGAAGAACCAAAAAACAGGAGCCTGCTGCTGCATCTATCTCTGGTGCTGGACCTGCAAAGTCTGGGAAGGGTGGAAAAAAGAAGAGATAGCTTCACCAATTCGTATTACTGCCCCGTTATCATGATTAGACAGTAATAGTTGCCGGTCGCCTTGAACAAAGGCCTCTTTATTATGTTATTAGTCACCATGTTTTTGTATGACTGAGTTATACATTATACATTCGTGGTTTTTTTCCTGAGAAAGGATTCGGATGTGTTGAGATAGAGTGGCCTCGTGCAAGAGTTACGTTAAAAGGAGATACTGGTAATTGTTTTCTGATTTTAAGTAATTGTTGCTGCCTAATAACCTGTGCAATTATATCTCATCAACACTGTGACTCTCTCTCTCTCTCTCTCTCTCTCTCTCTCTCTGACAGAGAATTCTCCGTAAACATAGGATTTTAGTAAACCGAAACCTCGTCCAAGAGTGGTCAAATAGTAGACTCTGAGATTAAACAAGTTGAGAAGTCGACTGGTAATTTTTTTTCAATAACTAAGATAAGCAATACATGTCGTTTAGTATGATTTATGCTGTACGTAAATCACCTTCCATTTTTCTTCTACTTGGCATATTCTACTTCAACTGGATCATGCTATTATAATATGCAAAAAAAATACTAGTAATAATAAATAATGCAAAAATACGTAATTTGATTAGTTCCAATTAAGACACCCTGGTCAAAACGAACCAAGTACGGAGTGTATTTATCAGTTGACCGAATCGCCAGGCTTATTATTATTATTATTATTATTATTAAAATGAAGAAAGTAGTAGTAATATTTACTACTATCTTCGTTCTAAATTGACGGTCCATTATAAAAAGTCGTACCGTTTTTTAAATAAAAAAATCAATTATTTTCGTATATAATTTTTTGAATTTTTTCGCACCAAATTAAAATACTAATTGAGATCTTTAATACGGTGCAAAAAATTTTGAAAAATAATGCACAGAAAGAGTTGATTTTTTGATTTGAAAAATGGTAAAAAAGAGGAAGTGAGACTCTCAGTATGGAACGGGGTGTACTATTTTGGGGTGTGCACACGTGTCCAGTGTTTATGAAATGACGGTCCTTTCCTTGTGACTTCATCATCTTCTCCATTTCTAGTTTAGATCGCCATCTGATAAACTATTAACTCAGTCACACGAGCATTACCTACCTTCACCTGCGAAGGAAGAAACCGAACAAGGAGGAGAGAGAGAGAGAGAGAGAGAGAGAGAGAGATGACGCTGGGAACGACGTCGCAAGCATACGGAGAGCCATCGTACTGGGACAATCGGTACGCTCAAGAGACAAGCCCATTCGATTGGTACCAAAAGTACCCTTGTTTGTCCCCACTCCTCCACCTCTACCTCCCCCCTCCTCCTCATCTCCACCGCGTCCTCGTCGTCGGCTGCGGTAACTCTGGTCGGTCTGCTTGCTACCTTTCTTAAACTCCCCCCCTGGCCTCATCTCTGCATTTCTACATCTCTCTCTCTCTCTCTCTCTCTCGTGTGTGTCCATATATTATATACATCATCATACATGTATGCTGTTTTCAATTCCATCCAAATCAAGCAAGAAAAAAGAAAAGCAGGACACAGATAATTTGCGTGGTTCTTCAACTGTTTTAGGCCTCCCTTCCCAAACCAAGAAAAAATTGACTTTTTGTTTTTTCCTCATTCAAGTCAAATTTTTGTGAATTGTTTGTTCGTTCCGACGAAAGTTATTAGAAAAGGAAAAAATATGACTTTTACCTAAATTTTTTTAGAACTATTCAAGAAAAAGTAGAAAAGATATTTTCATAAATATTTGGATAAATATTTGGGTAAAAGTAATAATTTTTTATAGTTTTTATATCTCTCGTCGAACCAACCAATAATCCAAAAAACACAAAAGCGTGATTCAAAATTAACAAATGCAAAAAGAATTTGAATAAGGACAAAACAAAAAATCTAAGTTGTATGTTTTTTGGGAAACTAGGCCTTAATTACGTATCAAATGAACAAAATGTGAAAACTCTAAGACCATCTCAAAATCAATTGGCAATGAGTGAAGAGGTCCCAACATTATATTAAGCAATTTTCAGATTTCAACGGCTGCATATGAGTATTTGTGTGTGTGTGAGTGCATGGTTAGATCTCTGTTGGAATTTTGTCTCTAAGCAGAGTCCATCTATGGTATTTGTCCTTTTGAATTAATTGCATCGTCCCAAATTTGGAATTTTCTAAGTGGAAGTTTTGATCTGGATGCATAATTTGCTGGAGACGTAGCCTAGAAGTCTGGTATGCGGATTGAAATTGATTATTTAAGTCTTAATAAGGGGCCACAATGGTGGCAAATTACTTGCTCAATCGTTGAAGTGATGATAAAATTAGTGCATTATTGGTTTGTAATTCACTGATGATGTCTATTTTGATTAGTTAACTGACATATTGAAAGAGTACGAGGTAAAAAAGGATGACTAATAATAGGAAGCACACCCATCTGCAACGATTTTCCAGTTTTGCTTTGTTAATTGTGCTAAAATTCGCAGCTGTCGCTGCAACTTCTGCCTTTAGACATTAGGAGAAAACTTCATGGCTTTTGCCGGTTTCAATGTGTCGGTGGTTCTTTCCTTGAGGGGATTGCATGTTGGATGAATTTGTATTGACATAGCAACTAAATAGATTAAACGTGTGGATGCTAATTATGGTGCTTGTGTTTGCAGCATTTAGTGAAGGAATGGTTGATGATGGGTATATGGATGTTGTCAACGTTGATATATCCTCTGTAGTGATTGATGCCATGAAGAAGAAATACAGCAACCGTCCGCAGCTGAAGTGTATCTTTTGTTTGTTTTTGTGTAGGAAGGATCTCTGGCTTTTAGATTTCGAAGTGCTCTAAGATGTAGTTTCTTTTATGTTCATCAGTATAACTTGATTCCACAGTGCTGTAGTTGGTTGAACTTGATGTGGATCTATTGAGGTCTGAAATCAGTCGCATTGAGCACATTCATATGCATTTCAGTAAGAATACGCTATTTGTTGCGCTATGTCTCGACTCTCGAGGCAGTCATCCTTCCTGTGAATTTTAGAACTGTAATTTTAGAAACAAATAGACTGATAGCCACACAATTAGTGAATAGGAAAGATGCTCTCAGGATCATTCCACGAAACAGCTGGAACTTCCGTCCTTGTTAGAACTGCAATGATGATCTGTATACGGTAACCGCAGTTTCCTCAACATTTAGCAGATATTAAAATGGATGTCCGAGATATGAGTGAATTTGAAGCAGGTTCCTTTGATGCTGTTATTGATAAAGGTTTGTTGAATATTTGTCCTCTATCCAGACATTTTTATGGAATTCAGAGTTGCATGTTCAAATGGTTTTCTAAACAATCCTGATGTTATTTTATTGGTTGTATTTCCAGGGACTCTAGATTCCCTCTTGGTGAGTTCTGTATTTGCTTATACTTCTGTTATGTAAAAGAGTTAATTACTAAACTGAAATTTGTATTTGTAGTGCGGCAGTAATTCACGTCTAAATGCTGCTAAGATGCTTGAGGAGGTTGGAAGGTATGATGGAATCAAGTCCAACATTAGGCATTTTTCCCGCACTGTTACCTTTTTCTTTCTTGATCTGTTCAAATATTGAAGCAGTTGATGACAAACTATAGGGTTCTCAAGGATAAAGGAGTTTATATTCTGGTAAGAATTCCTTACTTCTATTCTAGACTAGAAAATTTTGTTCACAAATCATTTTCCTTCCCTACTTGATGTCTATTGTGGCTTTGTAGACTTCTGTTCTTTGCATGATTCTTGTTAACCTCTAATGAGGGTCACTTGTTATGCAGATCACATATGGAGCACCAAGTTATCGTTTACGCTTGTTGAGAGAATCATGGTCATGTACAATAAAACTTCATGTGATAGGTTAGCCAAAGCTTCATTGCAGTTATGAACTTATGATCAACAATGTTACTTCCTATTGTGGATTTTTACATAGCTTACCGGTTCCACCAATTCGTGTTACTATAAATTCAGCTGACATAGATGGTCAAGTGTCTCTTACCCTCTTGAGTTTTGACTTAAAAGTAGAAACTGCATTAATTACTTCAAACAAAAATGGGAGAAGTAGAAGTTTTATCACTTGAAAAGGGCGTCAACTGCTCCTTCCTTATTTCACCTTGATGTTATGGGAGAAAAGGTATAATCAATTGTTCCATGCATCTCCTGTGCAGATACAAGTGCTTGTGTAAGTCGGAATATGTAGTGCGCTTGATGGATTGAACTGTGGTTTTTATAGCCTTTCTTTTACACATCTACATGCACACTCTCGTATACGTCTTGCCAATACACATGCGCACTTGCAGAAGCATGTATGAATGTGTACAAAGGAAGGGTATTAACTTAAGGATGATAAAATATCACGTTGAAGCTATTTTTCATTGATTGTATTCAGTCAACTTTTGGCTAAAGAAAGATCCATCAAATCCAGAGTCCTTGGGAAGCTGGTCTTTTTTGGTTGAGAGAGTGGGGTACCATGGCTCGAACCCTTGACATGGCAAATGACACCACAAGGGAAATCAAAGCTTTGGTTTGGGAAGCTGGTCTTTAACCCCAACTGGTCTTGCAATTACGATTTTTATTTATTTTTACATCATGGTGGATTGTTGCCTTATTAATCACTGTCCTGTTATATGACTTGTCGTGCCTCATTGTTATTGGTATGTGACTATGAATACTGCATCTATTGTGGATGACTGTGACCACATGTGCAGAAAAACTTCCGTCAAAAGAAAGTTCTGGACATCAGAAATGGGAGCTGACCTCTTCTATTCCGTTGGATGATGATGGAAGCTCGTTGGAAGCAGCTCTTGGAAAGAATCCAGATGTCCATTACATATATGTTTGTATCAAGGTCAGTCTAAGTTTCTTTCTCATCACTTTTAATTTCCTCAAGGCCTTGAGAGACCTGCTTGGCCAAATATTGTGTTAGATATTATTGCGTTCCCTTTTCTACACCTGAATTCGGAGAAGCATGTCTTGGGCTGGGACCAAGTACTTTTAATTTCCTCAAGGCCTTGAGAGACCTGCTTGGCCAAATATTGGGTTAGATATTATTGCGTTCCCTTTTCTACACCTGAATTCGGAGAAGCATGTCTTGGGCTGGGACCGAGTTGGATGCTGCCATAGTAATTGGTTTCTTTCTGTTTTTCTCATCTGATTTTAGGACAATTCATTAAGGCCAGGCTCGACACGTGAAACGCCCCTGGATTGAAAATCAACGCCTCGAGTCCAGTATATTTGGATTCTTTCTGTTCTACTGGAACTCACTGAAAGTCTTGTCTTGAGGTTGGCAAATGTAACTTCCTCTGTTTGTTTACTGTAACTAGGTCTTAAGCAATCATCTAATTTAGCCCTTTTCCTGTCGAGAGTTGTAACTTTGAATGGTTTTCACAAGTCTATGATTATTACATCAATGATCCTTGTGCCGTCAAATTTTTTAACTAGTCATGCTGTGATGGCAAAGTTGACTTCCCATCTTTTCTCCAGACGTTTCAATTGCACATATTTAGTTGGTAGTTTCAATCCAACTTGATTGATTTTGATTGCCTCCGTATCTGAATCAAACAACTGTATATAGATATGGCTCCTACCCAACCCCCTCTGCTCCCTTTCGAGGATTGGACATGAAAAACTTGAATGCAGTTTGACTACTACTTTTTGCACTGAAAGCAACTTGTCATTCATGCTTTCTAATAACTAAGAATTTCTACGTTGGTTGTTTTTCTTGCGATAATCCGGGGCCAAATGAGCAGAGTAAGCTCAATTTAGTCAAGGAAAACTTGAATGCAGTTTGACTACTACTTTTTGCACTGAAAGCAACTTGTCATTCATGCTTTCTAATAACTAAGAATTTATACGTTGGTTGTTTTTCATGCGATAATCCGGGACCAAATGAGCAGAGTAACCTCAATTCAGTCAAGGAAAGCTCCGTAAGGACTCGCTCAATAGTGAAAGCAACTTGTCATTCATGCATTCTTATTCCTAAGAATTTTTACGTCGGTTGTTTTTCTTGCAATAATCCAGGACCAAATGAGCAGAGTAAGCTCAATTACAGTCAAGGAAAGCTCCATAAGGACTCGCTCGATCTGGGAAGTTCGGTTCAGATTGGTGGTTTGACGACCACAGTTTAACAAATGCCCATAGATCACACTGTAACAATGAGCTGGATCTATCATTGGCCCACAACTTGGTTCCGTAACTTCAGTTGATTGATTTTGTAAACATTTGGGACCAATCCCCATGCTTTTTTTTTCCCCTAGATGAGTACTCACCATACGGTTGCGTCAAACTGCCAAAATTTATTTATCGGGATAATTCGTCGAATTCCTCACAAGGAAAGTAAGCATACGAAGTAGTAAATTTCTGGGCCATTACAAAGTCCGATCTCATCCCACTATCTCGTCTATCTAATATATCATGGATTGGATCTAATGGGGATTCAACTCAATATTTATTTATTTTGTATACGTGTAGCTCATTCGTCAAAAAAGAACAAATTAATTTATGATGGAAAATAAACAATAAGTTTACTTATGAATTCGGTTGAAGACAAGTATAGACTACTAATTCTAAAGCCATAATGTGGTGAGATTAAGCTCATACAAAAATAACCTTTTTAACAAATTTTTTAAAGACAAATGTGAGGATAGCATCTTCATACAATTATAGGACTAATCTAATTTGTTCATGTTTAAAAAAAAAATTTACTCCAATCAATTGGTTTTGGATATGATCAACGTGTGACCAATGAATATTTTCGAACCACTTATGCAGGGCCTACAGGGGCTCCACGAGCTCCAACTCGTTGTTTAGTGAACAATTTGGCTAAATTGGCTTAATGAGTGAGTTATTATTATTATTAATAGAGAGAAAACTACTCAAGTTGCAATAGGAGGTAGTTCAAGTGACGATATAGATGAATTGTAAATCCAAACGTAAAATTTGATAATTTCTTAGGCTCAGATCGTAAGAGTGTAATTTTTATTAATCTCCTAATTCCAGACTTCCAGCGCAGAGGTCTCTCTGCCTTCGACCGAATCAAAAAAGATGAATAATGATTTGCACATCAAGTTGCTTTCAGACACGACCGAAAATCCGGTTGTGGTCCCAAAGGTTCCCAATGTGTGACGTCGGCTTAGCCAGAAAGGTCGTAAAACCCCAGTGCCACGTCGGATCCATAACCCTATAAACAGAAACCGAAAAACGACCCTTTACCGGGCTCACCTCATCAGTTTTCTTCAGTGTGGACACAGACCTTGACTCCTCTGACTTTCCACCTCTCTCTCTCTCTCTCTCTCTCTCTCTCTCTCTCTCAACAAAAACTTTACACTTCTTCTTTCTTTCTTTGCATGACGTATACTCCATGTACAACAACAACGAATCATCTCTCTCTCCACTCTCCACTCATTGCTCTTAGCCTGTTAGGGTTTACTCTACTCTCTCTCTCTCTCTCTCTGAGTTTTCGATTACAACTCGGACGAAGTTCTGGTTATAGTTGTTTTAGGGTTTCGGTTCGAGTATCTGTTTTATAATGGCGGAAAGCAGACGTTACGGTCCTACTGAGCCACTAAGTGAGTTTTCTCACTCTCCTAATCCGTTCCTCTGGATATATCGTCATGTCATGCATAGATTAGATACAAATTGTATGTTCTGTTTATGGACTATTAACCATTCTTGATAATTTCTTGCTTTTCTTGAGGTTTATGCTTCTTTTATTGATATTATTATTATGTTAATCTTGAATTTTCTTTTATTCCGATCAACTCGATAGATTGCTGTCAATATTCTTCATTACGTGCAAGCGCCTTCTCTCTTCTTTCCTCGTTTTCTTGATTTAGACATATACATTATACGTACGGATATGAACTTGTTTAATGTGTTCTCTTGATATATACATATAGATAGAGCCGTGTATACATATATGTATGTGTTTAGTTAGTTCGTGCATTGATGATTGCAATTGTGATAGTAGAATGCCTTATTGTCTTGAAAAGTAACCATTACTCCCCGTGCATTGTGTATCTTCTTGCTTCTAAGCTTCAGTTTCAGTGCATCTCACTCTCTTTCCCCTGTGTGTGCATGCGAGTGTGTGTGTCTGCGCGCTCGCAAGTGCACTTGTGTCACAAAAACTTTCCAGTTGTCTGCATGCGTTGAGCGGTTAGTTTGATGTCCATTTGATGGTGAATTCTACTAGATAATATGAGGAGAAAATTATTGTGTTGTAGTTCATTGGTATGTTAATTCTGGTCTCATGTCGTATATTCTTATTTTCTTGGGCCTATATGAGTGACGTACTACTCGTTGTCACTAATGTTCAACTCTTGGACTTATGTAGACCTTGAGCAAATACTACAAGGAGCACAACAACGCTGGCTCCGACCGATGGAAATTTGCGAAATTCTAAGGAACCACAAAACATTTCAATTAGCATCTGAACCGCCCAATCGGCCACAAGGTTGCCCCTGTTACTGACTTTACAAGCTTCAACTCTATGTTGCAATATGTGCACCTTGCATCATGGTATTAATGGAGGATTTATGGGTCCTAGCTTTTGGTGTATTACTTTTTGTATCTCTACAAGATTGTCTTATATTCTTTTAATGTGTTTGGCATCTTCTGTAGCTATCAGGAAAACAAAAAGGGTCATCTCTGTGCGTTCAATGTCTAAATCGAATTGGTCAAGTTACTGATTATTTGGGGACCGAACCTTAGAATCTTCGCTTCTAATTCTAGCATGACATATCATGTGCGGGAGTGAATTTAGAACTTCTGTTCCAAAATGAATTTAGTTGCAATTCTGTTCCAAAACAAATTTAGTTGGTACTGCACCATGGTAACATAGGTTGGATGTGAAGTGAGAATCCTGTTGAAGAAAATTCATAAGGATGTGCAACCTAGTGTTGAAGTCATTCTCACATAGACATATAGTTTACTAGAAGGAACAATGAACCTGAATTTTCAGGAGATGTCTGAAGGTGATTGTTTTTATGACGATCCTTACAGCGAGGATACAAATAGGGCATTGATTGTGAATGTTAGTTGGTTAACAAGGATGGTGTTATGTGGTCAGATACATGCTTGCTAGAATTTGATACAGGTTATTGTGATAATTTCAATTCTGGACTACTGGAAACATTCTACAATCGATCATTGGTAGAATGATTCATGGTGGGATAAGAAAATGCGGTTATAGGGATGAATGCACGGTGAAAAACTAATGTTTCTTGGGAATGTCGTTTTGTAGTTATCCATAAAAAGAAGAAATAACAATTGGTCAAGTGCAATGGGCACTTTTAAGTGCCCAAGTATTTGGATTCACACTTTCTAGATCCTTATATAAAGAAGGAAGAACTTGTGTTGTGCAGGCTTGTTATCCATTGTGTTGGTTAGAAATTTAACCAGCAAAGTGGAATAGACTCATCGAGCAAGTGTTCATGAATAGGACTCAGAGAAAAACTCTTTGGAATGGGTTTGTGTGGAGGATGTACGGCTACTCCGATAATCTTCGTTATCCTTACTCTTGGATATACCAGTAAGTGAATACCAAAAGTAGCTTACCAATAAATTTTCAGTGACTTATCGAGTGCACCATCAGTCTTCCCCATCAACAGCTATTGCATTTCTCTTGTGTTACTATCTGTACTCCATTTCCATACTTCATGGTGGTTTTATCCTCAATTGTATGGACGTATATGCCATGCGGATGTCTTTTTTGTTTTGGTTTAGTAGACGATTGTTTTTGCTGTACTGCTTGCCTGTTCCTTACCCCTTGCATCATTTCTTATTTAATGCTGGCATCTGGTAAAAAATGAAGACTTTTCTCCTATTGCTCGAAATTTTGTGATATGCGAACACCTCCTGGATTATATTCCTTTGTCCTTTTAATATAGCTGGCTCATTGTTCCTGTTCAATCGAAAAATACTTCGATATTTTCGGAAAGATGGTCACCGTTGGAGGAAGAAAAAGGATGGGAAGACTATCAAAGAAGCTCATGAAAAGTTGAAGGTCTGCTATTCGTTCTGTTAGTCGTAAGTTAACTTGTTTTGATGTATAACTGTAAACATTGTGGTAAAAAGTTGCCCTTATTGTTTTGCACCTTGTCGGGCCTTATCTAGAGGGATAAGTTACTTGAAAAACATTAACTCAAATTTGCTCAAGTACTTACTATAAAGTATAAACCTAATATTTACTTATATCCATTAAAAATATATTTGCAGTTGACACAAGTTACAAATTTAATAGTTTCAATTAATATAAATTATTCCTAAACGCTCCCTCTGCGCTCCCAAATGATGAGCTTCTATGATCCTCCAGCCCCCACTTCGTGCAATTAAGCTGTTATTCATAAGATTCAATGTTGGTTTTTTCAACTTCCAATTTGTATTGGTTTATGTTGGCCATGAATTGTGAGTATGCCATGCACAATGGAATTTACATTGATATGTAGTTGGTATGTCACCTTTGTGAGTTATATCTGTTGTAGATATATAAAAAGGTTCGTGGGCATCACATAGCCATGTCTTTCGGGGTTATTTGTCTGTTCTAGTTTTACGTTGTGCTTTAAAGCACAGTCACCCTATTGTTCAGGTTGCCTGCTTGTTACACTAACTACTACACCTTTATGAATTGTAGTCCAACAACTAGCTGCATTCAAAATAAAATTGGTTAGATTATTCTCGCAAGCTTTAATTTGCTGTCTTGTTCTGAACCAAAAAAAGCAGCAAGAAATCTTAATATTCCTGAGTTGGTTCAAACAGGCTGGAAGTGTGGATGTCCTGCATTGCTACTACGCCCATGGGGAGGATAATGAGAACTTTCAGAGGCGGAGTTATTGGATGCTTCATGAGTGAGTATTTCTGCTTTCATCTTTTTAAGCCCATGATTGAAGTAGTTCAAAAACATCTGTTAACATCAGTACATGATAACAGCTTGTGTCGTGATTTGGTTACCACCGCGCCAAATAAATTTTCTACCATTAAATTAGTGTTGGATGATAACTCTCAGGGATCACTTGAGTTTTATTGATCCATTGATGTCTGGCTCGTGATTTTTTCATCAGTTAATATTTGAAAACCATTGATTTATAGTCTACTTGCGTTCCTTGTGTTCACACGAACGCCTTTCCAACACCTGAAGACAGAAGAAGAAAGTACATGTGCATGCAAACACTTGCACACCCCCTTATTGCGAAGGAAGTGGTTTTTTAAAAGAAAAGGAGGAAAGAAACTTGTGCTGGGATAAATACCTGAATATTCTATTGGGAATTGTTTTCTGGTCAACTTCTGCTTCTCTAGATATGTCATTTTCCTTAAATTATATATTTGAAATTGGCGTTATGATGCACTTGACAAATGAAAATTTACTTTCTCAATTCTCATTATGTTCCCAATCTTATGTCATGCTTTAACCATTGTTTGGTTTCAGGCAGTTAGAGAATATTGTTCTCGTGCACTATAGAGAAGTGAAAGAGGTGATTCTCTACGAAAATTGTTATGTTGCGGTCATCAGTGTAATTTCTTTGAAAGTGTGATGTTTGTGTCTAGTTCTTGTAAAATTTGTGGGTATTTCGTCTCCTTTCCAAAAATTGTCGTATTAATCCATTTTCACAAACCTTGATGCACCCGATCCATTTGGTTCCATTTACCAGAAAGAAGAAACGGATATATTTAAAGATGTAAATACAGAGGTTTTTGGAGAAACACAGTTCAGTAGCTACTGCTGGATTTCGATAACTAGGTGCAGTGACTGTGTTTTCAGCTTCTTGATTTGTATCAATACATTAGAATACTCTGTATGAGAAATTTTCTTGTTATATGAACTAAAGCTGTAGGAAGGGCCTCCCATTCTGCAGCTTTGGTGACCCTCTATATTTAGGTGTTAATGTTAGCCATGTAAAGACTTCCAAAAACTTTGTTACGTTTTGTTAGCATGTGAGATGGTTGCTTACTTTCTCTGGAATTATTGGTTTCGCCCACAGTCTATTATTCTGATCGTTCCTGATATGCCACATGCAGGGTAGCAAATTGGATGTCTCACGTTTGCTTAATGTTGATCGAGGGTCACAACCTGGAAGTGTGCCTTCCTTGGAACAAACTCGCTCCCCTGTTTCAACACTTCAAATGTCCTATGCATCAAGTCTGAATTCAGTGGATTGGAGTGAACAAACACCTTATGCATCTAGTCCAAATGCAGTTGATTGGAATGAACAGACATTGTCTTCTGCATTTGAGGACAGAGATCCTGGAAAAGATCCAGGGACCTCTTCTCTTGCTCTAACAGTTTGCGGTTCTTTACCTCATAATGCATTATCACTTGCAGGCAATAAAACAGGTAAAGATACATTGTGATGCTAGTATTCTGCGTCATCAAGAAGGTTTATGTTGAATTTTGGACTCATGAGTTCTAATGAGGAGTATAAACTTATAAATGAGCCTTGGGAGTGGCTTATGTATCGTAACCATAGTGGTGGTTGAAGGGCGTATAAAGCGCCACTTTAGTATGTAAGCCCACATTTTTTTGAAAACATGCAACTGGAACTGTTCATTTCGGCGCATTAAACACTTGTTACTATAGGCGCTTACAACATCTGCTTTGAGCTTTTGTATGAGTTGATTGGACACTGATTTCAATCTTGCAAAAGGAAACATTTCTTACCCTGCGAATACCACCCTTTGCATAAGATTTATTTGGATTTTTTTCCTTCACAAAAATTGAAGCTAATGATGTACTGTAAGTTCGGTAATTTTTCTTGTGAAGGGCTATGAAAATTAAAGGCACCACTCTGCTTCGAAGTGTACAGAAATTTGATTCATCAAATAATTTCTAAATAGGATTTAAAATATTTTGATTTGCTTCCTTCTTCAGGACTTTTGGAGTTGTCAAGTGGCCATCTGGATACAGGATTTCTTGGAGCTAGCTTTAACTGTAGTAATGGACAATCCATTGGGGCTAATATACATGGTTCGAGTGGGAACTTATATCATATGCATGACCAGAAATTCATCATCAATCAACTGAACGCAGCTGATTTCTTAACTCATAAGCTGATAGATGCCAGATTGGATGGCGAGAATACAGTTAAAGATGTGAGATGTGGAGATATGATAAGTCCTGATGACCTGAGAGTAGCTCAGGTATGCGATGTAAAGTGCATTCCAAGGGTCCTGTTCTTAGATGATGAACCTGTTCTTGCTTTTGTGTTTTTGCTTTGGTGAACCTGTTCTTCGATGATGAAGATTTTGGAAAGGTTGAATGCTAGCATATTTCCACCTTAGTTTTTCATTGTTTTTGAGTTGGATAGGTGGAGGGTAAGTGGTAATAGTGAAGGAAGAGAATATTCGGGAGAGTTTTGGGTCCTCATTTGGCGTACTGGTGGATGCAGTCATACAAATAAAGAACAACGATAAATGAGAAGTATTGTGTTAAGTTTGAATCAGTGTGGTTTAAATATCTCGAGTACTTGATATGTTGGTTGAATCTTGAGTATCTACTTCATTTGTACATGTAGGCATCAAGGTTATCTTTGTGAAAGAAATAGGTATCTATGGGCATCATAACTGGATTCAACTAAATTGCATTTTCTTTGATGATATTGGTGATCAACTGAAGTAAAGAGGATGATAAGCTAGCATTCGTAACGGCCTTCCTAACATTGTTTTTTAAACTATGCCATTACTATGCTTTGTCTGCAAAATTTTTAGAGCTAGTATAGGTATTGAATTCCTATTCTGATTGATCTAAAACTATTAGCATTTATTACTCTTTATTCTTCTGTTTGTACTTCAGGATAGCATTGTTATCTATGGTTATATCATGTAGAGGAAAGGACAAGTGACATTAACACCATGTTTTGTAAGCACAGGAACAAGATTGTCTCTTACTTGAGCCCCATTCTCAAGATAATTCTAGCTCCCCTGAAAAATTACCTTCCACGGCCAAAGGTGATGCTCTAGTAGGTAGAGCAAATAATGGTGAAGCTGGAGAGCTTAAGAAACTTGACAGCTTTGGGAGATGGATGGATAAAGAAATTGGTGGAGATTGTGATGATTCTTTGATGGCCTCTAACTCTGGCAACTATTGGAACACGTTTGATACAGAAAATGAAAAGGAAGTATCCAGCGCATCGGTTCATATGCAGTTGAATATTGATTCAGTGGGCCCTTCTCTTTCTCGAGATCAGCTGTTTAGTATCTCTGATTTTGCACCAGATTGGGCCTATTCTGGCGTTGAAACTAAAGTATGCATTTGTTAATGCGTGATTTTTCCATTATCTCCTCATAAAAAATGGCAGCAATTTGTGTTGCTTTAGATATACTGCTACTGATTGATGTTGGTGCATAATGAACGTTTTCCCACAGGTTTTAATCACCGGTACTTTTCTGGGGGAAAAGAAACATTCTGGTAGTTTGAAGTGGTGCTGTATGTTTGGTGAAATTGAGGCCTCTGCTGAAGTTTTGGCTGACAATGTTATTCGCTGTCAAGTTCCTTTTCATGCTCCTGGGCGAGTTCCCCTATATATAACATGCAGTAATAGGTTGGCCTGTAGTGAGGTGCGTGAGTTTGAATATTGTGAAAAACCACCAGAAGCTTCATCTTCTGTAACTGTTAAAGCTTCACCAGAAGATGAAGTGCGGTTTCAAGTACGACTAGGCAAAATGCTAGATGTTGGCTCTGAGAGAGAGCGGTTGAATTGCTCTGTATTTAGATGTGATAAATGTGAGCTCAAGAAGAATATCACTTCACTGAAAACTAAAAGCAAAATTAGTTCAGAAACAGTTGAGAATGCTGTCATGTTTTATGAAGGATATAGTGTTGTAAACCCTGGAGATGCATTGATTGAGTACTTGGTGAAGGGCAAACTTTATGAATGGCTTATCTGCAAAGTACATGAAGGAGGTAAAGGACCCCATATTTTGGACAATGAAGGCCAAGGGCTTATTCACTTGGCAGCTGGTCTTGGTTTTGCGTGGGCCATGGACCCCATAGTAGCAGCCGGTGTCAGTCCCAATTTCAGAGATACACGAGGAAAGACAGCGCTTCACTGGGCGGCATACTATGGGAGGTCAGGTTATTATCTTGAATGGCAATTGATAATTTTAAGTCTGCCTTTCATTCATCGATTAACACCTTATACTATTGATAGACCTTTTTCAAATTCATATTGGATCAGCCTGGTGTACAGCTTGTAGCTTTGTATCTTTTATTGGTGTGTATTTAGTTTACAACATCATGTATCCTCGTTATTGTATTATTAACATCAAATTTCTGATTACACTCTTTTGGATTTATAAACCAGAGAGGAGGCAGTGATTGCACTCATTAGATTGGGTGCATCTGCGGGTGCTGTTGATGATCCAACATCAGCATCTCCAGGAGGACAAACTGCTGCTGATTTAGCATCAAGTAGAGGACACAAAGGGATCGCAGGATATTTGGCGGAAGCAGATCTAACCAGTCATCTTTCTTCTTTGACTCTCAATGAAAATTCTATGGAAAGTGCTGCTGCTAGTATTGCAGCAGAAAAGGCTTTGGAGACTGCAGCACAAAATGTTTTATCACCACGGCAAACTGATGAGGGGCATTCCTTGAGAGGTTCTCTTGCTGCTGTTAGGAAATCTGCTCATGCAGCTGCCCTAATACATGCTGCTTTTAGAGCTCGTTCGTTCCTCCATAGACAACTTACTAGGAGCAACAATAACATTTCTGAATCTTCAGTTGACCTTGTTTCCCTTGGATTATTGAACAAGGTCCGAAATGTTAGTCATTATGAGGATTATTTGCATTCTGCTGCTATAAAGATCCAGCAGAAGTACCGTGGCTGGAAGGGCAGGAAAGAATTTCTGAAGATAAGGAACCGTGTTGTGAAAATTCAGGTATGCTTCTCTCATTGGTGTGCCTTTGCTTCTGTGCTTTGTTATAGGTTTTTGAAATTGCTTGTTTATTCCATTTTGTCATTCAACATGTTACGTGTTACTTTAGCTTGCACTATTCAACAACTTGCATGTGTCAGAAAAGTACCATGTTTCATATATTCCCATATACCACATTTGATTTGATATTTAGTCCCTACCATTATGAAGTGTTTATGATAGGACTCTGTATTAAGTTATTTTCAAGCCCCAACACCAACTTTTTTTCAATTTTCCACAGCTCCATGCTTTGGGATTAATAGCTATCTGGTTTTATTTGACACGCCTATATTTACTTCTAGCTCTAGGTTTTGTTGGCTACCTCTCTTCATGAAAACCTAATGGATTAGATTTCTTTTACGTATTGATTCAGATATGATGAGGTTTTTTTGTCTATTTCGCAATTGGCTTCAGGCTCATGTGAGAGGACATCAAGTCCGTAAGCAATACAAGAAGGTTGTTTGGTCTGTTAGCATTGTTGAAAAGGCAATACTGCGTTGGAGACGTAAAGGGCCTGGTTTGCGAGGATTTCAGATGCAAGAGACAATTGGAAACGTACGACCTGACTCTGAGAAGAATGATGAATATGATTTTTTACGAATTGGACGGAAACAAAAATTTGCAGGAGTTGAGAAAGCTCTGGCAAGGGTCCAGTCCATGGTTCGCCACCCAGAGGCTCGTGATCAGTACATGAGGCTGGTTACCAAGTTTGAGGATTCAAGGTGAACCATATTCTTTGCTTCATAGTTGGTAATTGACTGAGCATGTGCAACAAATGGTTTGTAGTCCTTTTCAGTTTCTAATTCTGTATTTTACCTGCTATTGACCTTACTTTTCATTGAAATTTTCTCTCTTTCTACAAAGAAAAATTAGGTTAAATAAGAAGCATGAACTGTGGGCCTTTGGCCTCAGGAAATAGAAGCTACATGGGGTTACATTTTGTTTTCTTCACTCTAAACAGTGATTGAAATAGTTTCCGTAGGCAAAATCACTTAGGGTTTTAACACAGAAAATGACAAGCTACATGGGGTTACATTTGGTTTTCTTCACTCTAAACTAGTGGGATTGAAATAGTTTCCGTAGGCAAAATCATGTGAAGGTACTCTCTGCTTAGGGTTTTAACACAGAAAATGACAAATTGACTTCCAAATATCTACACTTTTTTACTGGTGATACAGAATTACAGGTAAGAACTATCAGAAAATAGGTTATGTCTTCTGCCTGCATGACATAACTCTTTCATTCTATGGCATCTGACGGATCTATGGATTAGATTATAATTATACTACAACTGCGGGTTAACTTTCTTTTTATCCTATTACAGTTAGCGATGAAGAAACAAGTGCATCATAGCAAGCTGACAGTAAGGGAAGATGAAGAAGGACGATATGCCCGCACTTAAAAGTTGTAGATTAAATAGTCTCAAAAAAGAAAGAAAGATTTAACTGCAGAACATGTTACTATGTAACTAGTATTTTACATCTTATAGCTTTATTTCATATAACAAGAATCGAAATTCTCATACAGAGAAGTCGAATGTATTGATACAAATCAAAAAGCTGAACAGTCACTAAACCTAGTTATCCAAATCCAGCAGTATATAGTGAACCGTCTTTCTCCACAAGCATCTGTCTTTACATCTTTTAATGTATCTGTTACTTCTTTTTGGTAAATGGAACCAAATGGATCGGCCACATCAAGGTTTGTACAAATGGCTTAATAGGACAAAATTTGGACAGAAGACAAAGTAGCCACAAATTTTCTAGGAACTAAACACAAACATCACACATTCAAAGAAATTATGCTAATAACCTCAACATGGTCACGATTTTCGTAGAGAATCACCTCTTTCATTTCTCTATAGTGCACACATTCTTTAACTGCCTCAAACCAAACAATGGCTAAAGCACGGCATAAGATTGGGAAATCCTAGAACATAGTGAGAACTGAGAAATTAAATTATCAGTCAAGTGCATCATAATACCTAGATCGAAGAACTTCTGGTTGTGCATAGTAGCCTCAATGGACAAGCCAGCACTACAGTTAAAGCTATAGCTCCAATAAATCCTGTATATAGTAAATTCCTTGACCAGTTATGATTTTGTTCACTTTTTGGTACGTTGTATACTCTCGACTTGGACAAAATTGATGATGATGATCTCTGGACTGTTCGCTTGTTGATTTTGATGATTGAAGGCCCTTTTCAACTCATTTTTTCATGCTTTGCAAATTAAGGAAACTGAACAACACTGAATTGGTTTTCCAATGGGATGAAACAAACCAAGAATTAACGTGTTTTCACCTGTTTGGTGAGAAAAAAGCGAAATATACAGCAAGTGTCTCCATGCTACAAAAAAAAAAAAAAAAAGCTTACAAATGACTACTCCCTCACTCACACTCAAAAACAGAAAAAAAAAAACAAAAACATGCACGGAGCCGGCAAAAGAAAATTAACTCCCGAGCATTCGTGTAACTTGCTTGCACTTTACAATACATTAATGTCCAATCTGCATCAAACGAAGAATTAAAGTTAGCTACTGGCAGTTTGCTCAGTAATATCTGGAATCTTTGAAAAAACAGACATTGAGAAGCTGATAATTGGCCATTGTAACAATCCCCATCTAAGCAATTGGAAGTTGACTCAACCAAATGACGAAACAGTAAACTGCAGCAATACTTACATGATTGGACATCCCGTCGGCATAGAACCACATTACCCGATAAATTAACTCTGTTGGGTCAGGAACTAATGTTCTGAACCCCATGAGAATGAAATGGCAGGAAAATAGAGGAAGTGACGATCACCTCTTGTTAGTCTGGAAGAGCACTGGAAGAACAATCTGAACAGTCTCCTCTTCCACATTCCCAAGCTCCAGCCTTGACTCTCTTTCAATAGTAAAGTTATACTGGACTGCATACCAACTATACAGTTTAACTAGAATGAGACTGGCACCTTCCGCTTCCTGTTAATAGTTTGAGGTTCCATAAAAAGGACCAGATCAAACATATTTTTATTTTTGCATAAATTTCATCCAGCATATTCAACAAGTCACTTGCCTCATTCTTCTTTCTATAACATGCAATATGTCATGTCCGTCTCTGCCTTTCAAAGCTACGATACTGAGCTAGTTCATCATTCACTCTTGAAATAATTTTTTCTGACTTAGCCAATTGCCTGCTAAGATCGGTGCTACCCTGCTGCTTCAACAAGTTCTCCTATTGGACCAAGGAAATTTTGGCACATGAGAAACAGGTCACTATTATTAGAAGTGGGAAGAGGGATTTCCATGTGTTGCATGAAGACAGGCAGAAAAGACATGTATTTAAAATCCTGCCTTGTTCTTCCTCTGTTGTTGAATTTGAAGAGGTACATTTTGCGTTCCAAATAGTTTCTTCACCATCTCATCCAGTTCCACAATCCTCCTCTTCAAATTGCTATTGTCCACCTAAAGAAAACATAGCAATAGCCGCAAGCTGAAGAAAGTCTTGATTTGCTGAATTATTGCATTTCAAATTAAGATGCTACAAAAGAGCAAAACATGAAGATGCTACTGTTGTTGGAGTGAAGTGTGTACACAGAAGTATTACCTTCAGCATTTCATTTTGCGCAGCAAGCAACTGCTCCCGTTCTTGTAGTTGTTCAACAGTGATTTCGGCAGCAAGTACATCATTTTGTCTTCTATATACTTCTGAAATGCATCTAAAAATAGAACCCACAGACTAATTATCCTAAAATTTAGAATGTGAATGACTGTATTGTCAGTGTAGTTGCCACATAAAGCTAGGCACTCCAGTCTATCCTCATGACTATACTATTTCCAGATAAGTAAAGGGCCCCACTTATTACGTTTACTGTTAAAGACATCATAAATAGTTCCAATCACCCAGGTGGCCAGGTCTATAATCAGAAATGAATTCTGTATGCTTATTCTCCTGAGAGGCCAAGACTCGGCGTCCATTTTTGTCTAGTTTACCTACCAAGAAAATGACCATGTGAAATTGGTTCTCTTTCGCATTCATTTTCATTCCCTTTGCAGCACCAATTGCCAAGTATGCTCTCTAAAGAAACACATAGAAGCACTCATTTCCCAAATCAGTAATGTTGGCCCCGTTAACTAGAGAGTGGACTGGAGAATTGTTTTATGTCATTCCATCCGTAGTTCAATTCTTTAGCTCAAAATTTGGCCCAAGAAGTTCTTATTGGCCAGAACAGGGCATTCCCGAACAAATATCCAATTTTCTCATGTAAAAGTTACATCTACATGCAGATTTCTATCTTGGGTAAATCATAAGAAAATGATTTTATTAGTATCAATTACCACCTATGGATCCGGTTTATTGGTTAATAGAACATACAGGAAAAAAGAGGAAAAGTACACTGCGACAAGGTAGTAGGGATTGACTTACCTCTCTCTTTCCTCAACTAAATCATTCATCTGCCTCTGAAGATCGTGAATTTCTCGCTCCTAATAGAAACTAAATAAGTAAGCCAAATTTAAACCATAAAACATTGAACTTCAAATGCTTGTGAACGTACCATTGCAATTGACTCTTGTGCTTGTAGATGTGTGTCTTCCATCAATTTTTGAAGCTGATATTGATCTACCAAGTTCTACAACTCAGTGAAAGCATCATGCAGACAAATGAGAAGTGCAATTTCAAACAATCCTATTTAAAGATGCTTCCCTTTCAAAAAAAATAATTTTTGAGATGCTAGCCTGAAACTTACTGCATAATTTGTCATGTCCAATTTAACACCAAGTAAATCACGAATAACGTCATGTGTCATGCTTTCTGCTGCAGCCAGTCTGGTAGTCAGCATACATACCTGAGGCGACACTAATATAGTTAATACAATGTACTAAGAGATCCCCGGCCGTCCAGGAAATATTGTGTTTACATCGTCTACGTGGAGAGAGAGAGAGTGTGTGTGTGTAATAGGATTTGTGCAATAAAATAATAAATTTGCAAGAGGGCATTCACTGTGGAGAATAATAAACTATAGCAATTTCAACAAGAAATCTGAATTATATCCCATAAGGAAGTAATAATTTCAAGTTTTCAATTACAAAGGAACCTCAAAATATATTACTTTCTTTAATCGAAAAACATTAGAAAACTTCAAAATCAAACAAGAAATAAATTCTTGTTGGATGGTTTGGAATAAAAAGGTGGCAAGACTCAGAAGAACAATTAATCACCTACACTGTGGACAAATTATATGGCAATCACAATGCAAGCAAAAGACTTCTCGACAGGGGAAATAATGGAAGGAAGCTACTTTACCTCTTTCTGCCTACAAGCTGCCAATGCCTCTAGCTCTTCTATACGAAACCTGGCCTGTGACAACTCCTGGTCCTTCTCCACATTCATCTGCTGAACCAAACTTGAAATGCATCTGAATGGTGAGCTAGAACCCCTTTGCCTCATTGAGCTTTTCTCTGTTTTCTCTGATGACAATGCTGCAGATGTCAAAGTTGGTTCATCGCTTTTCACATCACGAACCATCTCCTCCAAGGTCTGGTACTGTTCAAAAGATGTGGGTCAGCTAGGATATATCAAGTTTAAAATTTAAATACAAGGTATGTTTTGCTTGAAGTGAACAGACCAATCTCAGCATATCCCCTATCTGATTTAAGCAACCAATCAATGACGTTATGTCCACTTTGAGTGACTTTTTCTTGAAGAAAATAGTGTTATCATGCCATGATTACTGATCGGTGCAGCTCAAATATTAGGAGTTGGGTCATTTTTGTACTCATTCAAGATTCATATGATTGACCAGCTATCCCAGGAGTTACGTAGACAAGTGTGAGAGGTAAACTGAGCCTGAAAAAGTGGGGGGGAATCTGAGTCTCCCTATATGGCATTTTACCTTGTGTTGATACTGTGATGCCTGTGCTTCAGCATGCAAAACTAGCTCAGAGATGTACTCTTTGCATTGTTTCATCTGAGAGAGAACAGCACAAGATAAGGTTAATAAACATCTAATAGTACAGCTAGGAATTTCAATGAGATTCAACTCCATAAAATAGCAGCCACACCTCTTTAGACTGTTCTGCTTTTTCTTCTTCAAGAAGTCTTATCCGCTTGACTGCCTCGTGAAGTTCCACGGATTTATTATGCAGTTGCCTGCAACAAATTTATTTCTTTGACTCCAATATTAATATGAAAGGGAACTAAGACATTTGTACCAAGAAAGCAAGCATCAGTTCTGACCTAGAAAGTTGATCTTCAGGTTGTTGCTTGACATCCG
Organism: Rhododendron kiyosumense; assembly: GCA_019656275.1. NCBI lineage: Eukaryota > Viridiplantae > Streptophyta > Magnoliopsida > Ericales > Ericaceae > Rhododendron > Rhododendron kiyosumense. The sequence goes on from BPLS01000447.1 coordinate 332,447, forward strand.
AGTTATCAGAACCCATAACTTCTGTGAAGTTTTCTACTGTTAGCATTCTCTCTTTAAGCGCTTGGAGTTCAAACTCAAGAGAATCTCTTGTTAGCTTGTGTTTTTCTACTTCCTCTTCCATTTCATTCACCTAAGACAGCAATCACATAATTTGGTTGGCTGAGAAACAAACAAGCAAAGGATAGAAATCTGTGTCAATTAAATCTAAAAGGAAATTAGAAAGCTCTTTTCCATCACAGGGCACACAATTCATGCAAAGCCAACTGAATCTAGGCATCCAAGAACCAAGATTGTACAGAGAGGCTTTTGGAAAACTTGTCAGTGTATCACTCTTCCACAAGCCTCAGATCTTATCTATGAAAAAGAATCTACCTTTTTCTCCAAAACATTGACGGTACACTCAAGCTCCTGGACAGAACGTTCTAAAATTTTAACCTCCTCTTCCTTTTGCTCAGCATATACTTTACATGCTTCTGATTCCTGGAAGAAACATTCCAAGTTTAGGAGAAGTGGAAAAAAGAAATTTAACTACCATTGTCATAGTTCTTCAATTGTTCATACCTGTCGGGCTTCAACAGTTATAGCTTCATTTTCATCAACTAAAGAATAAGCCAGTTCAAGCCTATCTTGTAGGGAGCCAACCTGTTCTCGGAGATGGTCTCTCTCAATGGTGACACTCTTCAAATCATCTTCCATATCTTCAATTGAAGAAACTAGTTTTGTCTCTGACGAAGAATTGATTCGAAGAATTTCTTCTTCTAAACTTTTGACAACCTCCCTCTGTTCTTCCAATTGGACCTCAACTTCTGATTTTCCGAGGTAAAGATCCTCCAAGAGCATTCTCAACTCAGCAATTTGGTTTGATAAAATGTCAACTGTTCCTTTAGCTTGCTCAAGATGAGAATCTGAGATAAATAGAGCAGTTTCGGTATCAACCAAACGATCTTCTAGTTTTGTGTGCTGAACCAGCACATCATTGAGCTGATTTGTTTTCATTTGTAACTCTTGCTGCACTTGGCTTAAAACAACAATTAGTTTTTCAGATTCATCTTTCATGTCCTTTATGGTGGAAGCTGATTCTTGCAACAAGCTAAAATCAAAAAGCAAACCCTTCAATACTTCTTCTTTCCGCTCTAACTCTTTCTTTAGGAACAAATTTTCATCCATAAGATCATCATCAGCTGGGGATGACTCCCTACGTTCCAACTTTTTGGAAAGTGTACTTTGATCTCCTTCCTCTCCACGTCTCACACCATTGACGACAGTGGTAGGTTCATTTACCGATGTATTCATTACTAGACATCTTTCTTGGAGTCGGGCTTCATGGAAGCCAGGATCTCTACTGAGATTGGGAGATTTTCCAACATGGTACTGGTGCAGTCTCAGTGGGGCGAATCCTTGCCCCATTGGCTCAGAGCCAATGTCTTCCAAGGATGATCTTGAGTTGCAAAAGCAGTGTAGTATGTCCTTTGCCATTGTTAACGAATCGGAATATATTACCTTGAACATTTCCTCCACATCTCTTTGCATGCGCAGAAAAGACTCTTCAAGTAGGGATACTGAATTTTCTACTTCTTGCAAATTGTAATGAATCTGACCCTGCAGCATTTCAGTCTCTCCATCTTTCAAACAGATAAACGCTTTTAGTTGTTCAATTTCTTTAATCAAGCCTTCTTTCTCCACCATCAATTCTTCACCTGCTTGTTTCCACACACCAGTCAATTCTTTCGCATTTTGATTTGCCTTCATCAAAGCATTTAGCATGACATCAGCTTCTTTCATAGTTGCATGGGCCTCCTCAAATTTGGTGAAGAAGCTACTGGCCTGACTTATTTTTTGATGACTGATGAGCTGCATGTTTAAACACAGAAAAGAAAAGATCTGTGATCTCTCTAATGATGTTTACAGGAGCTTCAAATTAATTAGGCTAATTACAAATATAAATGGAAAAGAAATGGAACTATGAGTTTATGTGTAATATATGAAGAGGATTTGCATGTGCAAGTCGTATATAGTTATTACCTCTCTCACATTGTAATAGCCTGCTTCTGCTTCCCGCATTATCAACTCAAAAGCTTGGAGCTCTGGACTCACCTCCAATTTTTTGTGCTGATTAAATCCTCTGCTAACCATATGCTTCTTATTACCATTCACAAAACCAGGTGATTCCTGGAAACATACACCTGTGTCAGACCAATCTCCAATTTCTGTCGTCTGGAAAAGTGCTGCAAACTGAACATTTACGTCATTGAAAGCATCGTTGGCTTTCTTGAGTTCTTCTTTCAAATGCAGTTTTGTTGATTTGTCATGAATCGAACACTTGATAAGCCCTGAGGACTTCTGTAATTCATTACCATCAGTGGAAGATGTTGAGCTTCCTTCAAGGTCTAGCTCTTGTTCACTTATTTCTCCAAGATAACCATTGCAGCAAGTAGATGAAGATCCATATAAACTCTTTTCTGGAGCAACAGATTCTGCTGAAGGATCAGAGCCTGAAGTAGAACAAACAGCACTCCATGTATCTAATTCTTCTACTAAATCTTCAGCTCTAACTGAGGAATCATGTGTAGTCCATAATTTGAAAATGCAACCTCTTATTGTATTCAATCTGTCATTTGTTTCAGAGAGTTCATCTCTTATTTTCTGTAGCAGAAAATACTGGTTTTCCTGCTCTGGGATCTTTTCTTCACTTGATGGAATTTCCACCCTCTGCAATCGACAATTTCTACAATTTTCCTTTAACTCCACAAAGTTCTTCCTCATCTCGTGAATATTTTCCACAAAGCCCTGAACCAACTCCCTATAAAGAGAAGAAGCCTCGTGAACGTCACTCTGGAGGGCTGATATATAAATTTCCGTGTCAGCACAACATGTGTAAATAACATCCGTACTTTCCAACAGTACCACCCTTGCCAGCTCAAGTGGACCTTTCATATCATCTAGGGCTAAACCATTTTCTTGAGCCTTCATCTCACAAATTTGTTGGTTTCCTACTCCAGAGGAAATTGCAGTTTTTAACATGGAAATATCTTGTTCAGAATTGTTTCTGAGAAAAACCTCTGCACAATCAGAGAGCCTTTTCTCCCCGGGGAATACACCATTAGCACCGTTTCCTGCTTCAGTACAAGGATCCTCCTTGTATGTTAGTTTGTTCTCTAACATATCAATCATGTTGACATCAGAATTCAACGGCATAGACAACTGAATTGCCTCCTTGATGCTTGCATCATTATCTTGCTGCTGAGCTTCAGTTAAAGCCACTGTTGCTCCCTTAAGGGACTTTAACTTCTGCTCCATTTCCAATACCAACATTCGCGCATCCTCCAGGCTTTTATGTAGTAGTAGAATTGTTACTTCTTTTTCAACACAAACTTTAGCAGCCCTCTCAACCTGTTCACCAAGACAAACATTAACACGAGGAAATGAACAAGAAATGCTTTCTATCTGGCCGGAGGCATCTCTGAGGGATTTAGAGCCCTCTATAAGAAAGCTTGTTAGCTCCAAAGTTGCCCTTTCCCACTCCATCGACATTGCCCTAATTTCATCCTCTTTAGCTGCTACTTTGTCTCTCAGTCTCATATTTTCTTCAGCCGTGTAACATAATCTCTTCTCAAGTTCTGACTGAAGGGCAGCCACCTCTTCCTGTAAATGAAGAATTGTTTTAGCTGTTTCCATCTCAACTTGTTCACAGACTAATTCAGTTTGGTGCTTCCAAGATAGCTGTGTTAATTGATCCTCTTGATATTGGCAATTAAGTGACCGAGCCTCGTCAAGTTCCTTGATCATCCTGTCCAACTTAGCTTGCAAAGACACTGACCTGATATCATCGCTGTTTTCCAAATCAACAGCCTCTCTTTTATTTTCAAAATCTCTTTTCTCCTTGCAGAAGTTTTCAAGCTTAAGCACAGATTCTCTGTCTACCAGGTCCTTATTGCTTAGGATTTCCCGGTATATACAATTCTCCTCCTGCATAAGCTGCAGCTCTTTGATCAGACGGACCTGCTCGGATTCCATTGTTTCAATCAAGGATCTTGCATGCAATAGCTCTTCTTGAGGGCAACTAGACCGCATAACTAAGGCATCACCGATCTTCTTGTCATTGTAATTTAGAACTTCACCCTCTTGCTGATTGCAAGGTGCCATCTCATCTCCTGAATCACTTCTGTTTGATACAGTTTCGACCTGTAACAGACCTGACAACTTAATGACCAAAATCACGAAGAGGAAAAAAAAAGATAGACCCCCAGAATCCATAATGCAACAGAACCATTATTGCAGATTTGTAAGGAATTATCATTTATCCATTTGCGTCATCACCAATCAGTCATCAAAATTCATGGATCATTCATTCAACTTCGTAACTGAAATTATATACTTGATTAAAGAAATGAAATATTTTCCTGGTAAATTGGTATTGAATAATGCATACCAGTTCATACATATAATTGTAAGTTGCTACAGACACAGGTATATTTTTGGTTCTTTGTCTGGAAAAAAAAAAGTATAAACCACAAGAAACCCAGGCTATTGAAGCAATGTAATTTTAAGAAATAGACTGCAAAAAAAACCCACTTTGACATATGAATACGAACAAGACAGGAAAAGAAGAAGAAATGCAAAAACAACTGAGGAAAAAGAAAAAAAAAACATATCAAAGAACACGGGAGTAATCTATCTTCTTACCACTGAACATGTATCTGTTTGCTTGAGTTCCTCTGGATACTTGACTAAGAAATCTGCAGCCTGCAAAGGAAGCAAAAGGCATAAACCACCATGGGAAAAAAAAAACAGTTCTTGAGCAACTTATAAGCTACCCTTACTGAACCACATACAGTTTGGTGACAGTATTTTCTCAGTTCTGCTTGTAATTCATCAACTTCCCTGCAGACATAAAGATTTGAATAAGAAATCCAAGAGAATTTGTCAATGCTGCTCATAAGCATCAAAACCCTGCTATAGGTATTCCCTATGAAATCATAAAGCTGAAATAAACATTACGCAGAAACTTTTCTACTTGTTCATTCTAAGGGAAAAAAAGTTTAGAAAGGAAGTACTCTATCGAGAGTTCAGATGCTAAGGCCACCGACACTGCTCATGTGAATTGAAGTTCTCAAAACAAACGCACAAAAGTAATCTAATCATTTGCATCAACCAAATAACAAGGGTTTCATTCAATTGATTCATGTGAATTAATTGCGTACTTTTGAATTGAAAAAAAAAATGAGAGAATTGCTGGACAGGCAACTTGTCAGCTGCCCCACAGCAAAATGGGAAGACAGAGACAGTAGAACAGAGGCATCAACACCTAACTTACGTATACAATACCTAAAAAAGATTTAGCAAAACATACCTCATAAGTTTGGAGTTCATGTTCTTGCAGTCTTCCACCTCGTTTATAGTATCATTATCCTGCAATTTTTTGATGATAAGAGATCAAAAGATAACAAATGTTCAGAACCAACTTATGGTATTGGCCAGATATTGCATTCCAAACCTGCTCTGTTCCGTACACAAATTTATGCATGCCATAGTTTCCTTGAAGAGTTTCCAAAAGCTGCAAAATCAATATTTTTTAGTCTATCCATAACTGGACGTAATTATCTTAGTGGCTGAATAAGAAAGCAAATATCCAAAGAAGGAATCTCCCAAAACCTGATTACGCAATTCTGAAATTTCAGCAAGCAATTTTTCTCGCTCTCCTTGTTTATAAAATTCTTGAAACCTAGTAGAAACAGCAACAAGCAGCACTGAGGAAGGGAATGGAGAAACTCCTTAAAAACGTTATCAACATATTTGTGACTCGTGAGCATTACAATCTTATCTGGTTCAGGAGTCTAACGTTCTCCAACGCAAACCGGGTCAACTCCGGATTCCTATCAATCCTTCCCTGAAGTAGCTGAATCTCCTCTTTTAGAATATTGTTTTCCTCCATAAGATACTTGTCAGCAGAGACTAGACCATCTGCAAACAACTCTAGTCTTTTTATTTTTTCCTCGCGGAACCTTAATATCATTTTTGCACGCTGGGCATCCTCTTCCCTTTGCTGAGCCTGCAATAGGATCCACAACAGAAATAAATCGGTAAATCCTACAAGATGCCACATCTGGGTCTGATTTTAGGTAGAAACGCAGCAGTCACAGATCATGGCTACTTCAATTTCTAAGTTTCTTGAATGAAGTTAAAACAAAACCAAGCTTTTGTAATAGCTAGACATACTAAGCGGTTCATTTGTTCAATCTCAGCATCCAATCTCCTTGCTGCAGTCTCAGCCAATTTCTCTCTCCTGAGGGCACCAACTAATGTAGCCTCCAAACAAACCATCTGCAACATATAAATTAATATATGGCTGCACAACCCATAGAACATGAACAAATAACCCATCGGAGTAGACCTGAAAATTACCTTCCTATTCCCAGCCATTTGTTTGTTATGATCATCACACATGTTTCCCTCTGATGAATGACCCAAGTTAAATTGTTGTAACTTTGGCACAAAATTCGAAACAGGCTTCGAAACGTTGTAATGTTCCATTAAAAAGGACAACTGGCCCTGTTTGAACGAGATAAATGCCTCAGTGAAATTGACATGTGGACATTGCGCAAAAAACTGTGGATTTACCTGTAACTGCTGGATTTGCCTCTGCAATGCTGTTACATTGCCTGAAGCATCTTCATTTACTTTAGCCTAAATAGTTACAAGGAAAGTCAAGCAACGAAGGTGGCAAGCATCATGTATTGAGAAAACAAAAAAAAACATGAGTTAAAAGGCTGTACATTGTTCTGTATAAGTTTGGCACGCTGAGCAAACTTCAAAGTGCTCAATGTCTCATTTGCAGAACTGCATATATGTTGTAAAGTAATTAATTAAAAAAATCAAGCAAAACAGAAGTACGAAACCAACAAAATATCCATGTGGACTGTGGAGCAAACTTGTTTTTTAGCACAGACCAAATAGATGGGCTAACATTTGCAATAATAGTTGTCTTTGAGTTCCCACCGAGAGAATCCTGCATTTAAAGAGGAACACTATGCAGTTTGAGTTATATCATGACATTAGGAACCATAAAATTTATTATGTAGATGCCATCTTAAAGACGAGCTTTAATTATGTAACCTGAAGGAGAAATGTTAATCTAGAATCTCTGTACGGTACATGTCTATGTTTCCCGTGTGCTACATCCACCAAAGACATTATCACCAGGCTACAATCACGGAACAATGAGATGTTACAGTTAAGTAATGACAAGATCTAAAACCCTCATGCATATTAACAAATGTCACAGATAATTTGGATTAAGTCGTGCTGCGTTGAGTTTCCTTTATTCTTTAAAACATAGCATCTCAACTCATGAAGATAGGACCACTGGGACCATTAACAGCATTGAAAGTGCATGCATAGATAGGGAAAGCAAACATTGGAAGTTACTGCATCCTCTTCTTTTTTTTTGGAGCAACAAAAGTTACGAACTCCAGGCAGGTCTTTGGTCTATTACCCAAGAGTTGACAACGATTTGTTTATATTCACCGCTTCTTTCAAACGATCTCCTTCTGCCCCAGAGCTCTTCTGCCTAATCAAACGGACAGAGTGAGTTCAGCACAGAATCAATTCTCCCCACACATGCACACATGCAACGACAGAAAAAGAATAAGAAAACAAGTACAGCCAAGAAACACAATGAACTGAGGTGTTCAGATTTCAAAATTGATGCATACCTTTCTGAACCAGCTAGATCTACTAAATTCAACCTTCCAAACCTAATGTGGGTAGTAGAGTCTTTCTCCCAGTGGCTTTCGATTATGCATGTGAAGACGCTGTGAGACCGGCTGCTCTCACTATTCATATAGGTTGCTGCAATTTTCCTATTCGCAGCACCCTGTCTAGGTTTAAAAAGAATACATCAATTAAACGCTCTAACACGTAACAGTAGAAGACAAATGTTCATTATTCAGTCACACCTGTAACAGAAGCTTGAGAACATCATCAACAGTGTTCACACTATGTTCTGTAAGGTTTTCAACATATACCCCTTTCTTTAGGTCTTCTCTGAGCTATAGAATGAAAGCAATTTGTATGTCTCATTGTGCATAAACGTAATACGAAAATCCTGGAAATGAACACCAAGAACAAAAAAATTACTTGAAGATTGCTTGATGAAGGCTCCAGGAGGTCTGTTATTTGCTCATTGTATATCTCAAGAAAGGAACATTTGCAGCTGTAGTTCAGTCTTTCATCCCTTCTGCCCTCCTCTTCCTAGACAATTGATCGCAGTTATAAAGGAGCACATGAAACTAATTGCTACTCATTGACTAGTTATATATTAACCTCACTAATCCTTGTGAACAAATACTCAAAAATACGAGGAGTAATGCCACAATCTTCATTGAGCTTGCCATCCATCTGACATATCTCACCCATCATGGTATGTGTTTTCCCACTACCCGTCTGCAACACAACATCTAAGACGTCAAAATCTATGGCATTATACATTAAAAAGACATAATGAACAAATTTTTATGTTAGGGGATACCTGCCCATAAGCAAACATACAGCTATTATACCCAGACATGCAATTATCCACCATGGGCAATCCAGCAACCCTGAAGAGCTTTTCCTACAAAAATCCTCATTTGACAAATCAGATTACAATCCACATGAACTTTATCTAATGCATCGTAATTTGTTTGTCTAGATGTGTTTGCATGCATGTAATTGAAATAGTACCTGTGACATTGTTTCGCATGCTATGTGATCAAAAGTAAATCTGGCTTCGGGATGGCCAAGCCATACTAACGTCTGCGCACTCTCTTGCCTCAAGCACTGGCCATAACCTTGAGATACCATCTCCGTAT
>BPLS01000447.1:366295-464272 GCA_019656275.1 Rhododendron kiyosumense
CATCTAATTAAATCTAATGTAACCCATGACATGGATAGTCTTCCCTCATGAAGCAGAGGGAAGACCAAAAGAAAGCATGGATCAAGTTAATGTAGCTTATGAATATGTTAAGTACTGGCAGAGATATTTAATCAGCACTAGACCGTCCATAAGCACAATCATCTGAACATGTGTCTCCCCTTCCTGGATAGAAACGGCCAAAACTGTTACAAAATTAAGGCTATGATGTGAATAGGTTTACCTCATTAATAATTCATTTGCCAATACACTACACTGCCCTGACTTGCACGACCAAAATAATGCACAATTGTTGAAAAGTGCAACAATGAAATGTAAGCCACGACGTGGATAGTCTTGCCTCAAGAAGTAGAGGGAAGATTGAAAGACAAGGTGGCGCAAGTTAATGTAGCTTATGAATATGTTAAGTACTGACAGAGATATTTAATCAGCACTAGACCGTCCATAAGCACGAACATATCATCACGTGTCTCCCCTTCCTGGGTAGAAACATCTCTACCCATCTAAAACTGTTAATAATTTAAGCCATGATGCGTAGAGGTGTTAAATTTCTTGGAGGATTCCAACCTAAAACCAATTGGCTATAGGTGGGTGTAGCCTCTAGATTTTATTAATCAAGCTTGGGTGGCTTAGATGAGCGACGTGGAACAAGTCTAACACTCCCCCTCACATGCAGCCCGAATACACGTGGAGGTGACAGACCAGGAGCTGAGCGATTGACCCGGTGACAGAAATGACAGAGACTTTCCCATGAGAGGTGAGGCCTCCCAAGGTACTTTGGTTTAGTAATGAGCACAAGTACTTCATGTCCAATTAATTTGCCAATTGCCTGCACTCTCATGACTTGTATGACTAAAATAGTGCTCAATTGTTGAAAAGTGCTGCAATGTAATGTAAGCCATGACGTGGATAGTCTTGCCTCATGAAGTAGAGGGAGAACCAAAAGACGAAATGGCTCAATTTAATATAGCTTAGGAATATGTTAAGAACTGACAGAGGTATTATTTGATCAGCACTTGACCGTCCATAAGCACAACCACCGCAACACGTGTCCCCTCTTAACTGTGTGTAAGCGTGTGTGCAATCATGCTAAACTTTGCAAGTTTGTTTGTTTAATACCGAACTTCTTTTCCATTTAACACATACAACAGTTATAACCCATTTGTAAGAGCGTGAAGAGTTACAAGCAAAGGAGGCAGGGCGGATAAGTAAACTAAGGAGCGAAGACGTTAGTGGTTTTACAATAAATCAGTTTGCCATTCTTCACCAGTCTATTGTACGACACTATACAGCCTACAAAACTATGTCAAAAGATGTATTCACCAATAATCAACTACAGAAAATGCGACATGGATTACCTTGCCCGGACCACCAATATCCCATACGGTGAAGCTGATGTCCTTATATTCAACAGTCTCCACATTGAATCATGTCATTATGATATTTGAGTTCTTAAAATAATGAAATTAAGAGTCAAATACCACGGTAAATAATTGCTTATTTCTGCTTGTTTTCCTTGGACTGTTTCATTTCAAGATGGCGAAGACACGGTTTTGCAGACTTGAAACTCTAAAACCCATTGATTGCGAAATGATCAGGAACAAAGTTAATCACTTAAAACACCAACTAAATGAAACCGAATGCAAAAGCATACCAATGGTAGCAACGGTGGGAACAATTTCACCCAACTTGAGCTTGTACAAAATAGTGGTTTTACCAACAGCATCAAGACCAACCATAACAACACCCATTTCCTTTTTAGTGGCATCATAACAACACGCATTTCCTTTTTAGTGGCATCATAACAACACGCATTTCCTTTTTAGTAGCATCATAACAACACGCATTTCTTTTGTAGTAGCATCAAGACCAACCATAACCACATTCTTCTACTTCCTCCTCACCCAAGTCCCCCACTTTCCATTTATTTCCCCCAAGAGCCCCAACAGTGGAGTCATTGAAGACGGAGCGGTCCCCCAGGAGGAGAAGGATCAAGGTGGGTCAGGTTCGGCCTGAACCCGCAACCCGACCCAATCGTCGGGTGGACTTTTCGACCCGCACCCGAACCGCATCCGCATGACAGGTAAAAGCCGTACGCAGAACCGATTCTGTACTGCGGGTCGGACGGGTTGGGCGTAATCACAAAACCAGCCACCATTAGTCGCTCAAAACTCACTCAAACACCCAAAAAAAATTACCACGAGAGAGAGAGAGCCATTCCGATTCGAAGTACAAGTGTTGAGATTTACCGTTTTCGGGATCTGGAGATGGTGGAGCAGTGGACGCCGGCGTTGCGAGAGAGAGAGAGCGGGACAGAGAGCGACTGAGCGAGAGAGACGGTGGCACGGCGTCGGCTCAAGGTGGAACTGGAGGGCTGGATTGTGCGGCGGCGACATCTTCTAGATATGGAATGTATTGGTTTTGAACAACAGAGTGTATTGGTTCCCATTTTATACCTAGGGCATAATAGATATATATCTATATATATATATAGCTCGGGTCGGGCCGGGAGGTAAAATCCGTACCGAATTCCGAATCAAAAATGGAAATCAAACCGCACCAGACAGAAGCAGTGGTTCGAAACCCTACAGGTCAGGTCGGGTCCGCAGATTTTTCCCTCACCCCTTGTGTTGGGGGAAATAAATGGGAAGTGGGGAACTTGGAGGAGGAAGAAGAAATGAGCGTGTCTCATCTAAACGGTGCAGAGGCCCCAACCATTCTTAGCATTTGTGCATTTGTTAGTGCAAATACGTTTGTGATTTTAGAATTATTGATCGTTGAGACTCTTGAGATCATTCATTGAAAATGATTGTATAACAAATTTTCGTTGGGTAAAAACACAAAATCTTAGACGGCTGGCTTACAGAATTGATGAACACAATCATCAATTCTTTACGAGTCTAATTGAGCACTTTTTCCATAAAATGTCTCAGGTATCCATCCTTGTAAGATATCGATTGAATTACAAAAGGATATGTATATTTATTTTTTTATTTTATTTTTTTATCTGCCAAAACGCCCCTGGGCAATATGTATATTCTGTTGCGAAAAAAATGGCTTAAAAGGGAACATATCAATCTGGCCATCATTCATACCCAGAGGATGGAACTACATAATGATGCTAGAAATGAAATAACCTCATGTTATAACGCTGAAAATTTGGGAGTAAGAAAACAAACTAGCAGAAATTGTGAAGATTCCAACAGAAAGAAATGGGAAGACATAGCCTCTCCACCACAAAGGATGGAAACAATAAAAGAGTTATGAGAGAAGGAAAACTAAGGATGGAAAACCATAAAGAGTGTTACGATTCCCGTTCTATCACACTATGCGGGCACTGCTTCCATATGACCTCTGAGCTCTGAAGGACTCTCTATGATCACCAAATGAATATGCAGTTTCACAATATGCTTCCGCCAAGCACGAGTTTACCAAACGATAGCCGCTATTCACCTCCTTGGCTGCAGTTTATCAAGCTTGCTTCACAGACAATCTCTCTGGCAGGGAGCATAAAAAAGACGGCGTAAATAAACGGCAGGCATGAGAAAGAGAAAATGCAAATAGCCTGTGGGATTTCTACTCCACAGAAGGGCACCTCTACAGCCAAACTATTAGCATAGTCAGAAGGAAATGCAGCTCTACAGCAGATAGCCTGTGAAGCATTACGTTGCACAACAACAATTCTTGGACAATTTTATCATAATCAGGAGGAAATGCATTAGTTTTGTACCATATTGACCACTAATACATTGATATTTGGCAACAATGTACTGCACGATGGACATATGCCCAACCATGTGCCGAATTCTGGATCACCACTAGCTACTCATTTCACTCGGCTATTTTCTCGGTCTCAGACTCTAGATATGGAAATCTTCAAGAAAAGAGAGAAAGAAAGTTAAACATACTTATCAGTTCATAAGTGACTATCATTGTAGTTCCATAAAGTGACATATTTAAGAAGCGCGGTCCAAACCCTCTGTAGAAGCCCCGCCATCCATCTTCCTTGAGGAGTGTTTTTGTTGTCTTAACTACCGACGGTCTTCCAACACCATAGTCATCCATCACCTTCAATTTTAAGAAATCCACAAATGGTTTTTTTTTTTTCCAGTTATATGCATGACAGACGATCAAATCAAAACTTACAAGGGGCAGATTATCATACCTGCAGCCGTGTTTTTACAGTATCCAGGGGAGTGGTAATAACTGAGGAACAAGCACCAGCTAGCATTCCTGCTGTAGCCTGCACCGACACCATCTCCATATGGGATGGTTTCTGTTCCATATTGTCTATATAACCCAGGCTCCTAAACAAGGGAAAAAAAAAAGCCTTATTACTACATCAAAGATTTCTCAAAATCTGTAAATATGTCAAGTCTCAGCGAACTGGAGAATTGGAGATATACCTCCAAATAATGTGCTGGGCAGCACCATAGGCACCCCACCAAAGTGCAGATGCTGGAGATTGGGTCACAGCCGTCAATCCAAATCCCCGATACATCCCGCGAAATCCTTCGGCCTTTATCACTTTACGTACAACATCAAATGGCCCATTGCAAAAAGTAGTCCCTGGAAGCCCTTGTACCATGAGCCTTTGGCAAGTCTGAGAATCACCCCCAGGAGAACATTAAGGAGAGTTCATCACACAAAAAATTCTAGAGAGAAGACTGCTTTAGTGAAAATATAGATTCTTGTTCTTTTAATACCATCACACCGAAGCTAGATTCGGGTATGATGAATATAGTTATATAGCAAAAGAAAATGTCATCAGATCTCATATCATCTCATTTTGCACTAATCTCTAGCAAATATAGAGAAGAAAAAACGGAGACATTGAGGAGAATTAATACAAGTTATACAACTATATTCAACCAGGAGGCCGAAACCCATATGAATGAACTAAACTACATAAAAAAGGAAAGACTAAAGTGAAACACAACCCTAAGAGCCAATACAAAGAAAGGAGAAAATGAGCGGGAACTGTCAAAATCCAAGGGAAGCTGACATTGAATGCTTTGGACAATTCTTCTATTTAAACTGTGGCAATTTGAAATTTTCCCGACTTCCCGTTGAATTTACTTGAAAGCAACTATCAGTTTACCGCAGCCAGTACACAAGTCATAACGATATGTTTCACGAGATATCTCTTCAGTCTTTGGAATTTTTCCTCCTAGAGTACCAAATCGCAAAAGAAAATAAAGAAAAACCAAAATGCTACTAAGACTCACCCTAGTGCAAACATTCTTTATTTGTCAGATAACTATCAGTCCTTGGTGAGTAAAATAGAATGCACTGAAGCAGACAATAGCATATGATCACTATTTGATTTCATTGTTGCACCATTTGATAATCATGACGGTTAAAATACTTTGCAGCCCCACAGGAGATGACAGACTAGTAAAGGTAAGCATACATAACAAGGACAAAATTAGCATCAAATAATAAGATATAAGAATATTGGAAATGAAAAATTTACCTACCACCTCCAAAGGCACAAAGTATGCGCAGGAAACTAAATTCGACAACATGCCTGCCACTCCATTTGCAATGCCAACGCGTGTTGCTTCAGACATATTTAGGCGTTCGGTGTACTTTAGCATCATGTCTTTTGACACTTCTAGTGAAGTCAATGCCAGGACCCTGCCTGGTAACGATCCAACAGCAGAAGTGCCAAATCCTCTAAAAATACCTGGGATACCATCATTTTTCAGTATCTGTTTGAATACTGTTACGCCACGCATATGAGAGAGTCCAGAACCATCTACTTGCATTCTAGTCTTTACAACAGCTGTTGGATGTAGTAAAGCTGACTGAGCAGTGAAGAGAATGGCCCCAATTATATGAAACCTAGTCTTATCCAACCTAAAATTGATCAATTCATTAGTCAGCTCCATCTGCACTTCCAAGCACAAGAAGTACGAATCACGGGTATCGCCAAACTTATACACTGCCAACATCAAAATTATTAATAATTGAAGGGTCCCACGAAACAAATGCCAACAGGGTGGGTATTCTGGAATTGCAACTATTTATCATTTTATCGTTAAATGAACCACAAGTCTTAAAGGCCTGACATCGATACCTTGGAAATAAAGTACATCCAATTGGTAAAAGCAGTCACACCATTGTAAACCAGTTAAGCTTTAGTTAGATTATAAGATTTTCTAGTCCTCAGATGACAAGGTATGAAGGAACCCTCCCTACCGACAATTCTGTAGACTATTGAATGCTTGATAAATTTCACTTCTACCATCGAAGCCAGAAACTATAGAACAATTTCAAGTAATAAGTTGGTCATAACTAGCAGGGAAACACGAGTCAAATGTATGCTTGTATTTACTTCTATGTTTTAAACTAATTCTTTAAGAGTTAACGGCACACCTTCCCTTTCTAATAGCTATGCTTCACAAAGATCACAACCGGAGGTGAGGTAACCTTGAATGCCCATTTTCGGCCCTGAAAACTTCATAGAAAACTCGTAAAGCTACACTAACGGCCAGTTGTGTTCACCACTGCTTACCAATACACCTTTTGTAATTCAAACGTATATGGAGGTATACTACTTAAAACTTGAATTATAAAAATAGTGGGGCTAGAGCAATCCAAAGAATTGTCGCTTAACAAACACATGAATGATGGGCATCATCTATTTAATTCTTGCAATGCACATCAAACAAAAAAAATTTGCCTTGTTCTTTTCACAATTCAAAAAGAATTTTTCAAACAATTCCCCCTAGATTCCCCATAAATTCTCCCTACTTCCAACATTTCTCTCTCTATCTCTCTCCACTTATTACCCCTACTATTTTTCAAAAAAAAATTCAAACTTCAATCCAAACAAAGCAGCTTTTTAACAATTTTTCAGGTTTGTTTATAACTGCTTACTTTGGTGGAAATAACCACACACCTATATTGATAACTGCGTCTAAATTAGATGTATGGAATATGGATATGGTGACACAAGAAATAAGACAGCGTGCAATTGATCATGGGTATCTAAATGGCGGTAGCAGCCACGGTAACAGTAGCTGCTGAAGTATCGAATGATACGCAACAGGAACTGGACCTTACTCTTTTCATTGACTCATAACCAAATTCTGAGTAAAACCCCTCTAAACTTGCTCCAGTCCCTGTCTCAAACTCATAAGTCATGCCACATTGAGTTTCTCGAATTTTTCACCAAATCAAGGGAGACACAATTTTTTTAAAGCCGTATTTTGGCACTTCACAACTGACAACTATGTCATTAATGAAGCTTCTCCTCAAATTTGTGTTTATATTTGGATTTTCCCATTGGAGTACTTCATACCAAGTAAAGTTTTTGCTCAGAGTTCTATTCAAATGTGAGTAATAATTTGGGTAAGGGCTGAAGATTCTTAAAGTGGTCATAGCGGTCAAAAATCAGCTTGAAGCCACCTATGTATCGGGGTGTAATGGTAGGCCAAAAAAACGGTACATGAAGTGTATCCAGCCAATAAGCTACAGCCGCTATTCAAAACCTTGTCCATACATCTGGAATCAAGCCCTAGGGAAAAAAAAACATCGAAAGACATGAACAATAACATCATTTTGCAGAGAATTAAGCAACTAAACTAAATCACCAATGATATTATTGTCAAGGATGTGCAGGATAGAGCATTTTCTTGGCGGAATTATGGTCGTAGCACTGTTAATAGAGCTTTGTGCAGAGTTTGGAACATTTCAGAACATATGTTGTAACTAGCTGTAGACTGTAGTTAGGCTCTTGTTTTTAGTTGGGTGTTCCTGTCTTGTTTTGCAGTAGGTTGCTGGGTTTTTTCCGGGGTATGCGCTTGTTTCTTGTATTCTTGTCTCTTTTGGTAATAAAATCTCTCTTTACAAAGAAAAAAAAAAAATAAGCTAAATCATCAAATAAACGGCAGATAAAGAACATTAACAACAAACACCGGGCCATTTGATTAAAATAATTAAAAAAAAAGGCAGCAACGTTAACCAACAGATATACACACACACACGAATGTCTGAGATATACATAACGCATGAATAAAAATCAGATTGAATGAGATAGAAAGGAGTAGACCTGTCCCAATTGATATCGGTGTCAGCAAGGGCCGCCAAGTTCGGGGCGGTTGCGGCCTCGGTTTCGACTGCCATTTCTCTGTACCTTGGGCCGCCAGTTCAAGTGGTACCGAAATGAAATGGCGCTCTGGTTTTAGCGTTACGCCTTTGAGTGGGAAATTTGGCGGTGCTTTCGGCTGAGAGGAGTTTGGTTGGGGGGGGGAGAAGAGAAAAAGGAAAGAGTTGAGAAAGTTCCAAAAGTTTCCATGCAACGTTGATTTCTAGGATTAGGGGCTCGATTACGGGCGTAATTCGAAATCGGTATGTCGGTTTAGACTCCGTGCTAACTACCGTAAGTATTGAGAAAGAAAAGTGTGTCGCAAAGGGTTCATTAGGGCATCATTGATTCATTCATAATCCGTGCTATAATCGCGTAAGATTTACATGTATCGATCAATTTTAGACACAATTATATTTAAATTTTATGTTCAGACATTTGTGTACGTAACAGTACTCAAATAGTACTTCTTCAAATTTTATTTTTACTTTACAATAACTTTAGTAAAATTTAACATTCGACTTTACAAAATTTAATAATTTATCCTATCATATCATAAAATCCCAATTAACCATGAAGGACTCGTTTTAATTTGTCGTTTATCAAACCAAATTAAGGACTTGTTTGAATACTTCTTTTTTGCTTTTCCATTTTCTGCTTTCCAATATTTGGATGTTTGGCAGGTTGACTTCAAAATGCAATTTAGGAGAATGAGTTTCCAATTTTGATATGTAGAGAGCAGAAATGAAAACGAGGTCTGGAGATACTTTATGTATTTTCTCATTTTTACTAGGTGTTTTTTTGAAAGACCACAATATCCTACTCTTATAGTTATTAATCAAAACCTCTCGCATAAACAAGAGTATGGATAAAAATGGAAATTTCTTGTGGCTCGGGTGTTGCAATATGTTTTCTAGTTCTTTAAATTTTTAGGCTTTTTTTTTTACTAAGTTGTCTAGATTATTTTTATGCATTTAGTTGGATTTGAGTTTAACCATTATTCTAAGTTTGTCATTTCCTTTTTTGCCTTTACTGGTTGGAATATTTGATTTTCCCTAATAATTCTTTTTCAGGACTCTCAATTAAGGAATACAGTTTTTTTTTTTTTAGCAATACAATTATATTTCACAACACAACTTTAAAAATTGGGCTAAAATATTTATTCATGTGTACTGTGATACCATAATAAGAATGAAGTGCAACATGGTCAATAACCAAATCATAGTTAATTTTCATCATTTATCTCTCACACGCTACTTTTGTTATGCACATATCTCTGAAAAAACCAAGCAGTCAATAAGCAAAATGTAAAAAACCAAAACTTGGGGCTCCCAATACTTTATGAGTTCATCTAGAGTTTGCCAAGTATCTACAGGGGAATAAGCAAAGTTTTACATCAATTGTGGTGACTCGCGTGTCAAGTTGTAGAGTTATACATTTCCATGGACTATTCAAATTTTAAATTTGCTATCACTTTTTTTATTCATATGAGACTTATTTTGTCCTCAGTAATTTGTCAACAATAACCACTAAATTTGATATGGTGGCAATTTGGAGAGTGCACCAAAATAGTGTAGCAGGTTTGTTGTTGCAGTTAGAGTTTGAGAGTGTTTTACTTACGTGCCTTTTTAAATGTGGTTTGATTTTATATTTTCTACATCATTGCAAATGCATACGACTGGTACACACAATAAAAGAGAGAGAGAAGTATTTTGTGGTTTAGGTTATTATACTTACATGGATTGAGCCACAAAAATGTTTCAAGTTGACAAACATAAATATCATATGACTCGGCAAAATGTCATTTATAGCAAAATATAAAAATGACTTTTAAAAAAATACCCATATGATTAAAAATGCCAGCAAAATCGGAGACCGATACCAATAAAGTGTGTTTTAATATAAACTAGTGTTTGCCCGTGCCTACGGCACTACGCACCCCCCAGAAGCCGAATAGTGGATAAAAAGAATTGATGATATTTTTGTAATATATTTTGAAGAGTGTAAGCGTTTTCTTAAGAGAGTTGAATAATATACATAAGCCATTTGATCAAATGAATCTTAGACCTTGTTTTAACTTATGTTTGTGTGGTCCTCACACCCTTATGTTTTATTAGGTAAACGTGATCGAAGAGAGTTTGAGACCGCTCTAAAAGAATTTCACCAAATGACAAGAAGCTCTTAGTAAGAATTTGTTAGTAGACGTAATACAAATTGTGGACAAGGAGATTACAGTGTATTTAGTAAGTCATTCAATTATGGAGATTGATAAATTGGTATGATATTGTCTACAAGGATGATTAATTCAAGGAGATCAACGGCCTTGTTCGTTTAGCACATTTGGGTATTTTTGTTTTGGTAGTGGGTGGAGAGAGAAATAGAGTAATGATTGGAGAGATAGGTAATGAGTGGAGAGAGATAGAGAGAAAAATGAAATTAATAATTAGAGAAATAGGGTAATGATTGAAGAAAGATACTCCATAAGGTAATGATTGAAAAACAAAGTTAAAACAAGTTAAGTATGCTAAACGAACAAGGCCAACAACTCCTTAATACCAACTTAATCACACTGGGCCGTTAAAACCACTTGGCAAATAGTAAGTTAATAATAAAGTACTCGTTTATAAGCATTTTATAGTAATTTGGAATTCTTTCGTGCAAACGAGAGTGGTTCCAATTCTCTAATATGGTTGACATACCCTTTGTTTATTTATTTATTTATTTCCCTCTTATGGAAAACCATTTCACTAAAGTAGTTTATTTTTTTGTCATGCTAAAAAATAAAAATAGATTTTGTGTCAATTAACAAAGTAAATATGCATTGGCCAAAATATGATCGGAGATCATGACCGTCCGATATAAGTACTTACTTTTTCTCCGTCTAGCACACGCAAGCTACGAATCTAAGGAAAAGGACAAAAATATCAGATGGTACATGGCACGAGCATGTACTCTCGTTACAGGATATAATACTCGCTCTACTGAACCCTAAGCATCAAATTGGGGTCGAAACCTTTTCCTACACACACATTCATCTAAACCCTCGGAAGACATTGCAGTTCTTTCTCTCTCTCTTCTCGACGAGCTTCAGAAGAGTACACAACCCCATAGGGCGCAAGGGTTCGCAATCTTCTGAAAAAGTCGTAGCTTCGGAGTGGCTCGATTTACCCCACAAGGTAAGAAGTCTTCGCACCAGTTTTAATTCTAATCAGTTATTGGTCTCCGATGTTGTGTTATTTGCAGATGTTTTGATTTTAGCCCTTTTCTGAGCGGTAAAGTTGTGTTATTCTCTTTATCGGCGAAAGTAAGTATTGTTAAAATAGCTAGATTAGCACCTTGGACGAGGAGTTGATCTCCTGACCTCCTTTCTCCTGGTAAAGTTGTCATCATCGCATCTGTATTCGTAGAGTCTACGTTTGTGAAGAAACCTTGGGAAGTTTTAAAATTTAAGTAACGGTATTATATGTACCGTTAGAACAGATGATTGAACATGGGGAATAATTGATATAGCGTCATGAGGGATTAGGTTTTAATGCGTTAATCTTGTTTGTTAGCCTATGTCTCCTGGATTCATTGGGGGGTTAATCGAGATTTTCTTGCATCGGACTGTAAATAGTTAGATATTTGGATTCTTCTGATTTTATTACTTGGTTACACAGTTTATATCTGTGTTGTTATGAGGTTGTCAAGGTTTTCATTCAGAGAGTATTTATGGACTTTGTTCGATTTTCTCCCCCTTCCCTGTCCCCGCCAGTAAGGTGTTTGGATGGTCTGGTTCTATTGCGGTCAGATACTTTCCCGATTAGATTTAAGTGTGCGGCACGGGATCTGTCTTCTACCATGGAATACTAATTAGACATTCTGCGATGCTGTTTCCATTTCATTGATATTTTCATCTGGATTCTGTACATTTAGGTTTCGACTTGCTTGGCTGTAGGTAAATCTTAGCATGGCAACTGGCAACTCTAGTAGGAATGGAAAAGGGTCAGTTTGGTCCTGATTAGACAGTTTGCAATGCTGTTGTCATTTTGTTGATATTTTCATCTGGAATCAGTACTTTTAGTTTTAGATTTACTTGGCTCAGTTGGCTGTAGGTAACTGTTAGCATGGCAACTCTGGTAGGGATGGCAAAGGGTCAGTTTGGTTCCAAATACTCAAACATGAAATATGTTTTCATGCTTTCAAACTTGAACCTAACCGTACGGGGTTTGGTTTCTACTAGACCTGCCCTGTGCCCGTGAAGTTAGTAGTTCATTATAGAAGAAAAAGAAAAAGTGAAAAAGTATGTGCTAAAACTCAAGACCCATCTTAAGGTGTTACAATTAACCATTCAATCATTAAAGCACTCAACATAATTAAGCAAAGTAACTAAAAGTTTGACTTTTGCAAGGTGTTTTAACCCACATCAAGGACAGACATACAAAATACTCGAAGAGAGATCAAAAAAATAATATCCACAACAACATCCTCCTTATGGAACAACACTGTCACCTTTGGTTTATACTACAGGAACTAGAAAAATGAAATCATAACATTGAGTGTGTATGCATGTATGTATATATGCTTTTAAGTGTTTGGTTATAAGAAGCCTAGAGTATTATTCGGGTCTGTTCTGGTTCACGTCAGTGCAGGTACTGCCTTCTGCCAGACCCAGATCAAAACTGACTGGATATTTCGATTTTAAAACCAAAAGTGCCCCATGGGTAGGGAAGGTTTAGAAAAAACACCGCCATTGAGGTGGATTGGTTCGGGTAGCCTCCGCTTTCCTGTGAAATTGTCATCCTTAAACTTCCAGACCTGGGACCTACTTCCCTTGGGTCCCCAGTAGACGCCCTCTTTTCTTCACAGGGATTCATGGACTTTATTTCATCACGCACTTTCTTTTCTTCTTGACCCAGTCCCTACCATTATGGGTTTTGGATGGCCTGGTTTTTAGTCTGTTTTTTTCCTATTTTGGTAAGCATGCATTGTGGATTTACGTCTTATACAAGAGAATATTCAAATCTTGTCATTTTGTTGATATTGTTATCAGTTCTTTCACATTTACTTGGCTGTAGGGTAAATATAAGCATGGCAACTCCAGAAGCAACAGCTGCTTCCCTTGGTCCCCGATATGCGCCCGATGATCCTAGTCTGCCGCAGCCCTGGAAGGGATTAATTGATGGAAGCACTGGGATTTTGTATTATTGGAATCAAGAAACAGGCATGACTCAGTATGAAAAGCCATCCTCGTTGCCTCCTCCAGTGCCACAAGGCCTCCCTCCATCAGCTTCACCCAAGCTAGCTAATATTCCAGGGCCTCGGATGCAATTGAATGGCGTTGTGACCCAGCCGGGGCAGCAGACAACGCATACCCCACAAGAGCTGGGACAACAAACTAACTTATCACAACAACATCCACAAATGATGTCCCAAGTTAATCAACTGCATAGCTCACAATTTCCCCAACCTGGGCAACAACAGGGATCACAGTTTGGACATGGCATGCAACAGCAGGGACATTTAACACCACAACACATTGGGCAACAAACTATACAATCACCTAATCAGCAGGCATTGTTGCAGTCGGGACAGCAAATGTCTCAGCAGTCAGTGCAGCAAATGCAGCAACAGTCGATGCAGCAGCTTCCAGGGCAGCAAATGCCATTGTATCAAGGATCCCAAATTGGGCCACCTCAAGGGCATCAATTTACACATCCACAAATGCAGTACATGGCATTCCAGCAGACCATCCTCCCTCAGGGGCAACAAAGTTCACAGCAGCTGACTCAGAATAATATGCAGGGGCATACGTTTCCCTATCAGCAAGAGCAGAAAGGGGGGCCCCAACGCAGAGATGATGTTGATTCTCCACAGGGGAAGCAATTTGGGTTCGTCCAGCCACAGTTTCAACAACTCAGTGGGTCATCAGTTCAAGCTCTTCCTTCAGGGACTGATTCCGTTCAGATGCAACAAATGGGTGTTCAGCCTAGTCATGCACAACAGTTTGGTAGATCATCTCTCAACATGCAACCAACTGGCTCTTTGGGTCCAATGCTGCAAAGTGGTGGTAATGTAGTTCATCAGCAGCATGGTTCCAGGTTTCAAAATCAGCTGGACCCCGCAATGATGTATAGTCAACAATCCAGTGTGCCCCCTGTCAATTCAAAGGCGGGTTTTGAAGAGCCAAGAAGAGCGGGGAATGAGTATTATTTCAGTAATAGCAATGATGTTCCTGCTATGGTTCCCCAGCAGCCAAAGCTTGCTGCAATACCCATGTCAAGAAATCAACAGGCAAGTGCTAGTTATGCTCATTGGTGCTTTTGTTTTCGCCAAAAAAATTTTCTCTGGTAGACATCAAGGGCTTAGCTCACGTTCCCTTAATAAAGAGATTAAGTTCAAGTCTCTGTCAATGACTTCTCCTGCCATTGTTTAGTTGTGATTTGGCATTCTGACGTATTAGTAATTTATCATCTTGAAATCTTCTATGTATTCCACAAACAACAATTGGTTGCCTCCATTGAGAACATGAATATGCAATCCTGATTTCTCTTCCTGTTTCCTCACAAGCATAGTGCTTAATAATTGATGTTTTGCTGATACTGGTGCTACTTTCTGATAGGACACGAGGGTTACTGGTGGTCCAGCGCAAAATATCACCCCTGTTTTTTCTGGACTGAACTCGGTAGCTGGATCTAACCTGCAGAACATGATTGGTCATGCAATGGGGCCAGCATTTCCAGGTCTGACTCAGTTGAGGCCTCCTCTAATGACTATGGAACCTTCTGATGTAACTAATCTTTCGGCTGTGGATGTCTACCGTCAACAACATGAAGTTACAGCAACGGTTTGTAGTCGCTTTTGTGCTCTGAGTTTGTTCTTGATGAGATACATATTGACTTATTGTTGTGAAACTTTTGTATACATATTCCTGTCAAATGTTGTTTATCATCTTGTTGTCTAAATATGACGGGTCTTTGAATATTTTTACATTGCCAAGTGCTTGGACATCCAAGATGCGCTACCAATGTTCATGGTCTTACATATCTGTATCCCCAATGATCAATGTATTCAATCATTTTGAGACTGCTTTGGATTTTGATTTTGAAATAAATTGCATAGGGTGGTGATGTTCCGGCTCCGTTTATGACATTTGAAGACACTGGCTTTCCTCTGGAGATACTGAGGGAGGTAAGTTTTTTTCTCAACTGGCCAGAATGTTGTTATGCTTTGTAGTCTTCGTTATTAGATGGTAAATAGGTAATCCTTTCCATTCTTTCTTTGTGTAATCATGTTTTTGCCCTCTACGCTTTAATCTTATTTGCCACTTCTCATTTAACGCAGGTGCGATATCTGCTCCAGAGAAGGAGCATATGTCGTACGCTGCACTGCTATGCGCTTTCTTATGTGCTATTCAGTCTTTTGGAGGCTGCAAAATGGACAGTTGGATCCTGCCTTTGGCATCTTCCAGAAGGGTGGGTCGCCCTGGATCCATATCACACTTGTGTGACTGGGATTTCTACCCTATTGGTTCCGCCTCATATGTCTTAATTGCTACCTTTTGTTGCCTTGAGTTGCTTCAGTAAGCAACCACATACCCATGAGTTTTTTTTGTTTTTTTTTTGTTGCTGTTTTTTCCTTTTTAAGATAAAGTAATTTGGATTTCCGTATTCAGAGGTTTATTTTGGATTTCTTAATGACTAATTGGAATTTCAGTACGATGTTGCTTGTTGTTCTCAGCCTTGATTATGTAAACTTCTTTTACTCCTTTTTTTCAGTTGCATTCTGCGGGGTTCTCTTCTCCCACCCCCATTCAGGCACAAACATGGCCAATTGCGATACTCAATAAGGACATAGTGGCTATTGCCAAAACAGGATCCGGGAAAACGCTTGGCTATCTGATCCCAGCCTTTATGCTTCTAAGACACCGTCGAAACAATCCTCAGAATGGCCCGACAGTGTTGGTCTTAGCTCCAACACGTGAGCTTGCCACACAAATACAAGATGAGGCCATCAAGTTTGGCAGATCTTCAAGGGTCTCTTGCACGGTCAGTCCTTGAACCTATTTTCCCTTTATATTAGGTTGATTATTTCTAATTTTAATTTGTTTCTACGGATTCATGGTTTATGATTTTGATGTCTTCTTGTTTCAGTGCTTGTACGGTGGGGCACCCAAGGGCCCTCAATTAAGAGAGCTGGAGCAAGGAGTAGATATTGTTGTGGCAACTCCTGGTCGGCTAAATGACATTCTTGAAATGAAGCGAATTGAGTTTCGCCAAGTTTCACTTCTTGTGCTTGACGAAGCTGATCGAATGCTTGACATGGGTTTTGAACCCCAAATCCGTAAGATTGTAAATGAGATTCCTCCCCGCCGACAAACTCTTATGTATACAGCGACCTGGCCCAAGGAAGTGAAGAAAATAGCAAGTGATCTTCTTGTTGATCCTGTTCAGGTGAACATAGGCAACGTCGATGAGCTTGCTGCAAATAAAGCTATCACTCAGGTAG
This sequence comes from Rhododendron kiyosumense, assembly GCA_019656275.1. Taxonomy (NCBI): domain Eukaryota; kingdom Viridiplantae; phylum Streptophyta; class Magnoliopsida; order Ericales; family Ericaceae; genus Rhododendron; species Rhododendron kiyosumense. Next base: position 382,896 of record BPLS01000447.1, read on the forward strand.
ATTATCATCTCTGTGGTACTCCGAATGAAGCAACTGTTTCTTAGATTTCCCCAAAAGAGGGAAATTGTTATGGCTTGTCCCATATTTTATGTTAGCTTTTTGGTTGTTACATAATGTGGCCACAGAACAGCGATATGGTCCTCAAGTTGCGCACCTTATACGTTCAATATCTGCTGCCATTTGGATCTTGTTAATGCCTGTTTCCTACTCTTCTGTCCCTTCATGGTTTGAGAAAATTTCTTTTGACCCTGCAGTATGTCGAAGTTGTCCCTCAAATGGAGAAGGAAAGGCGTTTGGAGCAGATTCTTAGGGCCCAAGAGCGGGGTTCAAAGGTCATTGTATTCTGTTCCACAAAGAGGTTGTGTGACCAGCTTGCTCGTAGTATTGGACGTAACTTTGGTGCTGCCGCAATTCATGGTGACAAGTCTCAGGTCGAAAGGGATTCGGTTCTGAATCAGTTCCGTTCGGGAAAGTCCCCGATTTTAGTTGCCACTGACGTTGCTGCACGAGGACTTGACATAAAAGATATAAGGTCGGGCCTCCTTTTTCATTTGTTTACCATTGGTGATCCTGTTCAAATAAATAGAGATTGATTTATCTTTTAGAAGATGACCTCAGTTTTGTTTGTCGTAATTTTTAAGTTGTGTTTTGTTTTCTTGGAGGATTTAGTGTCCTTCTCCTTGATTTATATGCCACTTCCTTTGACTTCTTGTTGATTGTCATGTTACAGGGTCGTGATCAATTATGATTTTCCAACAGGTGTGGAGGATTATGTCCACCGAATCGGAAGGACCGGGAGGGCTGGGGCCACCGGAGTGGCTTACACCTTCTTCTCTGACCAGGACTGGAAGTATGCAGCTGATCTGGTAAAAGTGCTTGAGGGGGCTAACCAGCAGGTGCCCCAAGAAGTACGTGAGATGGCTTCCCGCGGTGCACCTAATTTTGTCAAGGATCGCGGTGGGCCCAACCGTTTCGACTCTCCTGGTGGGGATAACAGAGGCTGGGATTCTGGCGGTCGTGGTGGAACAAGGGATGGTGGTTTTGGAGGTCGTGGCGGGATGAGGGATGGCTTCGGTGGCCGTGGTGGAATTAGTGATGGCAGGGATGGTGGCTTTGGCGGCCGTGGTGCGGGGAGGGATGGAGGCTTTGGCGGTCGCGGTGGAATGAGGGATGGGGGTTTTGGTGGTCGCGGTGGAATGAGGGATGGTGGCTTTGGTGGTCGCGGTGGAATGAGGGACGGTGGTCGCGGTGGAATGAGGGATGGCGGCTTTGGCGGTCGTGGGGGAATGAGGGAAGGCGGCTTTGGTGGTCGTGGGGGAATGAGGGATGGCAGCTTTGGTGGGGCGAGCGGGGGTCAGGTTGGTTGGGATAGGAATGAACGAGGAGGCCCACACGATAGATACAACAATATGGATGGGCGTGGGAGGGGCCGCGGCAGAGGGAGGGGACCATTTGACAGCAGAAGAGATGTTGCAAACCGGGGGAGAGGAAGAAGTTATAGCCCTAGTCCCGAAAGAGTTCGAACATGGGGTTATAGCCGGAGCCGTAGCAGGAGCCGGAGCCGAAGCCGAAGTTGGAGCCGGAGCAGGAGCAGGAGCCGGAGCTGGTCCCGCAGCCGCAGCCCCAGACGCAGCTACAGCCGAAGCCGTAGCAGAAGCCGCAGCTATGAAAGACGTGAGAGGAGGCCCCCCCGCAAGTCAAAATTTGATCAGATGGAACCCTCAGTCTCAGAATTTGGGGCAGCTCCTCCTGAAGCATCCAAGATGTCTGCCATGTCCCCAGGAGGCACAAAAGGCGATGCATTTTCTGGCGGCGAGCCTTCGTCCCAGTTACCAATTATTGAGAATGTTGAGACAGGACGCCCAGAGGCTGTGGCTGCTGACCTAGGCAACAATCCAGTTGCTGGATCTTAAGGTACAAAGCAGAAGGAATTTTGTTTCATTCGGATTATAACCATTTTAGTTCATCTAGTCGTTCAGTTAACTAACTTTTCTGATGACAGGTGTTGGGATGCCTAGGTGAGATGATTGATGATGTTGCAGGAGATGAACTGCACCCATGGGACGACTGTTATTTTTGCTTAGCGCATTTCTTTCTTTTTCGTTGACGGGGTAGATTTTTTCTTTTTCCTGTATCGTCTTGTTGATTGGAATTTTAAGTGATGGGAGGTTGTCCTATATTGTTATTCAAGGTAGTGTGTTGTTATGACATTTTACTTGGAAATTTTGATTTGTGGACTTGCTATTATTCGAAATAGAATTACTACCTTGAAACTTGGCTGGCTTGATTCTTGTTTTCCCTTTTTCACATCAAAGCATATAAAATCTGATGATGATTGTGAAGAAGCTCTTAAGCTGATCAAATTCTACGTTGACCCCGTTATTGAGGGTTGATAGATGATGATGCTTTGATTTGAAAGTGAGGGACAACTAATAAAAGAGAACAAAGCTAAAGTGAGAAGAAAGCAAAGAAATTGATTTCTTATTGCGATACCTTCTTTCTCCTCCATTAGATATGTATTTTTTTTTTTGTTTTCTGGATGCTATTCTTTTGAGTGCCGTGGGAAGCTGTCTGATTCTATTCACAAGTCAAGATAAAGGCACAGGTAAATTATTCTACCAACGCCTGAGTCTCTATTGTTCTTCTGTGATATACCATATTTACCATTTTGATTAACCACTCCACGGATGTGGGATTGGATTTTAAATTTTACTAGTACAAGATTGAAGAAGACGCTAGTCGAGGATGGATTTTACTCTAATTAATTCAAGGTGGAAATCTCCCATGATGTACTATCCTTTATTATCTTTGAGGAAAACATATAATATGGATAACCCATTCTTATGCTTGGAGAATTCACAAAAGTGAAAACCGTTGAGGCCAGAACTGTTGGACTTCGCTTAGTCTCTAAAATCAAAGGTCCTAACCATTATAGCACCACGATGAACAAGTTCGGGGTAAGTAATACCCCGAACTTGATGGGATTATCATAGTTGATGTGATTATCTATCAATTAGAGAAATTAATGTCACAATGAGAATGAGATTATCAATCATAGTTCAAGACAATGACTTATTGTAAGATTATAACGTCCAAACAACAATTTGAATAATCATTGTAAATTTTTTTATTATTATTAGTGTACCATCAAAAGAAAAATATTAGTAATGCACTTTCAACAAATGCGGTGAAAGATGACTTAACCAATCCTTATTCACATTGGGTAGGAAAAAAATAGATAGAGGCCCATGTACGAAGCAAAAAGGAATGAATTATGGAACTTTCAAAAAGGAGTATATATTATCGCAAGTTTATTTGGCTTTACTAATTTTATTTAATGTATAATCTTTAGTTCATATCGGTCAACAATTTTGATTGATGAAAACTACTACTCCTACAAATCAACCGAAGCAGCCTTTAAAAATTCAAAAAAGTCATTAAAAATATAAAGGACCTAATAAATTGACAACATCAATAAAGTATCCAGAGAAAAAAGTATGTGAAAAGTACAGATGCACCTTGTTTAACATCTACAACTACTATATCGGTAGAAATTTAGCATCGCTCCCTTGATGCACGGGAATCATAAACCAAACGAAGTTGAAGAAATTAAATGAAATGAAGTTGTATATGTTCCACTAAGATTTATTTTTTTAAGTACTTATTTTTCGTTTTATAAGACAGGTTATTCTATCGCAATACATCACTTTTAATTCAAAAAATAATAATTTTCTTCTTAGTGGAACGAAGATGTCATGAAGGTGGTAAATAGAAACCAATAAAACCATTTTGAGAAGAATGCATAAGACTTGTTTTTGGAAATTCTTTGGAACAACTCAATTTTGGAAGAATATGGTTTATCTGCAATTCGCAGCCTAAGCGATCGTACTCATCAATACTATATTATCGGTAAAATACTACTTACCAGTATTATATATTTTAACAAATCTATATCATTAATTATCGATATAAACAACTGAGATCAATTGTAAAGACTTTTTTGCCGTCTAATTATTGAGAAGTCGGATCCTTTTAGGAACAAAAGTGACAACTACTTTTATAATCCCAAAATCAATTTTTAAAATGGCATATGAACTTTGTACCCAATGTCCCATAAATATATAAACTTTATTTTAATTCAAGCAACTTGGGGGTTGGTGCTAGCACCGTGCTGTCTCGGGCGAGCGGGGTCTGTTCCGGTCTCGCTCTGATAATCGAAAACGCTCACTTCATAGAGCTTGTTAAGTATAACAACTATGGAAAAGATCAACTTGATTGGATATCATTGAGCATTTGATCGGAACACATATAATTTGACAATAATAAATTCCAGTGGATTTGATCTACTGTTTCAGATCTATTTGTTCGAGATAAAAATATTTCGATTAGGCACATAGTTATTTTATTCAACGAGCTCTACGAAGAGAACGTTTCCGATAATCAGAGCGAGACCGGAGCAAACCCCGCTCGGGTGAGATAGTAAGGTGCTGTCCTTTTGAGAGACAACACCAACCCCCAGTACTTGTGGAACATTGAAAATTTTCATTTTGTTCCATTCTTGAAACCTCCTCTAAAAAATGAAGTTTTAATTTGACAAGGTCGCGACACGTGTACTTTATTGGGGAACAGTCGCTCTCCGATTGTGGGTAAATTCGGGAAATTCACGTAAAAGTACCACAAATTGCATATCTCGTGAGCGTCGCAGCGAATCTCTCTCTCTCTCTCTCTCTCCCTCTCTCTCTCTCTCCGCGTCTCTCTTTTCTCTCTCATTTTTCCCACCAAGAAGGCCTGCTACTACTTTTCAAGAGTCTCTCTGTTTTCTCTCTCTCTATGTATACTTTGGCTTATTTGGGTTAGGGTATCTTAGCCGTGTCCACTTTGACGAACGAGGTGTTGCATAAAACCCTCCACTCTATGCAAAACCCTCCACTCTATCTCTAACTTCTCCTATTTTGATCTCAAAGGGCTTACTAGGTCAAGCATGGTTTGAATCACCTCTTTCTGGGTAATCCTCTCAATATTCCGATTTCACTTATTGGAGTATTTAGAAATGTTTCATACTTCATTTTACTGTTTTTTTTACTTGAATTTCAAATGCGCTCATAATAGTTTTCAAATGATAATGAGTTTTTGGATAGATGCATGTAGTCTTTTATTTATTTATTTACTTGTATACATAAGCCATGTATACCTATCTATGTAGTATAGTGACCTGACGTTTCTGGAGTATTAGATGGTAATTGCTGTGAGCGGTATGTTATTCTTATTTGTTGTTAATAGATTGCTGAGTCCTAATTTCAAGTTTGTTGTGTAACTATGGGAGTTTTATGGGCTTTGCCTAGGGGTGTAAACGAGACGAGCTGAGCTTTGTCAAGCTCAAGCTCGGGCTCGTTAAGGCTTAACGAGCTGAGCTTAGTTATTTATTAAACGAGCCTCTTTGATCGAGGCGAGCTTTTGTCGAATAAGCCGAGCCGAGCTTGAGCTCGAGCTCGTTTACTAAACGAGCCCAGCCTAGCGGAACTCGCAAGCCGCTCGATTCGTTTACTGTCTTTGCCCCAGCTTTAATCGGGCTCCTTGCTTGTGGATGGTTGGGTTGGTTCCGCAAGATTAGTCGATATGCCCGTAAGGTGGCCTAGGACACCTGAGTTTTCGAAAAGGAAAAAAAAAAAAAAAAGACTATCGGAGTTCTAGGTCGTTGCGCCATTTCAGCCAGGAAATCCTAGTTTGGTTTATGCTATTGACACTTCATCTATCGTTTGCAGGCTAAGAGGTTTGAGTGTTAGACATTTGAGTGATATGCTTGATACCGGGGGATAAGTTTGCCCGGATTTTTGTTTCCTTTCTGATTCTTGTAGGCAGGATTATCTGACAAGATGTTGTCTATTAGAACTTTGGAAGATATATGACATCGCATATATGTGAATGCTATACCCTCCTCTATCATATCATTTCCTTTCTCTCTTCGTCGCAACTTACTTTTGATTGTTAGTTTCATGTAATTCTATGGATGATGGTTAATTAGGGAATGATAATTTGTTTACATTTTCAAATAGTTGCTTTCAAAGAATGAAGGCGGAGAATACCGTTAACAATTGTTTATTTTTTGGAGCATTTTCTGGAACTTGCCTGAGGGGTTTTATGTATTTTTGGGTGGGGTTGATATTCTCCTTTGAAATAGTAGATATTCGGTGCTTATTCATTGTGTACGCTTGTTTTTTCCCCCCCTTTATGTGGTATTGGTAATTTGTATAATACATGTGAAACCACCTTATGGGTATCCTTTGGATGTGAATAAGCGTTTATCCTGGCATTTGAAAATGAGGTTCCTCTTGTTTTAGTTTGCTGTTATATGAATCGTCTTTGATTTTAATCTGGGCTAATGATATTGAGGATTGAGGAGAATTTCATGCAGTCAGCATTTCTCTGATGTGAAACTTTAACTTCAACTAATGATTATATATTTGGAGTTTTTTTTGCTTATACAATATCACCTCTGTTTGGCAGTGGTGGCAGTAGTGGAATGGGAATGTACAGAATTTCTGGTAGAAATAGAGAAGCATATCTGGTAATTCCTCAACAATTGTTTCTCTTTCAATTGCATCATTCCTTATTTTGAACTGTTTTGCCAAGTTTATGTTGTGTGTATCTGTGATACTTTGATTGTAGACTGTAATCACATCGAATACCTTGTCCTTTTAGATTCAAGGCACCGAGTCAAACCCTCGTTTAACAAGTCCACCTCTTGAATCATTTCCCACCATGTATAGCGAAGGAGGCCCAGAGTTTGTAGTTGAACCGGGCTTGTATTACCCTACTGCCACTAACTATGGGTATATCTGTACAGGTATATATGATACTCTATGATATTTTCAATTAGGATGATGATATATTATTTTTGTTGCCTTAATCATGTTTTACTTTAATGTGATGCATCAGGATTTGAATCACCCGGCTATTGGGATGACCACCATAGGTTTTTTGGTCTGGATGGTCAAGAAGTTCAGTACTCGGTTTGTATCTCTCTCTCTCTCTCTAGATTTTGATCATTTCATTTGCTGTATTTGTAAATGTTCGTTTTTTTCCTTCTTCAGGGTGCGGAAACTGAAAGTTTGCCATATGTATATTATTCACCTAGCTATGGATATGCAGAGTCTTCATATAACCCTTGCTACCCTTACATTCCTGGTGCTATGCTAGGAGTTGATGACCCATTTATAGGCTCACAACAGTATTACACCATCCCGTCTTATGAAATCCCCATGTATTCTCCTGCTTACTACCCCATGGTCTTTCAATCCGAGCCAGAGATCATCTCAAGTAATGGAGCAGCACCCTTAGACACTGGTTCCCTTAGTGAAAAAAGTGTTGATGGGCTAGGACTGAAGAATAAAGTGCCTTCCACACCTGCAAATTTACTAACAGTACCAAGGCCTGCTTCAAATCAGACACGTGCCTCTGCTAGGGTATCAGAAGGCCCTAAAGCTAATGTTGGACCAAGTAAGCTTCCTGCAGCACAGGGAGGCTTTATATCTGGTAGTTTTTCCAGCTCGCCATCGTCACATGTGCTCCAGGTACTGGAGTCCTATGTTCAGTTAAAATCGGGAAAATATTTTTTCTATATGATTAAGTTTAGAAGTTGTACTTCCATGTACTGTTGGGTATAAAGATTCATTCCAGAGGCCTGCAGTATGCTGGGCAGCGGACGCATTGTTGGATCATTACTGACTTAGAGCATTGTAGTCTTGGTTTGTTGCTTCATTCAGGTTGACATTATTTTAAAGCCCCTCTAGTCAGATATATTACGTCCTTCAGGTGTACAATGGTTGTTTTTTTTTTTTTTTTTCTTTTCTGAACCATGTAGCACAACTGTTAAAATCATTTTCTTAGGGTTTTTCTCCAAATTTTGCATTTACAGGGTAGAGGTGCTCAAGCTGTAGATAACATTTCGCACGGGAAGACTTCATTCCAACGTGGCCAAATAAAAATGGCATTGTCTTCCAGTACTGGCTTGTCTAAATTCGGATCAATTGCTAATGGCCAGACTTCAATGGAAAAGAGTCGGTTCAAGTCCTACCATGGCAGAGTTTCCAATGACGTAAATGGAAGTCCAGATGGATCGACTGAACAAAATCGAGGTCCTAGAAGCAACCAATCCAAAAATCATTTCGCTGTCAAAGCCTACACAACCAGAGCTGGAGAGAGTGATGCACAAGGGAACATCATTATTTATACTGATCAACATAACAGGGATGATTTTCCACTAGATTACATGAACGCAAAGTTCTTTGTAATCAAATCATACAGTGAGGATGATGTGCACAAGGGTATTAAATACAGTGTTTGGTCATCGACCCCAAATGGAAACAAGAAGCTGCAGAGTGCATATGAAGATGCCTGTAGAATAGCTGCTGGAGAGAAAAGAGGCTGTCCTATCTTCCTGTTCTTTTCTGTAAGCCACATTCTATTAATTCTGTATTACTGTATTTCCTTCTGAACTATAGTATTCCACAAGCTTGCTTGTTAGACAGCAATCATCGTTTGAAAGATATTTGCATTTTAGTATTTCATTCACTTGCCTTTTCACTCTAGTAGGTCTTAAAGTAATTTTTTATTCTTATCTTCTGGATGCAGGTTAATGCAAGTGGCCAATTCTGCGGTGTTGCAGAGATGACTGGCCCCGTTAACTTCCACAAGGATATGGATTTCTGGCAGCAAGATAAATGGATTGGAAGCTTCCCTGTGAAGTGGCACTTTATAAAAGATGTGTCTAATCCCAACTTTCGGCACATCATTTTAGAGAACAATGAGAATAAGCCTGTAACTAATAGCAGAGATACACAAGAGGTATGCTTAGATTGATACCTGATATTTTTCACATTTCAATCATGCACCTTAACTCTGTCCTGCCTGTGAATCTGTATCCTTAAAGTTTCTTGTTTAATGTCATTGTTTTGTTTCTTGATTTTGGTGGAATGCATTTTGTTCAATACACAAACTTAGAGTTGTGTCAGATTATCAAGGTTGTTGAAAAATACAAAGAGAGAAAAATTGATACCAGAATAACATGGAGCGTGTCGGAAACTAGTACATACAAAAGCACCAATTTAATAGATCAGTAAAGATCTTCAAAAAGTGTCCGAATTGAAATTTACTTCACCCAAGCAGCGACCTATTGCAGTCAGTTTTGCTTGGCTGCAGTTCTTTCCCCACCCACAGTGTGTGGGCAGTGAATTATCTGTGGATCCATTACAAGTCACGATTGTAATGGTTTTGAGATGTCATGCCCAAGTTTTTGATGTTAGCTTCTTCAATTTGGCCCATACTCCTTATTGCCGTGGTCTTTGGCTTGAACTGAAAGTGTGTAGATTAGATATTCAAGAGGTTGTTAGATGGTCTACAGCCGGTCTATGCGTTCATTTTTCTCCTTTTCTAGTGTTTCTCTCTTTCTTTCTCACTATTTTCTCCTCGAATTACCAATTCGCATTTTGGCCTCCAAACGGGTTCTTGAAGCCATTTTCTCCACCGTGAATTCTGATGTTATTTGGTGTCCTTGTTTTTAGTTCTTATTTCAGATGTCATCAATATCTACATAATAAACAATGTGCTCATACTCTGAAATCCGCTTTGATCTTTTTGTTCACTTGGCAACTTTATGATATCAATGTCTACGAGGTAGCACATTTTGGCTCTGCTTGTAAAGCTTTTGACAATCCCTGTTTATGTGCAGATAAGGTATAAACAAGGTATCGAGATGCTTAAAATTTTCAAAAACTACAAATGGAAGACATCTTTACTTGACGATTTCATGTACTATGAAAATCGACAAAAGATCATGTGGGAGGAGAGAACTCGGTTACTGGTCAAAGGCTACGGAAGTTCATTCCTTATTCCTGCGTTGGATTCCCCCCGGAAGCACAATTTTCTGTTTGACATGACTTCTGGAGAAGAGCAGAAAACTACCAAGCCTAGTGAACTTAATAGCTCGGATTCTGATTGCAGCAGCCTAAGTATTGCTAAGGGAAATTTTGAGCGCATTGTGGATGAACCAAAAGAGGATTATGTATCTTCAGTGAAGATTGGTTCACTCACAATCAACCCAAAAGAGGCTGTATCTAAAGCAGAAGTTGCATCTAATGTGGCTACAGTAGGAGATACCAAGGCCGTTGACACACTTACAGTCGGCTCGATGCCTGTCAGAGTCAACAATGGCAACTCATCTGGTTTCTTAACAGTTGGGACTATCCCAATCGATCCTCCTAGCGAAACTCATTGTTGATGATGGAATGGTATCTTAGTGTTCGAATGCGTCGGTTCTTGTTCCGTACTAGTAAAAGAATGTGTACTCTTGTTAGGTCAAGTGTTTTACTCCCTCCGTTCAATTATTTAGTTCTTTCTTGAGAATCGTTTTGTTTTGTGAATCAGAAAACAAAAGTACTTTTTTGCATAATTTTTTCGACTTTTTTCGCACCAATTGGAAGACCTTTTAAATTGGTGTGACAAAGATCATAATGTTATGTACGGAAGTGCTTTTTATTTTGGTAATCAAAATGACACGGTTTCAAAAAAGACTAAGATCATGGGACGGATAGAGTAATATATTTAGTTCCTCTATTTGTTTTTCCTTTTTACAGCCCTTCTTTGGGTTGGTTTGCTGTATGTTCAGCTGTTTCTAATGTCTTGTGTCTTTTTTTTTTTTTATGGGGGATTATGGAGGTGTTTGGCTGATTGAACAGGAACACAGTATGTCAAAGCCTTTCCTTTCTCCCTTTTTCTACTTTCCTCCAATGTTTAAAGATACACATAGAGTACGATTTTCGTTTCCTTTTTCCTTGCCTAGTGGAGTGGAGTTTACTCAGAAAAAAGCAAAGGCATTTGGTGCATTATTGGTACGGAGTGAGAGTGTTTACTGTAGATTCCTTTCTTATGCAAAGGTGAACTCCAAGTCTAGCTCAAGCGATAAGAGTTGGAAGGACTTGGTTTATCTATGTACTCAGTGTCGGGAGTTCAAATCTTCCTTGCCTGCTAATCCATATGTTTGTTTTGTAGCAAGTGATAAATAGAGTTTAAGGACTTGATTAAGTTTTTAAGATACGGATTAATTATTATATACGTACTATACAATTCGAGTAGTCGATCTCAGCTACTATGAGCATGATTGTACAAAAAAATAAAAAAACTCTAAATTTTGTTCAGGCAATGGATGACTTAGAAGATTATAATTGGACCAATGATAGTTAAGATGGCTACAGCGGATTATTGTTTTATTTTTTGAAAGTGCAGGTTCTAGATTTTTTTGTTTGCCGGACAATAAAATTTTAGATTAATTGTTAGTAATTACAACAGAAGTCGAGCATCTCCTCTACAAGTTGTTGTAGAAAACTCAAACTCGGGACCTCTCTCCTTTTAAGAGGGAGAGTAAGAAACCAATCACAATAGGTGATAAGTTCTTGAGTTTTGTTTTGTTTTTTTGTTGGCCAAAGGTTCTAGGTTTTTGTTTTTTTTCTGTTTTTTCCTTCCTAATATGGTATACATAGGTGGTGTTTAGAGGGAGAAGTTAGTGAATTAGTCCATCAAAAATGCTACTGGTATAGCAGTTGCATACAGATTCCTTTTGCGCTCGTCTTGGGTCCTGTAAAGATGATCGGAGCTACTCATGTTGTTCAAAATACTTTGTTTAAGGTCCCTACCTCAATCCGATATCGGGTCCGATATCGGAAAGGGTGTTTACGAATCATCTAACTTTTCTTCAAAAGAACAACATGAGCGGCTCCGATCATGGAACCCGAGATGGACGCAAAATGGATTGATTCCACAAACCGCCTACAACAAAACTTGAAACTCTGATCTTCCGTGAGAAAGAGTTAGGAGTTACCAACTGGGCTACAACCCCATTGGTAAGGTTCTAGGTTTTTTTTTTTTTTTATTTGATCCGCAAGGTCCTAGGTTTTTTTGAAAGGATAAGGTTCTAGGTTCACTCATGCAAATAAGTGATGGGTTGACCGTTTGACTACTGACCCACCATCTGGGTGGTAGTACAGTACTTGAAAGTGGGGAAGAAGTAATAAGAACCACAATTTTCCAAGCGGTCGGTAATAAAGAAGAACCATTGCGTTAAAAACAAGCCCAGTACAATAATATGGCATGGAGTATATGCATGCATAAAGAGAAAATATCAGGTCGGTTTTACTTTTTACTTTCATAGCAGGTCGAAAAGAACCCCCATACATAAAAGCTCAGGGCCCAATAATATGGTTTTAGTTTCAATTTTCTAAAGAAACTTGTGTGTCATAATTTGCCATGTTTTGTTATTTTTTTGAAGAAACACAAACAGAAATTAACATCTTTTGTTTGTAAACACACTCTAATTAATAATCAAGAATAAAAAGTTTGGCATTTACTTTTTCACATGAAAATTTGGAACAAGGATAGATATGTCAAATGTGACCTCAATATTTGACAATTTGGTTGAGTTGTTTCATACGCGAATTCCACTTCATCTTGCTTTAGTTTTGAGTCAGTGAGCTTACGCACGACCTCGTGGCAAAAATCGTAGTCGTTCATCGCGTAGATTTGCAAAGCAAGCAAATGAAACATAAGTTGATCCAACATCACGAATTATGCAAACAAACCACTTGTAGAAATAAAAAAAAATCACACACTTTCAGCTGTAAGCATCTTTTGTACGATTCAGTTTGTGTTCCACAAATGCAACTTCTTTAGTATTGATATCAGATTTAGTTAAAATCTTGTGTGAATGACATTCTCCCTTTTTCTAATGCGAATTTGCCACCGATAACCCAAAATCCAATCATATTGGAAGATACAAAATTGGACTCAAGTTCAATGTTATTCGGTTTGTATTTTGAGGATAATTAGTTGAGAGAGATAAATAGAGAAAATTTATAAATAATTATACTCTGAAATTTTAAGACCCAAAACAAATAAGTGCTGCATACTTCGTTTTTTCCACCACATATTAGTGTAAGTGCGGTAAAAAAGCCGCCGGGTCCAATGATACTGAATAAGTTTCACGCTTCAATTCAGTACACGATAACGTGGTACCCAACACTCTTGTACACGCCATAGTATTTCTGTAAATAAATGCACCATCTATTTCTGTGGGCACCCCAACGTCTGCACTATACATTTTTGTGGGACACCATTTGACGCCGGTGTCTAAAAACACCAAATAATTTCTCCTCACGTATACGTGAGTACCGAAACACGTGACAAAGGCAGCATCACAAGGCCAGTAGAAGTGGAATCCGCCGTACTGTGCGACTCCTGTAATCTTCTTGTCCCCTTTCTCAGTTTTCTCCGAAAATCGAATTTAGCTACCGCCGGTCAACAGTGTATCTCACGCGCCGCTCTAATCAGATTCGACTTCTGTTAGCTCCGCTTGCTGAGGTCACCGGCCTCAATTCTCCGATCAGTTACACCATCTCTCTCTCTCTCTCTCTCTCTCTCTCTATCTCAAGGTAAACATTTGTTTTTGTGTGAATTTTGTTGTTTGCTCAAGAATTTTCTTCTCTCGCCTTCTACCTCTACCTGTAGATGCATGAGCTCATATGATACATTCTTGTATGGAGATTTAGTTACTTGAATGTTCAATTTGATATGGTTTCAAAGAATTTATCCGATGCTCAGCTAATTTCTTCCGTTTGTGAATTACATTTGCTCGAAATTGATATAATTGCGCTTCCCTGCCCTTATTAGTTTCCTACACACACATGCACACATGAGCTGTGAAGTGAGACAATGTCATCATCTTCATTCTAACCAGCGAGGAAAAAGATAATATTGCCCTTACTTTTATCAGTGACTTTTTCCAAGTTTATGCCCAAGATGTGAAAAAACATGCTCTTTAAGTTTTTGAGACCACTGAGATGGTTGCATGATTGTTAGTGAGCACAACGATGGGGGTGGAGAGGGAAATACGGTTAAACCTGTGGGGAGATGATCAAAATGGCTGGAAATCCAATCAGAAAAAAGAGTTTTTGTCCCATTCAGTTTCGAATCATTGGATAACTGGGCAAGTCCAGTTCTAAGGCACCAAGTTTTCACATTGTTTAATAGCATCCCGTTGGGGCTTCCAAGCATCATGCATCTGATTAAGACCTTCAGATCCACCAAACAATGTGACACTATGAAATCACTTTTAGTCCCCTGTAAGCTTTAGACCCTGCCAAAATTTTCTCAATTTTCTGTAGCCAGTGCATTGCAGCAACCGTTGAGCAAGGTGTAGCCTTGTGTCAATTTGCTGGACTCATCGCAAAGACCACTGCCTCCAAAGGCAATTCTCAGTGCCATCGCAGTAGAAATTAGAACTAGGAATCAATGGGCTTAGAGCTTTCCATTCACGAGGGACAGGCCAAGGAGTCTTGCAATCATGCCCACAGCTGCTACAATTAGCATCAGTTGGTAAGTTTGGATCCATTGGAATGTACTAGTTATAAGGAATCGTTCATAGCCAGCCATAGAGAAAGGGGAAACCTGTAGTGGTCCTGTCGCTTTCCCTATTAGCCACTTTCTCTTCTCGGGATCAGGATTAAATGTCAAGGACTGCAAATCAGCAGATTTATCGTGCAAATTCTAGAAAGAACCCCACCAAATCATGGGGTCTGGATTGGTTGATGAAGGCTCAATCCAAACAAATGTATTTTATTTCCCCAATTTTTTGTTATGTGAAATGATTCCAAACAGTATGCACTCAGTATTTTAAACAAAGGCTGGAGTATTGTGAGCAGAAGGTGGAATCGTTAAATTTTTTGTTACCATTGGTAGGATTGCATCCATCTTCTATGGTGGTTTTCGGTTTTCCACTCACTGCCACAGATTAAGATGCTTTATCATAACATAAAATTGTAGCTTTCTTCATGCGTTCAGAACACCAAGTCTTTACTCAGAGTTGCATCTTTTACTCAGAGTTTGTATGGAAAAGAATTGTCCACTGGTTTGATGCAACCTAAAAATTTTCAACCTCCTCATTTTATTCCTTTCCCTTACCCAGGGAGGGCTGCACTTGTATTAGTAGATTTCTTTCCAACCAACCATTGTGCATCAGGCATTGTATACATTCAGTGTTGTCTCATGCATCAATATGCTGATTATGATTGTTTCTTTTGCAGAGACTTAATGCAGTTTTCACTGCATTAGATTTGATGATCAGTGATTGGATGCACCATCTTGATTCGAAAATTGTCAGAACATCAGCAATAACACACTCCATCTCTTATTTTGGTTTTGTGGTGTGGGATACCATATTTTCCAGACAAACACAATTCATTAGGACTGCATAGTTAGCCTACTCACCATGCCAAATTTTGAGAGAACGATGCCAAAGATTGAGGTTCCGGATTTAGAATTGCCGGTGGAGAACATGCACTCAAGGCCTATTGGGGTACTCCTTCTTCTTGGAGATAATTTATTAGTGCCATCTTAATTTGGATCCATCCAATTTTTAAGTTAACTTTCATGAATTCTTGTTGTATCAACTCTATTAAATTTTACACTATATTTATCATTGCGGGTTAGGAATTATAGGGTCACTGCTACAGTTCTTCGGTCACTTCCGTGAAGTATTAGCGGTGCTCAAGGAACAGCAACAGCATCATTTGAAAAGCTTTAAGACACATACAACATTGGCAAAAACACGTTGAAAAGCATGAATAGCAATCGTTGTGTCACTCATTTTGTACCACTTAGAACTTTGAACAAAAGATGCTGGATAGAAGAGAAAATGCTAAAGATGATTACCATGGAGGCAAAAAATTTCTATAAGGTTTTTGCTGCTTTAGAACCTTTTCTTCTCCATCTTCTACAGAAAGAAACCTTTCTCATAGAAGCTATTTTATTGGGCAACAACTATTTGGAGGCTGTTATCTCAAAGCATGATATTGCCTGTTTTCTCAGGAGCTACTTGGTTTCACTAGGCATCCTGACAAAATTATGGACAGGTCGAGTAAGGGGAGCCTTCACAGTTTTTATATCTAATCTATACAACAAGGCTCTCACATGAAATAAATTTGTCATTCCTCTGGACTGTAATTGCTTTTTCTGCCACATTTGCCGTAATTTTTGTGTCATTAGACACTTGTGATCATTTATTTTTTTCAGCAGAAGTTAGAAAATCGGTGGTAACTTTTACTCCTGATAATTCAGTATTCTTATGTCTTTTCTTCTTTTTTGTTAAAATTTATTCTAGGAGAATGTTGCAAGCTCATCGGGGAGCAATTTAAGATCGTCTTTCATAGCAATGGGATTCACACAATCTCTTGTTAACAAAGTTATTGAAGAAAAGGGTAATTTATGTTGTGCATAAAAGCACTTTTTAACATTGTTTACCTCCAATCCATTTAATGCTTAATCAAGAGAGTGTACCACTGTCTTTGATGGTCTTGATCATAAAGAATGTTTTTTTTCCTTTTCACTCTAGGTGAAGACGATGTTGACTTAATACTGGAGACCCTTTTTGCATATTCTGTAAGTGACCCTTTCTTGTGTGCAATAAACACCGAAACTTAATTTTCTTCAGTCGGCATAGAATATTTGAAATATATCTGTAATGATACATGGGATGAAACAGGCTCGTCAGAATCCACAATCTGAATCTTCTGATTCTCTGGATGGCTTACTTAGTGACAACAAGGATGATATCACCGCAGAAAGTCATCCGCAAGAGGTATTTGCTGCCATCTCGGTTGTGGAACACTATTATCTTCTTTGGTTTCTATCTTCACGTGGGAAGATGTGGTGTTTTTTCAGACCAATTTCTATACGTCATATAAGATTTTCTTTCTTTACGATGGACTTATTGTCCCCCAATCCTGTTCCTTTCTATTCTATTTTTGGGTAATTCTGTTCCTTTCTATTCACTCCCAATAAGAATCTTATTTTGTTGATTAATGGCAATCTTTTTATTGTTTCTCAACTGTATGATCTTAATTCACAAATATAGAGACTCCGCGACAGCTAGAATGCTTAGTTATCCACGTCTTTTATGTAAATTTTGTGGAAGTGAGCAGTATGAATTTTCAACCAAAATACATTCAGTACAAGCTAAACCAGAACTCACAAGTATATTCTCCTTATAGTTATAATTCCTCTCTGTGGCCAAAGTAGGAAAATTATCAAAAGATTGTATTTTAAGTTTTCAATTATATTGCTCTTTGTCTGATGTGAAGTATTTGGAAGGATATGATAAATGACTGCTCTCATATGAAACAGGTTCTCCGGAAACCATATTCGGAATCATCAGATTCTCTGGACAGCTTGTTTGGTGATGATAAGGACACAAGCTGTTCCCCCAACATTGCAGGGGTTATATGTCCAAAAGAGGTGCATTTGGAATGATGTTTGTGCTATTGTTATGCTCTTTTGCTTCGAATTTATTGAGTATTTGTCTTTTATGGAAATTGGAGTAGATAAAATCAATCTTTGAGTGTTTTTGTTAAGTTTCTGAATTGCTTAAGTTATCTGTGATTTGGCCTAATCCCCAAACCAATGCAGGAGCCTGACATTCTTGATGGAGGTAATGATGACAGAAGAGCATCATTGCTAATGATGAATTTTTCAGTCGACGAAGTCGATTTTGCAATGAATAAACTTGGTATGCAAATATTTCTGCCGGAGGAATTCTTTCTTTTCACCTGCCTATGGTTATGCGTCAGCATGGGCTTGCCTTATGATGTGTTTGGGAACCCACGACCAAACAAAATTTCACATAGAGCCGACCAGGATTCTCCTTACCATATTGATCTGCATATTTTTGCTCTTCCATTTGACCAGATTAACTTATGACGCTTTATGTCACATGCGAATCTTATTGTAACTGTCTTGCTTTCAGTAAACTTTCACGAGTGTGTGAATGATACTTGCTTTCCATACAATTGTTTTGTAGCCATGTGAACTTCTTGTGTAGATTTTCGGTGGTTATATAATTGCACAACAGGGGTTCGTATTTGAACATGTGCTCATATTTCTATGCATATTCCTCCACAAAAGAAACCTACGATTTATGTCTGTCAATGTAAGTGTTATTTTTCCTGTGACCTAAGCTGTTGATCATTTGTTGTCTGGGGCTGGGGTACACTGTCTCCATGTTTTTGTTACGCGAAAGACTATTAGGGTTAATAAAACTTTTTCCTGCACCTTTGTACTTACTGTTGTAACAAGTGTGGAGTTGTGAGATTGACTTTGTTCATTCTTATGTGGTGTACAGGTGGAGATGCTCCTATCAGTGAACTAGTAGACTTTATCTTTGCTGCTCAGATTGCTGAAAGCCAAGGACATGATAACACACACCATGGAAACGAAGGAACAATCGAGGTCTTTGATGATTGTTTCATTGTTATATTCTCTTGAATTGTACATATGCATACATTACACTTTTGGTTAAGCAACAATAGTTTCAAGCTCCATACTTTAGAATGGTGAAGTCCTGGCTTATGCTTGTGGTTTACTGCAGTCTGAAGCAATGGTTTTATTTGGCTGACGTGTTGTTACCATCTCATATTTGAGAGCGCTGCAAATGGTACAATTTATGTCCATGTCGGGTAGAGAAAATATAAAAACTTGGAAGACTTGGAACAGATGTTATTCTCATACTATATAGGCTAAGCAATGGTATGAATGTAGGGACATGTATAGCCTGATCTGTTTAGACTAAGCAACGGTTGCCACATCTGTTTACTTTGTTATTTATTGAGGTAGTGGATGCTTAGACTAGTATAGCCTGATCCTACCTCTAGGGCAATGTGGTTGGGTATGTTTTAGCTGCATGATGCTTAGTATTGTTTATTGAAGTAGTGGATGCTTAGAGTATTATAGCCTGATCCTACCTCTGGGGTGATATCGTTGGGTATGGTTTTTAGCTGCATGATGCCAAGTGTTTACTTCAGCAACCAGATTATGTAACTATGCATTCATGCATTTCCATCTTGTCATAGATCATTTAATTAGTCTGTTGTCAATTACCCTATGGCCTATGGTTACACTAAAATAGAAAATCCACAGGAAGCTTCTACTGAATCCTTGTTTGGGACTATGGACAAGACACTTCGTTTGCTTGAAATGGGATTCTCCGAAAATCAAATTTCTGCAGCAATTGAGAAGTATGGTGAGTTATCAAGAAATCAGTATTTCAATATACATCACTTTTCATTGGCCCTTTGGGTGCTATTTTTTTTTACAGCAACTTATGTTCAAATTTTGTTTTCTTCCTCTTCTATTCTTCAGCTTCTTAAATTTTTTACCTTTACATCTTGTCTTTGTTCTTCTGATTCTTTTTATCATATACTTTTCACCAATTTTTTTTCCTTCAAGGACAACCGACCATTTTTAGCTACTGATACTCTTTTTGTTTTGTGCCTTTCTATTTTCTCTTTTGGTTGTCGTTAGTTCATGCTGAATTGGCTCCTATTGGTTTCTTGCATATTACATCAATTCCAGTTGCTTAGGTCTTAGTGTTATGAATCTCTGATGCTCTCAACTGAATATATTCCCTTATGATTTAACATAACTAACTGGTCACATAAATACCAAAACCAAGCCAAACCAAACTGAGCCTTACGTCCCAATCACTTGGGGTCGGCTACGTGAATCCGTTTTCTCCATTGAGCTCTGTCAAGAGCCACTTGTTCACACAAACCCATTATACTCGTATCTTTGTGCAGAACAGCATCTAATATCAATTTAGGTCTACTCCTCCCCGTAGCATTGCTACCTAGAGCTATCTTATCCGCTCTCTTAACTACTGCATCTTCTGGTCTACGATAGATATGCCCAAACCACCTTAATCTATTTTCCCTCAACTTCTCCTCTATAGGTGCTAAACCTACCATCTCATGAACTGTTTCATTTCTAATCCTATCTCGTTGAGTTTTACCACTCATCCACCTTAACATTTTCATTTCCGCTACACTCATCTTGCTCACATGTTGTTTCTTAATAGGCCAACATTCTGTCCCATAAAGTATCGCTGATCTTATGGCAGTTCCATAGAATTTTTCCTTCAATTTTGTGGTATCCTCTTGTTATATAGTACACCATTAGCGCTTCTCCACTTGAGCCACCTCACTTGGATCCTATGGGTCACATCATCAGCAATCTCTCTATCTCTACTAATAATTGAGCCTAAATACCTAAAATGATCACTCTTTGGTATCTCCTAGTCTTGGATCATCACTCTTTCTTCATGCGCATTACTAGTACCACTAAACTTGCACACCATATACTCAGTTTTACTCCTATTTATCCGAAAACCCTTTGACTCTAATGTTTACCTCAAAATTTCTAGTTTCGTATTAACACCTCTAGCGGTTTCATCCACGAGAATTTCATCTACAAACATCATACACCATGGAATATCCTCTTGAAATTGTCTAGTCAATTCATCCATAATTAAGGCAAAGAGGTACGGGCCATGGGGGCTCAGGGCTGACCCTTGATGCAATCTTGCGGTGATTGGAAATTCACTTGTTTCCCCTATTGGTGATCTAATGGTAGTGATGGCATCTTCATACATGTCTCTAGTCTCCTCGATATACCATTTGGTCACTCTTTTTCTCTCCAGAACCCACCATATGATGTCTCTAGGCACCCTATCATAAGCCTTTTCTAAGTCTATGAAAACCATATGGAGATCCTTCTTCTTTGCTCTGTATTTTTCTACCGATCTCCTTAATAGGTAGATAGCTTCCATGGTTGATCTTCTAGGCATGAACCCAAACTATTTCTCTGACACCGTAGTCACCATCCTCAAGCGATGCTCAATAACTCTTTCCCACAATTTCATCATATGACTAATTAATTTAATACCTCTATAATTCTTGCAGCTTTAAATATCCCCTTTATTCTTATAGATAGGTACTAAGGTGCTCCTTCTCCATTCGTCGGGCATCTTCCTAGTCATAATAGTCTTGTTGAACAACTTCGTCTACCAAGTCACCCCCAAGTCACCTAGGCTTTTTCACACTTCAATAGGGATACCATCTGGTCTTAGGGCCATACCCGGTTTCATCCTTTTCAAAGCTTTAACCACTTCGAACTTTTGTATTCTCTGATAAAACTCATATTCTATGTTCTCGCAAGGTACATACACTTCCTCCTCACCAAAGCCTCCTTCATGTTTCTCGTTTAACAACTTATTGAAATACGACTTCCATCTATCCCTGAACACCACCGAATCAATACCTTTTATACACTTAACTTGAGAAACGTCTCTAGCTTTCCTTTCTCGCATAAATAACAAGTACTAAAAGACGTTTGAAATCAATCTGGTACACAATGTTCTGC
Source organism: Rhododendron kiyosumense (assembly GCA_019656275.1). Taxonomy (NCBI): domain Eukaryota; kingdom Viridiplantae; phylum Streptophyta; class Magnoliopsida; order Ericales; family Ericaceae; genus Rhododendron; species Rhododendron kiyosumense. The sequence goes on from BPLS01000447.1 coordinate 404,190, forward strand.
ATTAACAATGTTGAAACCATATGCAGTGCTGAAGTTCTTTTACCACTTTTTAGGTTGCTTTTTATGTCATGACTCTTTTCACTCCAAATATCAACATCTCTTTCCAGGAGAAAGGTTATTTTCCAAGTTTTACCGTTGAGATGCACTCCTCTCTGGAAAACGTTATCATTCTGCTCCTGATACATACGACAACTTTTTTTTTGAACAGCAATACTTATGACAACTTTCTTTACATCACAAGCTTCCTATAAATTCTTTGTTGGCTGTCTTTATATTAGAAGAGAAACCTTGCAATGAAGTCCATTCTCCCCTAGACAGAGAACATGAAGGAAGTATTAAAGCTGAGAGCTACATGATAATGCAAGAAAAGATTAAATGGACCCTAGGCCAGTATAATAGGCCAGTATAACACATTCTCATTGAGACCTACAAATCACTGGCTCCGGTTATTGAAATGGAGCTGCGGGAGGACCATTTTATGAGAGGACTTGGTTCCATTGGGACTTCAAGTATTTCTAACTTGATAGGATTGGATTTTAATATGAAAATGAAGGTTTTTTCACTCCAAAAACTCCTTTTTAAAACCAAATTAGACTGATAGAGAAACTTCAGATATAAAACTTGACCCATAAGGCTAAAACTTTAAGCAATGGGCATCAAACCAAGCCATCATGCTTGAGTGTTTCATTAACTATGTTTAGTTTGTGCTTCTCATGTACTGCCTGTAGATAGAGGTGATGTCTGTTTAATTTGCCTTCTAAGAACCTACGTCCTTCCTTAGATGTCCTTTCGTAGCTCATTTATATTATGAAATTATGTAATCAAATTCTTGTTCCCAACATAAATTGTCTCTCTTTTTTGATGGTACCATCTCTTTTAAGAATGCGACTGACAACTGTTGGTTTCCTAAGAATTTTGCTAATATGTACTTAATAGTCAAGTCATCCATGTTCTTGGTCAGGCATGCATAAACAATTTGCTGCCAACTCTTCTGTTATGTCTTTCAGGTTCGGAAGTTCCGATTACTGAACTTGCTGGCTCAATTTGTGGTGATGAAATTGCTGGTCCTTGCAATGCCAGTTACAAGGATGCCAGTTACAAGGTTCTTATCCTCTTGTATTATCATTTAAGTTTGTTTTACTGACATTCTCATTTGCTTAGTATAAACATACTGCTAAACTTTCGCTGTCTTTCTAATGACCATTCAATAAGTGTTCTTAGAAGTATTAAGCAAACTCTCTGTGATTAAGTTGACGGACAAGATCTTGCAACTCTAGCGATGTTAATGCTTTGGTTTTGACAGTTCTAATGAATCTCCTTTTAGCCAAAAGCAGCTTTGGAATTTTATTTTATTTTTTGATGAGAAAATGCTTGCAAGATCTGAGACCATAAATTAAAATGAGAGCTCAATTTTGTTTTGCTTCCAAGTCTTCTTGTTAGCTTTGTATCTGAGTATGCTTTAGTCTTGTGTAATGCATTTACTATTGGCAATTTTATTGCTTTTTGGTTCTCTCTTGCTTAATGTGGTAATGTGGACATACATGCTCTTGTTACTTCTATTGGCTAGTTTACTGACACGAATACTTTTTGGTTTCTTGCAGCAACCTTTCCGCTCTTTCAGCAGGAATTATTCAAGTACTCGACCCAATTATAGGTCATGGGCTAGAGGGGTGAGAGATGAGTCATGGGCTAGAGGGGTGAGAGATGAGTCATGGGCAAGGGGGGTGAGAGATGATCTAGGAAGCTGTTCTTTTGATCCAATGAAAGTAAAGATTGAGGAATCTAGTGGAGGAGCTGTTTCTCCTGATTTGGACATTGACTTGGGGAAGTACAAAGGAAAAAGGCCAAAAGAGGAATATATTGACGAGTTATGCACTTTGAAGAGGCCAAAACAAGAGTATGATGAAGAATTGAGCAGTTCTCTTGGACCAATTTTGTTAGAAGCAAGAAAAGTGGGGTCTAATTCCAGCAGCTTTCGCACGCCAGTACCCCAAAGAGAGCGTGGCCGTAAAACGGGACGAATGGAAGAATTTGAAATGTCTGCTAAACTTCCCCGGATGATGTCATCGAGAAGTGTTGATCAAATGGTATCTAAGCATCCATATTTCTTCTATGGAAATGTTATGAATTTGTCTCAAGACTCTTGGATAAAGATATCACAGTTTCTATATGCGATGGAGCCAGAATTTGTTGACAGCCAGTTCTTTTCAGCCTTGAGTAGGAAGGAAGGCTATGTACACAATCTTCCTTCTGAGAATAGGTTTCACATTCTTCCGAAGCCTCCAATGACTATACAAGAAGCAATACCGCATACGAAGAGATGGTGGCCATCGTGGGATACAAGGAAGCAATTGGGCTGCATCAGTTCGGAAATCTCTGGGGTTTCACCTTTGTGTGATAGGCTTGGAAAGGTATTAACTAATTCAAGAGGGTTACTTTCAGTGGAGCAGCAGAGAGACATCCTCTATCAGTGCCGGACAGCAAACCTTGTTTGGGTTGGCCATAATAAACTGGGTCCCATGGAGCCAGAACATCTGGAGCGAATATTGGGATACCCGTTGCATCACACCTGTCCTTTTGAGTCGAGTCTAAGGGAAAGACTTCAATCTCTCAAAAACTGCTTTCAAACAGACGCATTGGGGTACCATCTGTCCGTTTTAAAATCTTTGTTTCAGGGAGGGATTACTGTATTTTCAGTTTACAGTGGAATTGGCGGTGCTGAAATTTCTCTGCACCGTCTAGGCATTCACTTAAAGGGTGTAGTTTCGGTGGAGCCTTGTGAAACGAAGCGGAAAGTACTCAAGAAGTGGTGGCAGATTACCGGTCAAACTGGAGAATTGGTTCAGATTGAGAGCATTCAAAAACTAGCTAGTAACAAGCTCGAGGACCTAATTGCGAAGTTCGGTGGTTTTGACTTTGTAATTTGTCAGAACTCCTACACTCACTCGTCAAAAGTTCCTACAACGGCTACGAATAGCGACAGCCTTGGAGATTTTGACTTCTCGTTGTTTTATGAGTTTGTTCGTATTTTGCAACGCGTCAGGAATATGATGGAGAGAAGCCGGTGACTTGTTCCCCTTTGTGCTTGCTCTAGGACCGGTGTTTTAGTCAATTTGTAGATAATTTTCTTTCCTATGTATTTGGTCTATTTAGACACTGATTGCAAACAATACTCTGGTTATCGAGCTCGTCGAGAATTTGACTAATCTTGTCTGTAGTGTCTTGTCATTCACAAGTCTAACCATTTGGTACAAGTGCAACTCTCTACATGTGGTGGATCAATAATGCTACATCCACAACTTTTTACCACAACTAGCCACAATTGCTGGCCTGTTTGTTTTGGTGTTTTTCTTCTTGGACCCTTAATACACAACAGTTGTGGTTTCTTGCTTGTTTTGGGAGAAATGCACCGCACCAATCATCAGTTGACAACTCCTTTTGGATTGCAATAGCGATGTATGTCATGAATGACACTTATAGCATTCAAGGTTCATTCAGGATTGGGGGAAAAAAAATCCGGAAGTGTAACGATGTATCTCGTGAAGTCCATGAATGCAGCCCGATAAAATTTGCCGGGTGGCATTGGGTGATGGGGATGTGGTTCTGCCCTGGTGGAGGGAAGAGGCGGTGATGACGAGTGAGTAATCGCGTGGAGCAAAGCTCTCCCTTTTTTTTTGGCGATTCAACAACTTCGGTCAATAACTTCTCAGACACCATATAACTAGAGATGAATAAACCACAAAACATAGATGATGCGTCCGTACTAATGCTACACCAGGAATTCTTGTCGTGGACCCAAAACAAAGAAATTCAAATCAAGCTACACTCCTACTTTCAGTGACAGTTAATCGCAAATTAAACCAATTCATGCAACGTGTAGCCAAGGGCGGTACTACATATAGTTTTAAGTGGGCGATAGCCCATGTGAGTTTAGAAAAAGTAAAAAATTTATATGTAAAATTGTAGCCCAACAAGTTTTAGCTCATCCCATTTTCTTTTTGTAGCCCAATCCATTCCGGATAACTATCTTCATTAGAAGGGAACTTGTTGAGAATATCAACTCAAATTCGATAATAAATTATTTTCTCTCTAAAACTACTTAAGACACAACTTTAATAAGGTAAAACTTCAATTGCGTAAGTTTTTTGTATGTTTCTTTTTTTTTTTACATTTATCTACTTCTATTCAAGTTCGTTGGACATTAATTATAATTTTTTTTTTGTACTCACACATACATGTGTGTATATATTAGTTTATTAAATTTTGGGTTAGCCCAAAATAGGTTAGATTCCTGATTCCACCCTTGTGCGTAACCACCATGAGTCAAAGTAAGTAGCATTTGAATGGGAAAGCAGACAAAGGGAGTTCTCTGTGAACAATTCAACACTATAAAATTCACTATAATTGCTTGCTAAGTTTCAAGCTACTATTCAACGACTGAGTCAAAAAATCTAACATAAGCATAACCCTTGAACATAATAAGGATAAAAATTTACGGTGTTGGAAAACAATTGGACACAACTCACCCTTCAGAGAGAGAGTACAAAACATTCTTTTTACCAGAGAATAACACAAAGCTATGTGAATGTAATAATAAACTCTTGGCATGCTAATCTACCAACCAATTAAACGCAAATCTCAAATTATAACAATTCATACGAGTCTAAAGTGAAATACTCCACTAAATACAAGATACCATACGCCACACAGCGTATATAAGCAAACACACTTAGAAAGTATTCTTAGGGGATCATAAGAAGTACTCAAAAGTCACAACTCAAATTCAGCACCTAATTTGCAACTTGACTATTCTAAATTTCTAATGGCATGTCAAAAGTTGCTACTTGACTATTCTTTGACCATAAAATGGCTTGGAAGGGGACAAGCAAGACAGAATTTGTAATCGTATATCGCAAGTTGGCCAATGATACAGTTGGCGTGATAAACATGAGATCACGGCATGCGACCAACCACCGTACCTGCAGAAAACTTGCCGGCACAAATCAAACAAGATTTGGACGCCGAAGACAAATCCTCAAGCCTCACTTACTCCAATGCTTTGATGTTCGATTTACTTGCAGTTGCGTGCTCAAAAGCTTCCAGGTAAACATCGTCGCTTGCATAGGCTCCCGGGTAAAATTCTTTCATGATGTCATCTTCACACTCCGAAAAAGTCCGAGCCGGCAATCGCCTCTTGCTCACTCTCATTGGGTTCTTGCAAATTCCTAACCACAACTTCCACAGCTATTGGCATCACCTTCTGAGCAGATATCTCTTTCTTGATGCTTGCTGGTATACATATTCACGTTCATACAACGACTAAGAGATCCGTGCGATACTCAATCAATTCCCCATGCGAAACAGTGGATCATCGACATTAATAGCTCTTTCAAGTATATGACGAAGCCTCATATCGATGACAAAGCCACGGTATCCCTCCCTCACGAAGATTGTCGGGGATAATTCTGCTATCCTGTCAGCAACGATAAGAATACCTACCCTCCATGTCTCGTAACACTTGGATTAGATACACGTACGTTAAAACCTGAAGAAACAGACCAACAAATTAACTGCAAACAGAACAGTAGAATTAATCTATCTATTCTAATATACAAAGGAAGGGAGACCACACTTTGGTGTCTCCTCTCCCTTCTGTCATGTAATTTTTTTTTTTCAAAAATGCCCTCTAAAAAACTAACACAATACAAAACAGTTAATTACAAGGATATAATATTCGACATTTTAACACAAAAAAAACTTCCAAAAACAGTTACCACCCACTACATACATATCCCTCTGCTTCACAAACTACACACCTTTCTCTTAAACTCCTTCATCTGTAATTCACGAAAACAATACCAGTGTTCGAGTCTCCCCTCCCATTCTCCGTCCACGGCTTGACGGAATACCCAGTGTTCGTTTTTTTGCTCGGTATAAGAATAATAGTCATTAAATATCCTGAATTGCACCTTTAGTCTTTATTGCAACTGTTATTATTGCCTTCCCATCCGATTAGTAATTTTTGTCCTTTTTCGTTAAAAAAATAAAATAAAATACTCATCATTCTTCCTGTTACATACACAGGCAATCTCTTTGAATAACTATTTTTGCTTCGTCTGCCACAAAAGGATTTAATTAACAGATTAAAATTGGCACGACAAAAGAAAACAAATCTAATCAGGGTGTGTTTTTTATTTTTTACTGCTTCTGTTTTATCTATTCTAATCTAATATATAATACGAAGAGTGCCACTTTGGTGTCTCATTTTCTCATTTTAATTTTTCCACTTTCTCCCCTTTTTTTTGTTTTAAATAAGTACTAGATTAGGCAGAATATTTGATACTCTTGAGTGAAAATTTTGATTATTAATTACAAATCTAAAAAGAAAAAGAGACCAAGAGGACGGAGGTTTACATAGTTGTCGTGAAAATTGGTGAAGAGGTGAGGCAAGATAAAATGGGAACTGATTTTCACGCTCCAAGATTTACTGCAGCGCTCCACCTTTTTGTTTTTACACTGTGATGTTATTGGTAACATCACAGTGTAAAAACAAAAAGGTGGAGCGCCTGCAGTAAATCTTGGAGCGCGAATATCAATTCTCATATAAAGTAGGCCGACTTGCACATGTTTATCATGCTAATTTACTATATGCATGTTAACTTCATATGAGTTTGTACGAGTTGGGTTCCGTTTGTAGGTACCAAATACACTTAATTTACTTTCTAAATATTTCTTTTTTTTTTTGGAAGGACATAACATATTAGAGGCTGGGCACACGCGATGCGTGTACAAGTTGAATTTTGTCAAAATATGCACAATACTTTCCCATTTATTAGTTGATCAAATTTTTAAAAAATTTATCAAAACTTAACTTGCACACGTATCGCGCGGGCCCCAACCTCTAGTACTAGAATTAATCGAAAGGGAGAAATTCAAACACATTAGACCATAAGACCGTCACGTCAGTGATGAGACATAAATGTACCTACCGACCAATCGTTGAGGTGGAGACTCGGGAGAGAGCCGGGGCTTGAAGAACGAAATACTGTTGTAACGGAATGTTAAAAATGCGAATGCGAACGAGAAAAGAAAACTAAACAAGAAATCATAAGAGACACAAGATATACGTAGCCCAATGTGGAACAAATGAATTCTAGGCATTTCCAACAAATACTCCTATTAAAAAGGAGATCAATTTGGGGAATTTATAGGTAGGGGGAGGAGCGACTGCGGACATTGGAATCCTCTCTATGTCATGAATCATGATCCTCCTTAGACCACAACAAATGAATCCATCTAATGGCTCGTAATAGTCCACCTTTTTTGTTTTTTGGTTCTCATTTAATGCATTTCGACATGATTAACATACTTGGCGAGTTCTAAAAAAAAAAAGTTTTGACCGTTGTTGTGAGCCTAAAAAGAGCCCACAAATAGCCACAAATTGGAACGGATTGAACGATAGGCAACTGGACTGAATTTGCACCCATGGTGACCAGAGATGCCCATATCAAGGGGAGTTTTTACTCAAAATTTTATCCAAATCCAATTACAAGATGGGTGAAACCCTAATTTATCACTTCTAATATTTAGTAGTATAGTACTTCCACAAAGGCTTTTATACAGCGGCGTACACTTTTCACGCCTTTTTTCGCTCAGATGATGGAGGAGAACACATCAGAAGAGTCACCCAGATGATGGAGGCGAACACATAGAAGACTCGCTCAGATGATGGAGGCAAACGTATCAGACGAGTCAGTTCTCTTTTTTTTTTTTTGCAAGTGAAGAGTCGGTTCATTATAAGTTATTGGACTGAAGACGAAGGGTTTTTGCGTATTTGCGAGACGACTTAGAGTGCTTTTAATTTGATGTATTAATGTACTATGTTTTTATACCTTAACATGTTCTTTTGTGAATTTTATCTAGTACTATTTTCTTGTTTTTTGTTAACTATCTGCGTATGGTGCAAATACTATCCTCTCTTTCTAGGGTATTTTGAATTAATCTTAGTTTTTATGAACAAAAAATAAAAATTCTAAAGCCTAATGCCTCAGCGCCTTGAGGCAAGTGAGGCTTACGCCTCACCTCACGAAAGGTCAACAGCCTTGCCTTGCACTTTCGCCTCTGAACTCTTTGCTAGCGATAGGAGCGAAAGGTTACACTAAAAGGAGATGCGACAAATACTACAGCAAATTGGGCTCAAACAAAAACGGCAGTGAAACACAGCAGTCTATTGGCAACAAGCACAATAATAAGACACTAAAAAACGGAACAAGCAGCTACTGGAAACTCAAGAAACCCACACTTTCGGTAATCATTAACTGGCATTGGAAGAACAAGGGAACACAAGAAGAACCAACTGTTCATTCTTTCCAAGCTCTTCGATCCTCTTTTTGTACATCACGTTTCCAAATTTGAAATTTCCTACAATGCACATTCACTTGGAAAACCCAAAGCATAAAATAAAAGAGCATTGTTCCAAACCAATAAATTTCAATTTCCATTTGGAACACGGAAAAAGGATTAGCAATTTGGGACAGAAGGCGATACACTTCAAAGGAGAGCCCTTCCGTCCTCTAAACAACTAGGGCCGCCTCCTTTTTAAAGAAAGGATAGAGCCTTGTCCTTGCATCATCACATCGTCTTCTGGAACGTACCAGCTCATCAATATTTGAGCAAGATCAAGAGTTCTGGCTGAATTTACGACCGGACATCTTCTCAGATTCATATAGTATATGGTTTATGAGCCCCCTTGCCGCACTGCAAATCCACAAGAACACCAAAAGTTTAGAATTCTTCAGCAGTTGCATAAGGCAATCATATTCGAAGCCTACTTGTTTGAAAGAGAGGAAGAGAAAAGTTACCATTAAGTCCAAACAACTGAATTTCATATGTAAGGAACAAAAAAAAGTTGGATGCATTCTACCCAAAGTTTTCAGAGGCGAAAGCGCAAGGTGAGGCGTTGGGGCGAGGCGTATACCCCGAGGCATTGAGGCATAAGCCTTCTGATTTTTTATTTTTTAAATTATTAAATTAATAAAGTAACTTAAAAATACAAAAAATGCGCATTTCATAAAAGATAGATTAATACAAAAAGATAACATAAAGTAGATTATCAGTTAATGACTTATTATTACCTTATTAGTTAATAACTAATTGAGAAACCCTATAACAACACTTTATTAGTTATTAACAAAGTACATCAGTTCGTCACTTAGTAAAGGGAAACAGAGCACAATTGTTTAAAGAAAAATAGAGCATGACTATAGATGATGATCGACTTTAACAAGGCAGCACAGAGAGAGAAAGAGAGAGAAGAGAGAGGGGGGGGGGGGGGGGGTTGATTTACCAAAATTAGATTAGGAAAATTTATCTCCTGAGACTTGTGCCTCACCTATCGGGGTGTAAAAGGCGATTGAGGCGTACGCCTTGGTGCGCCTAAGGAAATTAGGCGACTGCCTTTGTGGTTCACCGCCTAAATTTTCAGGCCCTGAGGCATTTTGCATTGCCTCACCGCCCCAACGCCTAGAGGCGAGCCTAGAAAATGCCTTTGAAAACGTTGATTCTACCTATGTAATATGACATCTAACATCCTTACCACTCAGCTCCCCTAGAACGTGTATAAAATGGAGAGGTAAATTACAAGTTGAAATGAAACTCACTCATCCTTTAACTTCTGAATCTTGTCGGGATTTGTCTCATGCATGTGCTTTCTAAACTGCTGTCTCACCATATCAACGACAAGCTCTGTATTGTGTTGCTGCAGATCGTGCGATGCACGCAAAAAGGTTAATTACTGTAATCCTTCTCAAAAACCGTCAGAGAAAACCTTTAAATGGAATGGAAATTTGATTTGATAACATGAATGTAAAGAGTCAACATGCAAATTCTGGAGTTGTACGAATTAAACAAACGAGCCATGCATTCAACACCTACTCAAGGATCTGTTTCATTTCATCTGCATCAGATTTTAAAAGAAAGGATGCATTTTTTTCTTTCTTCATGATATCCAACTTTGAGACAAACCCAAATAGCCTGTCCGGAAGTTACGATGTACGACTCAACCAACTCCAAGAACAAGACAGAACTCAAAACATAGAGGCGCAACGCTTCCTTACACTAATATTTTTTGTTCTTTCCTGAAAACTTCTGGAGACAAGCTAAACAAGGAGACACAATTTGACTGCAATGTTTCCAATAGCATCTCGAGTCAACAATGTTTCCAATAGCACATGTTCTAGTTCCTTCCCCATCCCCATCCCCATCCCCATCCTAGATCCCCCATCCCCATCCCCATCCCCATCCTAGATCCCAATGGCATATGTTAGTTCCTTTCCCCTCATCCCAGGTTAATTTCCATGCTCAGCCTTTGATTCAAGAGTGTACAAAATGAGATTGATTTTGCCAACCAAATGAGGAATGAAGTTGACCAGGATCCTATCAGATACTGCTTTTGGTATTACTGCAGAAGACTAGGTAACAATCAGTTTGCAAGTTAAGATAACTGCTTCTCCTTCCGCTGCACTTCACACACAAAGGGTCTAAAATAGGCTCTTGGCTTAAGTGCAGTTGTAGTAACTCCCAATCTAATAATTCCTCCAGTCTGTGGACGTGACATTATATGCAGAGTCAACCACAAAAACTAGTTGGAGGCATGATTTAGAAGAACCTTTTCCAAGAAAAGGTGTCCAAAACAGGAAAGTTTCTACTCACTAAAGAATCATAACATCATGGAAAGGCATATGGGCAAAATTTCAGGAAAGCAGTAGACTAACCAGTGCCAACACCAAAACATACAAAGCAACAATTCTTGCAGTTGTTGTTCAAAGAAAAGAAAAGGAATGAAAAAAAACAAAAACAATTCTTCCAGGGTTTGGTAACATTCTTCAAGTCAACATTGTTTGGAAACATTTATCTTTAGGTATTGATAACGTACTTTATTATCAAAATTGATACCTCTTACTTTAGATCAATCTACATGTTTTGTATTGAGAAGGAGCTAATTTCTAAAGAAATAAAACAAAACAAAACAAAACAAAAGGCTCCATTACATAACGTATAAGCCAAAAGTAAGACATGGAGAAGAAATATATACCCGACTGCCTACGTATTTAGCTCTTCGAAGGCATTCCCGGTAAAGCTGCAGACCAAAAGCAAACGGAAGAAAAGGCCTTAGTAACAGACAGCCGGCAACACAACTAATAACAATAGTGAAAATAAGTGAGTATGCACTTTACGAGCATTTATAGACAGATCAGCCATTTTTACATTTCCGGACTTGGAATGCAACAATGGGTGGGGAAATTGCATATCGTTTGGATCATAATGCCACAAAATGCGATATACACAGTACCTTGGAATGTAGCATAACTAATACAGGGGATTACTCATCTATAGGAGGCCTTGTGATTCGCCAGGTAAGATGTGAAATTTGTACTAAAAATCAGAGGTATCACATTGAAAAACTAATTGCAAAACAATTGACTATAATAACAAATGTGGTGTAAGTAATCTCCTCAGTCCTAACTAATAGTGGGATTAGCACGGATAAACGAACCAAGATACAATAATTTGAGTTCTTGTTTGCTCATTTAAAGCTTGTGCAGGATCAATTCGCTGCATGAACAGGGAAATCTTTAACATTTTGTAAACCCCATCAATCTTTCAAACCTAAGATAAGATAGATCAAGTTGTTAATAGCTCATATTAACTCATGCTGTTTATATAAATTCTAAATTCTAGGCTACTTGAGACTGGCTACTTGAGACTGGCTTGTAATGGGCTTGATTAAGGCTTGGCTCGCCGGATTAACAGGCCAAAAAGACTGGACATATTTGTAAAACTTGTTAAGTTTTCAAACCAAATTGAACAATCTAGTGCTCGGCTTGTTGACTCGTTTATCACCTCTAGGTGGGGCTTTTTTTTTCCTTTGTGTTTTTGCATATGCACTCGTCGTCATTAGTCCAACCAATCAAACATGTCATGATGCCTACAAGTACTATTTGGTAATCCAATGAACTTGATGAACTAAACTAAGATTAAAAATCTGAAGTAGTAACTCTAATGACATTGTTGGCAAGTTCAGGAGGCAATGCTGTTTGTAGAGACGGCATTTTGTTGAGAAACTTATCAGAATATGTAGTACTCCCTGATAAAAAGAAACACAAAAATGAACAGAACACCATCAGTCAAATCGTTATTTGAATTGGGGCATAAAGCAGGGTCGAATTTGTTAACAGAAATTTGATTTTGAAGCTAGCTAGTAACAAAAGTGAAACACAAAAATGAACAGAACAACGTCTGTTAAATCGTTATTTGAATCGGTGCATAAAGCAGGGTCGAATTTGTTAACAGATAACAGAACTTTGATTTTGAAGCCAGCTAGTAACAAAAGTACGTGAAATACTATTAACCCAACAAGGTTTTGAACAAAGATTAAACAAAAGATGAAACAGTGATTTGAATTGTGCTGTCGTTATCTTACTCCTATTTGACTTGAGGGGGTTGGAGCTTCGGCCTCACCGATTGATAAAATGGTTTCTTTCGCAACATCGGGTCGGAAGAATCAATCAAGATGTTGCAGCTTTCTTCGTTCAGTGAGATTTCATTCCATTTCATTAGAAGCGTAAATTACACTGACATCCCTTGAGGTTTCTAAAAAATACGCTGACCCCCTATGATTCTAGTCGGTGATGTTTTTAAGAGGAAGGTTGTTTCACATGTTTTATACATGAGAGGCATATTAATTTATCACATTTTAATCACATTTTTCAGATATATACATGTGGGATTTACATATTTATTGTGAAATTTCTACACATATATGTAAAAGGGGTGTGACAAATTAATGTGTTCCTAATATAACGTTAACATTATTTATAATGTTAAGAATTGGCTTTACTTCAATTAATTATAGTTTGTCTCAATTTTATATTACTCCGTATTTTTCTTGAGAGGATGAATGTAGTAATAAGTTAACTATGGAATCCTCCTTAGCTTTAATATTTTTGTGTGGCTTTAGTAAGTTTTACGTAGTCTAACTTTACTTCAGTAAGTAAAATAATAGTACTAAATACTCCCTACACGACACGAGAAGTGTTTTATATTAGTTTTACAAAGAGCTAGCTAGACTAGAAAAAGGGAAAATCATTTTTCCCAAAATTTATCCGAATAATAAAATAGAGATTCGGTCAACCCGAATAAACTAACACCAATCCGGCCGAACCCATGCGACTGGGCCGGCATTCCTTCCCCAAACCAACAAATGACCGGCGAAGAAAATTAACCGCCATTCCACAAACTCGCTTCCTTCCTACATACTCACTACTACTGTTCCGCGTCGGTGTTCATTCCCCCCCACCTTCACTCCCTCCGCGAATAAATTCCACTTTTTAGGGTTCCAATAACCATCGAACCAACGATCGAATCAGTTTTCCCATGGCCCTTCTTTGCCTATGATCAACCTTCTCACGGATCACTCTTCGATCCATTATCATGTTCGAAGCACACGTAAGGGCTTTTATTTCATTCCAATTCCAATCACTGACAATACTTTTCGAAATTTCTTAGGGCAGTTACGCATGATGGTTTCTGATCACATTACATGCTATACTTGATCTTTTTGGTTAATGATATCTGATATGCTTAGAAGAATCAATTTCAGGATTTTTTTTTTAATAACCGGATGTCTGGGCCAGCTTGTGCGCCTCGACTAAGGAGGCGTGAAGGTAACGATCGGGCATAACCCTTAGTGGCCTCAAGGTTTGAGATGGTTGGCCCCAATGGGATTTGATTTGAACGTCCGATCTCATGGTCAAGCACTTATTGCTTTCTCATGCCCACTTTGCCAACCCTTTGGGGTTTATTTCAGGAGTTCGTTTTTTGTTTTTTCAAGATCATGCATTACTCGTGCTTTTGCAAGTTCACTCTGGTAGTTATTTATGTAGTGGTTGATATATGCCCGTATATTTCTGTCTCGTTCATCTGTTGGTTTTGTCTACTGTTTGTGACTGCTTTTTAACTTTATGGAATTAAGTAAAATCAGATAGAACAACTCTAAGACGAGATAGTTTATATGCGGTAGAATGTTTGGTTACTTGGCTATAGCACGTAAATAAAACGAGTCTGGTTGAATGTTTAGGGGATGATTGGCGAGACGAGGAGCGATAGAATTAGAAATGAAATATTTGGAAAATTGGGAGGGATGACACTGCACCAATTTGATGATGAATTTGAGAGAAAATAGAATAAGTTAGTTTTAACACAAACACTAATGTCCAGTTACCAGTAGAACAAATAGTAACGAGTGATAGGATTATTATTGATGGAACTGCTACGGGGAGGGGTACAATTGAATTGCAACGGGATACGGTGATGGGAAAGGATAAGAATTGATTAATATAGCTCTTGACAGAGCAAAATAGAGAAAAAGGATTCATGAAGCGGATCATAGTTGATAGGAACACAAGGCCTTAACAGGAGAAGATTGTGATTGATTTTGATTGAAAAATGGCATAGACGCATAGTTCTTACGGGTTACGACATTGAAACTGGACTGCCGGTTGAGATTTTTCACATTTGTTGGCCAAAGTGAAATCAAAGAGAAGAACTGAGATGCTGCTTTTCTCCTTGTACATAATCTTGGTGGGTGTTGATTCGCATTGGAAGTATTGTTTGATTGTGATGAATTGCAAATGACATGAAAAGTGGGGTATAAGGTGAAAAAATGTGAAGTCTCTTGTTGGTAGCAACTTGAAGAGTGACAAGTAACCAGGAGGTGTGTTGCAGTTTTTGCTTATTTTGTACTTTACGGTACAAGGAATAGGAGCTGATACAATCTGCAGGATTTCTCTTTGATTAGATTGCTTTTAGTCTAAAGTAAGAAAATTATCGGCAGAAATAGCGTTGCCGCCTTCTCTCCATAAACATGGTAAAATATGCACTTATTTACATTTTAAGGCTTTTGTGTGAATTGCTGGTTTTCTTCTCTCTCTTTTTCTTTGTTGTCCGATAGCATGCAGTGCTTGTTTTGAAGGAATAGCTTATAGAATATGAATATCTAGCAAAGCAGTTTTTTAGATTCACATGATTGCAGGTACTGCATTTGCTTCGAAGATATTTGGGTGAATATGTCCATGGACTCTCAGCAGAGGCTTTGAGAATAAGTGTTTGGAAAGGTTTGTTTCTGTGATGATTATTACTAGCTTATGAAGTTCTACCATTGCGATGAGAACATACATAGCTGCGTCATGAAAAAGTATTCTCCATAGATTTCCCAAAATCTCAATTGATTTTTTTTTCCAGAAGCAAATCAATCTATGATATACCTTATTTCCTTTCTATCATATAGGTTTCAGAATAGTGTAGGTTTAGTAATCACTAAACTACAAGATGCGGTTGTGGATGCTTAAACGATTTGATTGAATACTGTTTTCATCTTATGATGTAGTTTATGCTGAGATAATAATTAGTGGCCCTACAAAAGTGCTATTTTCATTCCCTTTTTATCAGACAATGCACTTTGACATAGTCCGGTAATGATTAAACCGTAGCACTTATACTGCTTTATTTTATATTTAGAAACTGTTGCATTTTTCTGATGATTCGAGAACTTCTCCCTTTCTTATAGGTGATGTAGTTCTCAAAGACTTGAAATTGAAGGCGGAGGCACTAAACTCACTTAAACTTCCTGTGACGGTCAAGGCTGGATTTGTTGGTACCATAACATTAAAGGTACTTCTGTACTATTTTGTTTTCATCCCTCTCATTTTTTACCGTTGCTGAATAAGTGTTTTTGTTTGTTATGTGTGTATGGAGATTACGTTAGGAGGTTTGTTGTCCATTAGACTTACAATGTGCGTAAGTGTGCATTCTCATTTCTTTCACGGGGTTGGTTACTCATGGTTAAGTGCACGATAAATGATTTTGACTCTAAGCAAGCTTCTCGTGGAAGCATATCAGTGCTAACCAGGGCCACTTATCTGCAATTTCCATGGAGTTGTTCATGTGTTTCGTGGTAGATTTATTTAGAAGTCATTGTAGTTCTGTTCATTGTCTTTACTGCTAAGTTATCATGCTCAACTGGAGTAATTATTTGGTCACTGTTTCCACCTTTTCCTCCCGAACTACAAAACTGCAATTTTTTTAAAAATTCAATTGACAGGGAAGTTTGAACTGTTTTGTGGAACTTTTCCCTGTTTGGATGAGCCAACCTATTCTCCTCAAGTGCTTTTTATCTGTGGGTCATAACTTTGTCTGAATTTACAACGTACAAGAACGAGAATGATTTGTATATCCTGGTTTCTCAATTGCTGTCAATCATTTTGTTTAAACGCTATTTGCTTGACTTACTGTTTGTAATTGTAAACAATAGGTTCCATGGAAAAGTCTGGGCAAAGAACCTGTTATTGTGCTTATTGATCGTGTCTTTGTTCTTGCTCACCCGGCTGCTGATGGAAGGTCCCTTAAGGTAGGGAGTAAATATTTTCAGTTTCTTGGGAAAAGTTGATTTCTTTGGTGATTGCCAAGCGATGCTTGACTTTTTTTTTTTCTGGGATTCTGAAAGCAGCTTCTTATCGTAATTTGTATTTATTTGTTGTCAAAGGAGGAGGACCGGCAAAAACTTTTTGAAGCCAAACTTCAACAGATTGAGGTGCAATTTATTACACTTATTTCTAATGCTTATTGCATGACCAAGTACTTGAATTGGTGCTCTCACTCATTGTGAAGTGGTATAATGTTGCGAAAAGAGGATTCTTATGTTGGTGCCTAAGAACCCTTTGTAGATTACCAAATAAGCTAAAGTGTTGAAACATGTAAGAATTTGATGATTAAAGGGATTTCTTCAAAGTGATTTATTGGAAATTGATTGGAGAACATTTCTACATATGAACATTGGTTGTTGATCTGTGGCTCTGAATGTTAAGAAATATACTGAAGGTTGAAAACCTTAGTTTTGTTACCTATTACTTATCTAATGTTAAATCTCATTAACTGTCAGTCTGCTAGATATGGAAACTATAGTAGAATAAGAAAGAGACACCAATCAAGTTAAAACGCTATAATGATTGCTGGAGTGGAGAAATTGAGGAACCAGACATTTGGGTCTTCAATTTACACCGCAAGACAGAGAACTAAGTGCAATATATCATAGGAGCAAGTGGAGGTGATTATACAGAAGTATGTTCCAGAATTAGTGAGCTGATAAACTGTGATGCACTTTTGCAGCTGGGGCATCTGTGCGCGTGTGCATACAAATCGATGTAAAAAGTGATATTCAAAATTTAGATAGATGTTTGTAGCATAACTTATTGTAACTCTTAAGGTTTTATTAATGGATTTTTATATGAAGAGATGAACTCACATGTTTAGCCTTGCATTTGTACCTTGAAAATTTTGTTTTGAAAGACTTCTTAGTTCTCACTTGTCTATTGCTTGCAGGAAGCAGAAGCGGCCACACTTGAAGCAATATCGAGATCAAAGCTGGGAAGTGTATGGCTCTGAATTTATGGATTTCATTGTCATGTCATTTAGTGCTAATTTTTTGTTGGGTCAAGCATATCTTTTTTTTGTAATCAATCATCCCTATTTCATGTCAGCTGTGTTTGTAATTTTTACTATGCTACTTTGTAAGTTTGCTCAGAGCTTTCGCTTTTCTTTTTGCCTTGGCATTATGGAAGTTGTGTTATCCTTTTATTTTCTGGGAATTCCTTGGAATTATGGAGTTTTGTTTGTGACTTTATTTTTGTATCCATTGTTAAATTACATAGAATGTGGTTTTTGTTGTAGTCAATTTGTCTTGCATTGTTAGCCCATTGTCGTTGATCTTGGAACCGTCACAGCAGTTATGTTTTTGGTGAGTGGTTATTACTATCCACGGGGCTTTAGCGTTGTAAGTTCGTATTGTTGCTTGTTTAGGGTTGTTATTTGTCTCTCCTTTTGAGGTGCCCTCTACAAATAAGCATTGTTTTGCAACTTTTTTATTCCACTTTCTTTGTTTATTTCCCTCTATCCTATCTGTGTATTTTTGTCTACAGAATCTGTTATTTCTTCAGGATATTCTATTTTTGCGAGAAAATGTGCTACATTGAGTTTTGTTCAGTAGTCTTGGGGAACTAGTCTTTAATTTCACCTCTAATTTTATTTTTTTTGGCAGGCACCTGCTGGGAATTCTTGGCTGGGATCGTTAATTGCTACAATTATTGGAAACCTTAAGATCTCAATTAGCAATGTTCATGTCAGATATGAGGATTCTGTCAGGTTGGTTGATGTATACTCAAGTGGAGCTCTTGGTAAAATAAGACATGGTTTCTTCATTATTTGTATGATTGTTTCCGATATGCTTCTCTATTTGTTTATGCTTTCTGTTCTCTAAGTGCAAGAGAACTTTTTTGGTCATACTTCTTCATCATGCCTGCTAGTTTAGTTTCCCTAATTTTGAGTATAACTTTTTGTTGTTTAGCAATCCAGGACATCCATTTTCTTGTGGTGTTACTCTGGCAAAGCTTGCAGCTGTTACAATGGATGAGCAGGGCAATGAAACTTTTGATACCAGTGGTGCTTTGGATAGATTGCGAAAGGTTAGCTCCATCTTTGGAGTAGGATTGCACAAAAACAGACAAGCATTAGATATAGGTTGTAGTTTTTTGCATCTAAAGTATGTGATGGAGGTTCAGCAAGGCATGTCAGCACACACAATAGTTTGGAAGTCGTTTAATGGAACATTTGGCTTTGAACTTGATGTTCTCACTAAGTTTCTTATTGGAAATGCATAATTTTTTAATTGCATTACAAAACACATGGACCCCGTTCGGTTAAGGGTTTTGGATTTTGGATTCTGGATTCTAATCATTACCCTATTTCCCTCCAATCATTACCCATATTTCAATCATTACTCTATTTCTTTCTACACTCATTACCTATAAATCCAAATCCAAAATCTCAAAACGAACGGGGTCATGATTTTTTTTGTTGATATTTTTATTTTCATTATTGTTATTTCTTCTTGGGGCGGAGGTTTTCAAAGTAGCATCTTACTATCTGCAGTTAATTACGGTAGCATGACATTCCAGCAACTTTGGACTCAAATTGTTCAGGTTTTTTTCTGTAGTCATTGCAACTTGAGCGGCTTGCTATGTACCATGACTCTGACTGCCATCCATGGAAGTTGGATAAGAAGTGGGAAGATCTTACTCCCGAGGAATGGATTGTGGTATGTTAAGAGTTCGCTAATATTGGATAATTGCATGCATTTGCCAATGAAAACATGACATAGGTCGGTAGTTTACATTTTTAGTGGTTTATTTTACCTCAATGGTTTTTGCAGATTTTTGAGGATGGCATTAGTGAGCCGGCAAGTGATAATCAACTGGTGCCTACACGGGCTCAAAACCGCAACTATTTAGTTTCACCAATCAACGGAGTACTTAAATATCACCGGTTGGGAAATCAGGAAAGAAATGATCCTGAAATTCCATTTGAGAAGGCGTCTCTTGTCCTCACTGATGTTTCTTTAACCATCACAGAGGTGCTAAATCTTGTAGTTATTAGATAACTGTGCTTGTTTTGAGCTTTCCACCTATGTCATGCCTACTCTGGTTTTTCAACCTTCCCCTTTATTACTTATATTGGCTTGGGGAAGTAAGAATAGAAAGAAATACCTTTATTGTTTCTCATTCCAGAATTCTGGTTAGCATTTTGCCACCCATGCATTTTATGTTGTTGCCTTTGTCTACTAGTATTTCGAACTGGTGTTCCTGTCCCAGGGACAAAGAAAGCTTGGGACTGGAATGTTTTGCCCCCCCTCCCCTCTTTCGACAGAGAAGAAACCAAATTGTTGGAATTTAGCTGGCCCTTTATTTTGTCTTGCCTTCATTTCTAATCTAAAGTAGTGCTAAATGTGAGTTATCTCTTGCGTGCTTTTCACAGGCTCAATATCATGATTGGATAAGACTTTTGGAGGTTATTTCAAGATACAAGATATATGTCGAGGTTTCCCATTTAAGACCAGTGGTTTCAGTTTTGGAGGCTCCACATCTGTGGTGGCGATATGCTTCTCAAGCCACGCTGCAGCAGAAAAAAGTGTGGTAATATGAATCAGTTCATTTGGTGTGGTAATATATACTATCAGTTTTTATTTGAGTGGATGATTGATAACTGTATTTGGTATAATTGGAGCTGGTCTAAGGAAATATTAGACATAATTTAAGAGCAAAAAAGATTAGGGTGAGCCTTTTTCTAAAGTCCAACGTGCAAGACTTACGTTGCTCGAAAAATCCTGATTGTTCTAATTCTTTTTCAGTTTTCTCTGACTGCTGATTCACATGCTCACCTTTCAGCTATAGGTTTTCGTGGGATCGAATGCAGCATATGTGCCAGCTTCGTAGACATTATGTCCAATTGTATGCAGGTTCATTGCAACAATTATCTAACATAAACAACTCAGAAATTAGAGATATTGAGAAGGATCTTGATCCCAAAGTGATTCTGTTATGGAGGTAAGGGTTTTTCTGTTTTCCATAAAGATTTTGTTGTTATTGCGGCTTATTGTGACCTTTATTGTTTCTGCTGTACTATCGTGGACCGCTCCATCTAACAAAGCTGAATGTGTTATCGTTCTTGTTTTTAACCTCTTCCGTATGCAACTTTCTACTTTTTCTTTGTTAGTTTTCCTTCTTACTCGCGATTTCAAACGCTCTCTTAATGTGGACTAGCCCATGACTAAGAATGGAGCAGGAAAAGCGTGCTATATATGCGGAAGGTACCATTGTTTTGATAGGTAACAGATGCCCATTAATATGTGTATGACATACGAATACGTCAACAATCCCCAGAATTTTAGCCAGTTGGGCATAAGGACTTTGGAACAGGTTTTACATAGGTCATCTTCAGGGCATTGAGTTTTATTTGTGCTTTTCCATTCTCTGCCTTCATGTATACTTCCATCATGCTTCAACCCCGTAGCTTCAAACCGAGAGGGCTTCACGAAATATTTATGGACCTAATAAGACCCCCGTCGAAGCCCGCCCTTCCCCTTCTTCCCCCGCATAACCTCAAATAATCATATGTTTTCCATATGAAATAATGGAAATATTATTGATTGTTGGTGATATGATTTATATTCAAATCATGTACTTTAGTTTGCAGACTTTTGACATTTGGTTTATCTTTCAGGTTTCTTGCACATGCCAAGGTTGAATCTGTAAAATCCAAGGAAGCTGCTGAACAGAGGATGCTTAGAAAGAGAAGCTGGTTTTCTTTCCAATGGTCTGTAGGAATGATATTGTCTCAATCATTTTTTTCGTATTGAATGAGTTTTATTTGTTATTTCTTCTTCTGTCTTTGTGCTTAAATCAATAAATCCTTCTCATCTTTGCTTAGAAGGATGTTATTCTGCTTGTCATCCATTTTCTTTTGGCTCCTTATTGTAGTTTCCTTTGTTTTCAGGCGTACTCCTGGAGATCCTTCTGCCGGAGATGCTTCTGAGGAATCAGAGTCTGTCCAGGAAAGATTGACCAAAGAAGAATGGCAGGCAATCAATAACCTATTAAGCTACCAGCCAGACGAGGACTTGACTTCACAGTTTGGAAGGGACTCACAGAATATGGTGCACTTTTTAGTGGATATATCTATTGGTCAGGCTGCTGCTAGAATAATAGATATCAGTAAGACGGAGATTGTTTGTGGTAGATTTGAGCAACTTCATGTGTCCACCAAGTTCAAAAATCGGAGCACCCATTGTGGTGTGACACTGAGGTTTTATGGATTGTCTTCTCCTGAAGGTTCTCTTGCACAGGTATGTTTTAATTTTGTGACCACTATCTTTCATTGCCAATTTTTTTTTATCAACTTTTAAGGTATGCATGTTAAGAAGGTAGGCATCTTAAGTTGTAAAGGCACTTAGAATATCGGTGGCTTTTATTTTCTGTCCCTTGTAACCAGCAATGCTGAACATTATGAAACATAGGAAAAGGAGATATCAAAAGCTATAATTCACAAGGCAGTACTCACGATTGCTAGAAGTAAAGAAATAAGGGAATCACTGTACAAAAAGGAGAAACTGACACCCAAAAGTAGGTCAACAAACAGAATTTTTGCCAGGCTCATTACGTCTTAAATTTTGAAGAACTCTGAAATTCCTTGCCAAGAAGATTACCCAAAGCACCACAAAATGCACAAATTCAAAGAATCTGGGCTTTTCTTCTGCTAATCGCACCGATATGAACCGCAAAGCCAGCAGAGGATAATGCACAAGCAAATCATTACTACTCTCGTCATACCTCCTGCACATAACAAACAACTGTGGAATTAAAAACACCAATTAGGCTCCTGCTCTGGAACATGTAACTGGTATTGAGGCTTTTTTTTTTTGGTGAGCCATGGTCCATAGAAATTGACTTAAGTGGCATGACTGCACTCCAAATCCAGTTACAAGGGTCAAAAGATTGTGTGTTTAGAACATCAACAAACCAAAACAACCCAAGCCTTAAGCCCCAATCAGTTGGGGTAAGCTACATGAATCAATTTCTCCATTAAGTTTTGTTGAGGATATCATGTTCCCTGATATCCAAGAAACTAGGTCTTTTCGAACTATTGCCTCTAAAGTCAAATTTGCTTACCCCTCCCCTTAGTGCTAACATATACTATAACCATGTCACTCCTCCTAACTACCACATCATGTGATTTACGATAGATATGTCCGAATCACCTTAATCTATTCTCTATCATCTTATCTTCTATCGGTTCTACTCGTACCATCCCACGAAGATTTTCCGTTTCTGATTTTATCTCGCAAAGTCATATCACACATCCATCTCAACATGCTCATTTATGCTACAATCATGTCACTCGCATGTTGTTTCTTAGTAGCCCAACACTCTATGGCAAATAACATGGCTGGTTTTATAGAGTTACGGTAGAATTTCACCTTCAACTTTGTGGATATCCTACGGTCACCCAACACTCCTGAAGCATTCTGCCACTGGACTATCCAAATTGCACTCTATGCTCACAAATTTAGATCATCAACAACTTCTATAAAAGGAATTCCAAGTCAACTACTTTTACAATTTTTAGTTCTGTGGAATGTTAATGTGGATGCTTCATAGTTATTCAGTTGGAGGCTAGTAATTTACTTCTCTAGATGTGTCCTGTTGAATTCTTTATGAAACATTTTTGACTTTTAAGTAGGCTTATATAAAATTTGTTGACCTATGTGTTTTACAGAGTGTCTCTAGTAAGCAGAAGGTCAATGCATTATCTGCTAATTTTGTACACTCACCGACTGGGGAAAATGTTGACTGGAGGCTGTCTGCGACAATTTCACCATGCCATGTCACGGTAATTTGTTGATATTCGAATCACGTTTGGCATTTGGTAAATATGTTCTTACCAGTATACTCTTAAATTGTTGTCCTGTCCATTCTGTTACTCTTTTATTTATTTATTTGGATTTTCATGTTTGTGTGGGTCCTCTGCATGTGGGGTTTTCCCTGTTGTAGCTCTGACTGTGGCTTATGGAATAAAATATCTCAGAACAAATCACATAAATCCATACAGTAGTAAGACTCGTCTGGTACTAAGTTGTAATGTCATACTGCTACGATGTAGGGAAATGATGAGCTGAATTGAGCTGAAGTGGATATCTTATTGGATACTTGTTCTTCTTGAGGATGTAATACTGTGATAGCTGATGATATATTTGTCTTTTTTAGCTAATTGTTGCTTGTGGTTGAAGATTTTATGTGGTTGGACTGTTTTGGTTTGCTCCTTGGTAATTGAATCACTTTCTCCAGATTTTGTTCAATAAAAAGGAGTTGCATTTTTTGTCAATTCTTTTTTGCTTAATTGGGTTAAGAGCATGGATAATGCCACATGATCCCAATGCGAGACAAACTGATCTGATTCTTTAAAACAGGAAATTGAGATAACCAGGATGAGGCAACAAGAATGTCTCTACATATGTTTCATTGTTTACTTGTATAGGCTGAGTTCAAATCTTAACAAGTGATGTTGAACATCACTATACAGTAAACATAATAGGTAAAATAATTTGCTCCCTAGAAAGATGATAACTTCATAGTTGATAGAAAATGAAAAAGAGAAACCTAGAAGATTGGTGTTTGAATCTTCTTCCTACCTCCTATTTAGGCCTTCTAGTCGGATCATCTACACTGGAACTGCTGTGCAGGCTAATGTGGTTGAGCGTTTTCAAGACTCAAGAGTGATTGTCGGATGGAAAGACCATATTTATGTGGTAGAAAACTCATCGTCCTATGAAGCACCTTATTTAGCCTGCATACATCGTGTTTGTCCATCTTCACCATCTCAACATTGGGTAGTCTAGATGAGGATTGTAGATACTACCATGAGTATTATCTGCAGGCACATATTGAAGCAACCAAGATAGAGAAAAGCTTTCGGTTCAAGTCATGATTACTAAAACACCAATCATACGCTTGCAGCTAAATTCAGCAACCGACTTGATTAGATAGATGATATTTATTTCTGTATTAAAATTGGCTAAGGGTACTAACTTACTTCACTCTCATTTACTTTAAGAAAGCTCCTTCTATTTGACACCTAGCTTGATTATCGAAACATGAGTGACTCAAATCAGAAAGATAAGTGTATGGATGCCTCTTCAAATACCAAGACCCTCAACTCTTCTCAGGAACAATTAATACTTTGCTCCATCTGATTAATTATTTTGTGTTAGAGTTTAGACAATCTAAGGCTCTAAGCAATCGAATAATAATCAGTCCTTGCTCAGGAAGTGGTTTGGAGATATGGTACAGACGTGGGAAATTGGAGGATGGTATTAGAATGCGAGTATAGTTCTAAGATAGGAGGGTGGACACCGTAGGAGATTTGTGGCTCTCATGTCACAAAACATATCCTGCCTTGGAAGGATTTAATCTCGTGACTGCCTAATTGCTAATATGACGGAGGCCTGCTTCTACAAATGAGTGTGTTCTCTTTACTAAGTTTTATAGAAGTCGCAGCGAGAAACTGACTTATCATTGATGGTTGTGGATTATAGGGCCATAAAATAAAAATACAACAATTTCATAGCCTGGCTGTCACATTTTTGGTCTTTGTTGTATGTGAACAAACAACCTTAATTTGTTTTCTCTCTACTTGTCTTCAATTTGTGCTACCCCTACCATTTCAAGAATGTTTTGGCTTCTAGTGCTTTGGATTGCAATAACTCCAAACCTTAATTTTATGTTTCTAATAGAGTGAGAGGAATATCTTGGGGTTGCTTAATATTGCATATTTAGTTCTTAGGCTCCCTACTTATGGACATAAATCTCAATGTCTATTGGGGGTACTGCTTTTTCAAAAGGTAAAAGTCCTGACTAAATAAGCATATAGACGAAGCATGCTTTTGTTTTATCTTTTCTTCTTTTCTTTTGGTTTTTGATCACTTCTTTCTATTGTGGAAAATGCTAATGACAGCCCAATGAAATGTCAATAAGGCAGGAACAGGACCCAAAGAAGCACAGTTTTCTTTTTGTTTGAAAATTGGTTATAGTGCATCAGAGATTGTGTATGCAACCCAGTGGTCTGTCAATAGCATAACCGATCCATTATTACTTTTGTGTTTTCTTCTTGTTTGCCAATTGTCTCACTGGCCACCACTGAATAAATGATAATGAAAGGAACCCTGTTAACCACACATACATCTGTGCACAGATTTTGTTGTGGGACCCACTAGGGGTTCCACACAAATGATTCGAGCCGTTCATTAAATGTAAAATAGTTTTTCAAGGGTCCCCATAAAAAAATCAGCTCAATCTAATACCTATAGCCTATAGATGCTCGATCCAATTATCTAAATTTCATTCAGATTTTCGGGTAATGAAAAGTTAGATGATTAGATCAAGCACCTATAGGTATTGAATTGAGCTGATTTTTTGAGGGGGCCTTTGAAAAAATGTTTTACATTTAATGAACGGCTCAGATCATTTGTGTGGGACCCGTGGTGAGCCCCACAACAAAATCTGTGCACAGATTGTCTGTGGACAGATTTATTGTAATGAAAGTCTACGGATATTGTGAACACTGTTCTCTAATGCAACAGTAACGCAGGTTTTGATGGAAAGTTACAATCGCGTTATGGAATTTTTAAAGAAGAGTAAAGCAATTAGCCCTACTGTAGCATTTGAAACTGCAACTGCTTTGCAGGTAATTATCTGGTTGCTGTAGGTTTTGCTTCATTTTTATTTTTGATTTGGGATTTTGTTTCTTCTAGGCACTAATATTTTGGTATTTGATATTAGGTACTATATAAGATAGAGACGGTTGATAATGTGGTTGTTTTGCGTTTTGATACTAACTGTTCTTTATTTCGTGTCGAGTGCAGAATAAGATTGGGAAAGTTACTCGTAGAGCTCAAGAGCAATTCCACATGGTATTGGAAGAGCAAAGCAGGTCCGGTTTTTACAATTTTTCTTCCGTCTTGCATTTACTTTATTGATTGAATGGCTATTCATCACAGAATTTTTCATTATTGGGACCTTGTATGAATTAAAATTTCTCTTATGCGATAGCATGACCACTATAAGTATTCACGAGGAGAAAGTGGTGGGTATATGTTAATGTAACTAGACATATTGCTTTCCGAGGTGTGAAATTTCTGACCAACTAATGCTGTTTTCCGGCAATTGTTGTGGTGGAGGGTGACATGTCTAAGCTACAGTCCCCATCCCGAATTGTTGTCTACATACCATCCTTGGAGGCCTTTAGCGTATCTCTTGATTTGAATTATGCCGGATGTATCAGAGGGCTGTAGTTTTCTCTGTTAAAGTGGTTGGTTTGATTACTCTTTATTCTTGAACAGTGCATGTAAAATTGTAAATGGAAGCAATTCATAAGTTTGATCTTGAGATGGATGAGTGGGACAAATAACTAGGAACTGAATCTAATCCCAGAAAATGGGATTGGGCAGGCCATTCATATGTGATAGAATCCACATTAGTAATTATAGAGTTTCAGGGATTTTTATAGGATTATACTGCATATGAGCTTCTAGATGCCCCTGACCAAGGTAATGCTTCTGAGTTGATCACTACATGTCCTTAATATTCGGTAACATGAGGAAACTGAGAATTATGTTGCAGACTTAGAAATAGCTTGTTGTTTTATGTTGATACAAGTTTGGATGGGATTGAAAGGGTTGGAAATACCCTGTTGTTAGGGTTCTCAAAGTGACTTTGAGAGTCATCGAACCCTCCACTACCCGCACGCAACACTTGCATGCTTTGCACCATTGCTGTCAGGGTAGCAACTTGTTTCAACTCTTTCATCTCATGGTATTGGTTGCCAAACTCATTTTCTTCACCATCATTCACCACAAATCCTCTATCTCGTCTTCTACCTCTAGCCAGATAAGCCATTACAATCTCACAATCAACTCCAAAAAAAGCAAATCAACCCCAAATATCGAACACCCAGTCAACTCAAGACTCCACACCACCACAAATCGCAAGCAATCAACACAAATGATCCCCCAATGATATCAACCCACAATAAATCGCAGGAAATTGTAGAAACGAGACAAACGCAGTTGAAATCAAACCTAAAAACACAGATTCGAGTGCCAAAAGAGTAGAATGGAGGCCCTTACCGCTGTTTCGAGTACCAAAAGAGGGCTAATCGACTGTTTTGAGTCCAACCGAAGGCTGCTAGAGCCTTAATCAAGTGATTCGAACATCGAAGGGGGCACTTTGCAGGCATGGGTCACTTTTCTGAGCTCCGAAATGGCTGAATCGAGTTCGAAAAGGCTGATTGAGTGCAAATACGGTTGGGTCAAGTGCGAAATGCTGTGAAATAGGGTTTCGATCGCTCGAACAGTGAAAATCAGCTTCGAAGGTGGTCGATTTGTGAGTTTTGAGGGTCGAAATGACGGTTTAGGGTCTGGGGTTGGGTAGATTTGTAGATTTCGAGTGGATTAGGGGCTTTGGCAAGTTTTTCTGGCATTGTTTTAGGGTTCCGGTGAGGTTGCCAGCAATATTTAAGTTTCTGGTGAGATGAGCGGTTGGGATCGAGCCTAAAAGCTCTGATACCAAATGATGCAAACCAACATAACCATAGATCAACTTAGAGAGAGAACTCCCAAAAGGGATACAAAAGAGACTAGCTCTTGATGGTGTGTTCTTCAAAATGATAAAACTACCAAATAAGTGACTCACTCACCTATTTATAGACTCGCTAACACTAGGGACACAAAATGACATAAAGACAATAGTACCCGTACTACATACTAAACCATGAGACTAAGGACAGTTACTAAAATGCTAATGACGAGATAAAAGTGACTACATCATGATCATGCATCATCGTTGTTTGAGGGCAAGCTTTTGTTCTGACAGAAATGATTGTTAAGGAATGTTGGGACTTGGGGGTAGGAAGATTTTGAATCTTTTTTGTTCCATTCTCGGTTTCTTTTGGTCATTTAGCTGCTAAAGTAGTGCTATTAACCGGAGTAGTAGTTGCTTTTTTAAATTTGCCAACCTTCATAATATGCCAACTTCCTAGGGTATCCAAATATTAGGAGATGATGAGTATTGGTTATTTTGTGGACATCTGTAGTGAATTGGAATTTTTCTCTGTGTTATGTGTTTAATATTGTAGTTGAATTAGGAGAGTTGATAATTTACTAACGCTTAGCTATGTTGTTATTTGTTTTCTACATCAGATTTGCCCTTGACATTGATCTTGATGCTCCCAAAGTTAGAGTACCTATAAGAGGTGGTGTTTCTTCCAAATGTGACAGCCATTTTCTTCTTGATTTTGGTCATTTCACATTGCGTACCAAGGTATGTGGTTTGTTTCCTTTTTTACTTTGTATTCATGTTGCATCACTGTTATGTTTGATAGCTTGTTATGTTGCAGGAAGGTCAGCCTGGTGATCAGGGGCGTTGTCTATACTCTCGTTTCTATATCTCTGGAAGAGATTTAGCTGCCTTTTTTACTGATTGTGACAGTCAGAGTTGCACTCTGTTGTCTCAAACTCTTAACAGTATACCTCCTATATCTCCAATTTTGGAGGACGCTGATGATCTCTGCTCTCTGATTGATAGATGTGGGATGGCAGTTATTGTTGACCAGGTAGTTTTTCAGCACTTGTGTGCCTATGTTTATGGTATCAAATAAATGTAGCTCTGATGCACATTTCAGGTTTTTGAACAGTTTGCACAAGTTATAGTTTTTTCCCCTAAACTTTTTTTGTTCATGTGGCTATTGAAGATCAAAGTTGCTCATCCAAGTTACCCATCAACTCGTATTTCTGTTCAAGTGCCCAGCCTTGGCATGCACTTTTCACCAGCCAGATATTGCAGGCTTATGAAATTGTTAAACATACTTTATAGTACAACGCAAGGAAGAAGTCAGCCTGGATTGGAAAATTCCCAAGCTGAATTTGTCTCTTGGAACCCCCCAGATCTTGCAACTGAAGCTCGAATCCTTGTCTGGAGGGTATAAATCTCAAATATAATAATGTGTTTTCCATATCAGATTTCAGGTTTTTCATTGGATCTGATCTCTTTTTATATGTTCTCTGTATTCAGGGAATTGGTTATTCTGTTGCCGCATGGCAGCCCTGTTTTCTTGTGCTGTCCGGTTTATATCTCTATGTGTTGGACTCGGAAACTTCTCAGAATTATCAGCGATGCTCCAGGTCTGCTTCTGTTCTTTCACTGTTCACCTTGTTTTGTTCTACAGTTTGTTTGGTAAGAGATTCTGCTCAACTGTTGGTCAAACGAACCATTTTTTTTCTTGATTCTTCTCTGAGTTACCTATTTTATGACTTTCACATGGTTGAAGGTTCTATGCTTGACTTACATATTAGATTTTGCAATGCTGCAGCATGGCTGGAAAGCAAGTATATGAAGTCCCCCCGACAAATGTTGGGGGTTCAGTGTCTTGTATTGCTGTAAGCACCAGGGGTATGGACACACAGAAGGTAAATCTTGCTGATTTCAATGAGATTTTTGTACATACTTCCTTCGCATTAGTAACATTTATCTTTTGGTATTTCCCCTTATGATGCTTTCATAAGCGGTCCTTCTACGTTATTTGCTCGTTTGATTAAGTTAGCATGGATTCGTGTCCTATCTTTGTCTGTTATCAAACTAGACTGAAATCCGCGCCTTTTTTAGTTCTCTTTGTGTGATTTCCCATAGTTTTCATGCTCACTGGCTCACTGGAAAGTTGAAACAACAATAGGTACAATTCGAAAGCAGATTTAACAAAACTGAACCTTCCCCCATTATGACCCTCTTTCACCTATTGAACTCTTTTTTTTTTTCTTCCCCGATTTGAAGATTGCCCCAAGATAACTTAAGGGCAGAATTTAAAAGAAAAAGATATCTCAAGCAAATATTCAATAGAACAACCCAGAAGCTGTGCTAGTCTTCATTAACCACTTCACAGTTTTTGAAGATCATATTTGTCCGCAGAAGGGGAAAAATGGTTTTCACCGCATCCTAAACGTTTGACAAGAACATCGAACAAATTTCTCTCCTTAGCCTTAAAAACATCCTATGTAAACCAGCGACTACGGAAGTCAACCAAAGAGATACAATCGGTCTCCTGCATCTAAGACACCTCTTTGCTTTAAGACACTCTAATACCTTGCCATTACCATCGTTCACAAATTGGAAGAACAAAGAAAACCCCTGATCTTTTCTGCATTTCTTCTGTTCCCTTTTTCAACCATAATAAAATCCAAGAATTGCCCATCCAAATGGGCATATATTTTCTCCAAGAGCCTTAAAATTAAGCACTTCCTTATTTTGGGGTTCATATTCCTCCACAACCTCATTCGCTATCAAAGCTACATCCAGAATCTGTTGTTATACTGTTTCTTTTTTTACTTTTTTTGTAGCTTGTTGGAACAGATAAATAGGTGTTCAATTTGGTGTCATTCTTACAACCTCTTTTTAGGGTTTAAGTTTTGTAGGTAGCAATTGTATTTTTCAAAAGCCGTTATTGTTGTCTTAAGCGCTCTAATGATGTGCTTTTTTCTTTCTTTGCGGGGGTGCTGGTGATCGTTTCTATTACTCTTGCAACCCATTTTCTTTTCCTCTACTTATCTTTTTGCCTTATTTTTTCAAGGCTTTGGAATCATTTAGTACTCTGGTGATAGAGTTTCGGGATGCTGAGGAGAAGGGAACTTGGTTGAGAGGACTTATGCAAGCCACATATCGAGCTTCCGTATAAAACAAATCCAGTTTTTTTTTATTATGTTAAAGTTTCTTGATACTTGTTTTTTTGCGTATGAATCTTATTCATCATTATGTCCTGCTTGATTGTATTCCATGTGCTGGTTATAGGCTCCTTCTTCAGTTGATATACTCGGGGATTTAGGTGATGCCGTTGGTGAAATTGCCAAACCTCTTGCCACTAATTTGAAGTCGGCTGACCTTGTTCTTAATGGTGCGTTGGTCGAAACAAAATTGTCATTATATGGAAAGGTAAGTAAGAAATGAAGTTTTGTTTGGAATTCATTTTTGTTCCAAAATTAGTTCCTAGACCTTTGCAATAATTAGATATTTCTTTTCTTCCACATGTTAGCTGCTGGATTATGTGGGCAATGCAGGTCAAACATATCATTCTTCGTATTGTGATTAATTTGCAGGTTGGACATGAGGTGCATGAAGCACATGAGGAGACTCCAATTCTTGAGGTTCTTGCTGGAGGGGGAAAAGTAAGTCTTACTTGTCTGCTATCTATTATGTTGAGGTCAAATATTACCTGGAGTCTGATTGAAGCCACTGTAGTTCATAGTTGTTTAGTGTTTGGAAACTTAAAAACCATATTGAGCCAATTGTAAAAACTTCTGCACCGCTTTAGTGTTTCATTTTGTTCTAGTTTCGGCGTATCACTAGTTTGGAGCTTAGAAGCCAGTCCACATTAAGTTCTTATTTTTTGTGCCATGGAGCAAATGCATATAATAGTCAGATGGTAAGTGCCAGCCAATAAGTCACAATTGGGGAAATTTTCTTGTTGTCTTGGTAAGTACTCCGTAGTTTTCTTTCATAGAATGGTGATTTTTCCCTCTCATTTATATGATTTTCAGTCTCTTATCCTTTTGAGAGTTGATTGAACTTTTATGTCCACCGTTTTTAGTTTCCTTGTGTAACAGATGATCATAAGCTGAAGATTCTTGCAGCCATTACTCTTTTTTTTATGATTGTTGATGTTCAACTTGACGTATGTTGTTTTGCAGGTGCATGTGGTTCGTTTGGAAGGTGATTTGACCATCAAGATGAAGCTGCATTCATTGAAAATTAAAGATGAGCTTCAAGGATCTTCATCTTTGGGTCCAAAATATTTAGCATGCTCCGTGCTGAAGAATGATCATTTATTTGCTTCCCCTCCTCTCCTGAAGGAGCTCCCCTCTGTAATTTCAGAGGACGATGATATTTATACGGACGCTTTGCCAGATTTCATGACTTTGCCTGAATATAGTGAATGTCCTCAGTTTGATTCCGTTGGAGTCTTAATTCGTGAGAAGGAGATGGGGAAAGCAAAAAGCGTGCCTGGTGATGTTTTTTATGAAGCAGAGGGCAGTGACAACTCTGATTTTGTATCTGTCACATTCTCAACAAGGAATCCAAGTTCACCTGATTATGATGGCATAGATACACAGGTATTTGACTCGAGCATTATGTCAATTTTTACGAGATGAGGAATGTATCCATTACTTTAGTTTCTAATTTACTCTACGGAAAACCTTCCAGATGAGCATTCGCATGTCGAAATTGGATTTCTTTTGCAACAGACCCACTCTTGTTGCTTTAATTGGCTTCGGATTAGATCTAAGCTCCGCAAATATGGGTGAAAGTGATAAATGTGCGACAGCACCCGCAGAAGATCAATCTTCCCGTTACAAAGAGAAGATAGAAGAAAATGGGCGTGCTTTTGTTAAAGGCGTGCTGGGATATGGTAAAGGTCGTATAGTATTCTATTTGAACATGGATGTTGACAGTGTGTCTGTGTTCCTTAATAAGGAGGATGGGTCTCAGCTTGCAATGTTTGTGCAAGAGAGTTTCATGTTGGATCTCAAGGTGAGAATAGTGGTATTTTTAGCTTTGGTCCCTATATTTCTCTTTGATTCAGTTAATCAGTATCATAATACGAACTGGCTATTGTACTATTAATTCTGACTTCAAATCAAACCAAACCGGGCCTTTTAAGTCCCAATCAATTGGCCACGAAATGATAGCGAAATAAGATATGGTACTTTGTTGTCTATGTTTGTCTTTCGGTATGTTAGAAGTTTGTTATGGTGCGCTGTACATGCAGCTGTATGCTATAGGTTTGGTGTGTATTAGGTGGTGGGTGACTCGGTTGAGGTGTTGCGGAGGATTTATTCTGGAGCCCTAGGCTTAGAGGTGTTAGATAGCATAATAACCCTAGTCAGGCCCTCTTCTTAGCAGCTTCAGCTTTTGGGACAATTGGTAACTTAACATGATATTAGAGCTCAAGTTATGAGAGGTCTTGTGTTCAAGCCTATCTGTTTGCATTTATTCCCCGTTTGCGTTATGTTTCTCCCTTTGCATTCCATGAGTATGGATATTTGCAACTCCAAGTGCAAAACTGGGTGGCAAGCAAGGCAGGGCGATAGATAGCATGATATCCAATGTCGGGCCCCTTTTTTTATCATCTTAAGCTTTTGGGACAGTTGGTAACTTAACAAGAGGTAGCAGGCGGCAACTCCTTGAGTGCATTAATATGGTGTTTTGTTTGTGGATCCCGACCTTTGTTAATTGCGTTTCGTATTGCAACATGGACACCACTTAAAACTGAAATATCTTCTTAGAAACACCATTTACTTGCTGCTATTAGATCGCCCGATGTCAAAAAACCTGGTAGGAAATGGTTCGTAAAATGATATCTAGCTCTCCACAACCCTCACATTCGTAATCAAGTACATTCATAATCAAGTTCAGTCTGACAGACTTGAAGCCAAGATCTCCCCTGACCCTAAGCTATAAGATCATGTTAGATCACCAGTTTTGCCAAAAGCTTAAGTTAGCGGGAAATGGGTCGAACAATGGCTTTCATATTAAACAGCAACATTTTTTGAACATGACTGAAAATCCTTGCAAAAGTATCATGGAAAAGATCCAGGTATACTTTCCGATGGATGGTATATTAAGTTTGTTGAAGACAAAAAACTTGCATTATGTGTCCCGTGTTTTTTGATATACCGCTGTACGCTGCCGTCTTCCATTTTCTTCTTTACCTACTTGCCATGGTACTATTTATAATTGCACATTGTAGTAATGAACTATCGAGTGGTATAAGTTGAATTGCTACAATGCACTTGATCTTGCTGTATTTTTTTTTCAAGCTAATCTAACTTTCTCTCCCAATTTTGAGAGTGAAAATCTATGTTCTATAGTTCTGTCGGTGTGCATGCTTGGTTTATGAGTTCTAGTCTATCTTTGTGATTTTGATTTTGAGGTCTGACACAGTTTAATCAATTCTTTCAGGTTCATCCCAGTTCTATATCCATTGATGGCACATTAGGTAATTTCAGGCTGTGTGATATGTCGCTTGGAATGGATCACTCTTGGGGATGGTTTTGCGATATAAGGAATCAGGGAGCGGAGTCTCTTATCAAGGTGTCTTTTGATTTGTTGATTAGAAGCCGGTGCCTGAGATGCTTCATGTCTTTGTTATTTTGTTTGTTTTTAATCATTGTTCTTGATTGTAATAAGGTTCTCTCTCTCTCTCTCTCTCTCTCTCTCTCTCTCTCTCCAGTTTACTTTCAATTCTTATAGCACTGAAGATGATGATTATGAAGGATATGATTACAGCTTGCGGGGCAAACTCTCTGCAGTTCGTATTGTGTTCCTCTACAGGTTTGTACAGGAGGTAAGTCTGACTGGTGCTGTTAAAAATTAAGGCAGATCTTCATGTTTATGCTTTTGAATCTGTTAGTGCTCTAGCTGTATTGGTAATTTTTAATAGCAATTTTGATGCATCATCGCAAACAAATAACAAGCAAAATATCCAAGCAGTGAAAACTCAGAGCACAATGAATGCTGGGTGGTTCATCAGTTCTGCTTGTGACAGAGGTTTGATGAGGAGGCCTGTATTGGAAGAGCATATCCGATGATGGGTATTGGAGTTCCTGCAGATCATGATTTTGGGGACGGAGAGAGATGTGGGTGGGGGGGGAGGAAGTAAGCTAGAGAACGAAGTGCAAATACTGATGGTTCGGGTCAGAAATGACTGTTGCTCTTGGTCAGAAATTTTGTTAAGATTTTTTCCATTCACACGCAAGGTGTATCAATAGTTACTTGTTCTGCCTAAAGGAAGAAAAGTTTTTTATGGACAAATGGTAAATGAATCAGGTCAAGAAAAGTTACTGCCCACATTCGCTTGTAACTTGTATTTTGACCGGAACATTGTATAATTAAGGGGAGAAAGTGTGAAGTGAAGTCCTATATTGCTTGGGTACCAAGTTATATGCAATATATAAGCGTGAGGGCACCCTCTCTTGAAGAGCTAGCTTTGGAGTTGAGTTCAACCCAAGACCGTGTAACACAAAGCACTGCTGAATCCTAGTACCAAGACATTGTTCATGGCACTCCCATTCTTTATAGAGAAGATATATGTATACAGATGTATATTTGTGTGTGTAATTTTCTTTCTTTCTTTCTATTTGTTTCCAAATCTTGTTTGGTTGTGAGTTTTGACATTGGTCTTGGTTACATGCTTGTGCAGATAACTGCCTATTTTATGGAACTCGCAACCCCTCATACAGAAGAAGCAATTAAACTTGTTGACAAAGTTGGAGGCTTCGAGTGGTTGATTAATAAATATGAGATTGATGGATCCTCGGCATTGAAGCTAGACCTTTCGCTTGACACTCCAATAATAATTGTGCCGAAAAATTCAACAAGCAAAGAGTCCGTATTTGTCAATGAATTTTCTTTTTCGGTATTTAGTTTGTTAATAAAGCTCTGAAGTTAATCTAATTGTTCTATGTTTTTCGTTGTAAGGGATTTAAGTGATCTTGAGAGTTCTATTGGGGTAGCTGGTAAATGCCTCTGGGAGACAAAATTGGCAATAATGAGTTTTGGTTTCCTAAATTATAGACATCTTGGGTCCATCATTAACTGATGCATTCGAAGGAGTTTCTGTGAGAGGGGAGCGTAGTGCAATTTCGTTAGTTCAATGGGACGGGAAGTATTGGTTATAAAAAGTCTACATCCATCCAATAATTTTAGTCCACCTTTTCAATTTTTGAAATCTCTTAATAGGTGTCCATTTTGACTAATATTTAATAGGAAAGTGATATAGGAATCGGAGGGCTAGATGTAGCAATTGGGTTGTTTAAGTTCACGTAGTAGTTCAGAGGTTCTAATTTTTTTGTTTGCGTGTTGTTATTGATGGTGAAATAACAGTGAGGGATTGCAAGTGTTAGTTTAGGAATTTGGACCGGATGAATATGTTATAGTTTGGGACGTAAAATTCCCCAATTGACGGTGTGTGATGCAGTCTTTGCGGAATGAATTAGGTAGCTTATTTGGATTATGTCCTCCTAATTGGCATGCGGGACGAGGTTTTAAGTTATTATATTAGCTTCAGAGAAAGCAAGTGGCCTTAGTTACTGTAGGAAAATTTGGTATGTGGGTTGGCAGATACTTTTTTCTATTCTTTGGGCTAGGAGGAGACAGTAGTTTTGTAGAGAGAGATGGTGATTAGCATGTCATGTTTTAGAAAGTTGTCCTTTTAAGTAGTAGTTGTACAAACCTCCTATCAGGGTGGTGAATCCACTTTAGCGCTCCTGCACTCCCAAGTCAGACTCTCCTAGGAACCTCGCTCCAACCGAGAAAGGAACTTGCTCGGAACTAGGATAGAACCTCTTAGGTAAATAGATCCCAAAAGAAAAGTAAAAGATACCAAGCAAGAGAAAATATAAAGTAATAATAAGATATCAGAAAAAATAAACTCAAATTTGTCAAGTACTTAGTGTAAACATAATATTTACTTGTATTCGCTAAACACTATTGCAGGTGACCTGAATTACGGGTTGGTAGGTGGTTGAGGTTGCATCGGGGAAGTGGTCCAGCATTTTCTCACCCATCGTTACAATATTAGCTAGTAAATTGTTCCTTATCTCTAAAACAAGGAGCTTCTATGATCCTCCGCTCCCCCGCCTCAGCCCCCACCCCCGCTTTGTGCAACTATGTTACCACCGCTTTAAATTTGGCCCCCGCCCCCACCCCCCCTCTTTCCACTCTGTTACCCCTGCTTTAAATTTGAAAAAATGTGGCCTAATCATCAGTTGTGTGTTCTTATGAATGGTGGGTACATTGTTCACGGATAAGAGCCTTTTCAATTTACAAATATGTTAATTTTAGTTACTGAGAAATGAAATTTTTTTGAATCTGGAGGTGTGAAGTGTATAAATCTGATTCCCATAAGTCATCTTCTTATGAGTTAGTTCAATTCATGGTCAAGTTCGTTTGAGAAAAGGGAGTTAGGAGATTCTTGGGGATGTAAGAGATGTGAAATGTGAAATTTCAGGAAGACCAGAAGAATTAGATAGCCTTGGCATTGATGATTCTCTTAGGAGGGAGGGTTCTGAGTGGAAAATTAAAGTTCCATATGTTGTTTCTGGAGCCAGAAATCAAAACTGAATATGAAGAAGATGATAATGACTCTAAGTGGTTTCATAGGTTTGAAAATGGAAGAGGCAAAAGAATTCAGTACTCTAGGTTGTGTTTATTGGGAAGATTAGAAAAGTTAGGCCAAGGCCCCTTTTAATGGGTTCTAAGGAGGGCCACACCCTGAATCAATAAAAAAGCTTTTCTTTTTAATTGAAGGGAACGAAGACTATTAGCTTAGCTAGCTTTTCGGAAGGATTGAGGCTTTGTAGTGAAGCTTTGCATTTGAGATACTGTTTGTTGTGTTGGAATTATACAGACAGTTTACAAACACGACAGTAAAAAGTTTGCGGGCCCTCATGGGTTTACTGTGGTTGAGTGTCAACAAGTCATTTGTTTTGCGTATTCAATTCGAAAGCTGTTTGGGGTTAGAAATAGACATGTTTACCGGAATCTTATTGTGCTCTGTATCTTAGTGACTCTGTTTAGTTATTCAAATATCTAGGAGTTGTTTGTTTAATCGAAAGTGGCTGTTTCTCTTTTGCTGCGTTGGTTTAATACACTTTGGATATGGATTCACATTTTTGTATGTGTGATGTTGCAGTTTCATGCAACTTGATCTGGGTCAGCTGCGGGTGAGGAATGAATTCAGTTGGCATGGATCCCCAGAGAAAGATCCTTCAGCTGTCCATCTTGATATTCTTTATGCAGAGGTATTTATTTTTGTTTCAAGTGGTGGCTCAGATATTAAACACGAACTAGTTGAAAATTTTGACTCCTCCTGTAAAATTGCAGATTTTGGGAATCAACATGGCAGTAGGAATCAATGGTTGTATTGGTAAGCCAATGATACGAGATGGCCAAGAAATTAATGTGTGTGTGAGGCGCAGTTTGAGGGATGTGTTTCGGAAAGTTCCAACGTATTCTTTAGAAGTGAAGGTAATTTCTGTCATGGGAGTATGCTCTTCATTTCCCCTTTCCTCTTGTCTTCCTGCATGAGTGAAGCGACTTGAGCAGCCTTGTGACGTTGACTGTGTGGTTACATGAGTTTCTATTTGCTGCTGGGTGTGGACTCTTATCAATTTGGCTTGTGTGCTTATTAGTAGGCAATCGGAGGGCTTGCATCATTTATTGTCTGACTATTCCATTCCTCCTTAGGTTAAGATTTAACTGGTGAACAAAACAACTTTCTCTTGTGGTGGAACCTAAATGATCATAACGTGTTCCATTTGGGTCCATATCTTGCTTGTGCTGTCAATATATATGGTGGAGAGATTTTTATTATCGTTTGTGATAATAAATTTGCTTCCATTTTGAAACCCCCATACTTCGATGTCTGCTCCATGCCATTATGAACATACTGCTGAGCTGTCTTTACTGTTTTTCAATTGCGTCAATCAAGTTGACTAATCACGTTTGATGTATTTTGTCAATAGTTTAATTGGAAAGATTGTGGAGTGGAGAAAGTCATAAAGTCATTGGCTTTCGGAGGATGAAGTTGAAGAGAATTGGAGAGAACTTATACTGGTGGTTCAAAAGTAACAAATTTTAACTCCGTCCTTCAGAATTTGAGTCGGTGTTTGTGCTTATAGAGATGGCTAGCAAAATTATTAACTGAAGCTAACGAAGAAGGTTTGTCTTGAGGGGAGTACAGAAATTTTATTACTCTGGTTTTGACCTAAGAAGACGTAATCTGAAGTAAGACAAAAGAATTTCTACAAGGAACTATTCCTCTACTCTTGAGCAGTACCACCAAATGGTTTTGCTGTGCTGGAGCCTTGAGTGCCTAGACTTCTTGCTTGCTAAAATGTTTGTGTCAGTTGTCAGCTATTATTGAATACTTGTTGTAATAAGTGCTTTCATGTCTACAGTTAAATAGTCCCCCACATATCATAACCATTATGTCTCACACAAAATTCATAAATTACTATGAAGCACCAACAATCCTAGAGGTTGCCGTTCCTTGTCCTTCACATCGGGAACACGGGACACGGCCAAAAACATATGGGACATGCCACGTGGCTTGTCTAGTAAATTTAGTTAAAATTTTCAATGGGACGGGGGGCATAAGAGGGACATGTATGGGACATAGCAGGAGTTAATTTGAAATTTCTTAAAACTGTTGTGGGTAAATATCTATTACTTAAAATATTGTATGTTAAAAGTGTGATGCATATATGATGCTTGAATTTGCATATTGATGCTTCATGCTTCTACATATACTTGCGTTTCCACTAGTTTTAAATACATGTTACTTATTTGTCTATTTGTGCGGTGTCGGTTGCTCTGTCTGTGTCCCCATATTTTAGAAATCGCGTGCCTGTGTCCATGTTCATATCCACGTCCGTGCTTCATAGATAAACTATATACTGGGTTTGGCATGCAGACATGTTTTGGTTAATTTTTTTCCCCGTCTCCTCTTTCGCTTTCCTTTGTAAGTTCTATGACATGATTGTGTAATGTAACCAGACGATGCTTTATTATATTGTCGATTTTCAAAACTATGTTTGATAATGACACCTGTTTTTTTTTCCCTCGGTTCCCTAACTTTTGAAGCCCCACTTTAAGTCCTTTTTAATGCTGTCAGTGTACCAGTTAGCCACATTGATTTTTAGGACCCTTCATTGATTCCTTCTGTAAACCTTTCGACAGGTAGGTTTATTGCATGCTGTGATGTCTGATAAAGAGTATAAAGTTATCTTGGATTGTTTCTACATGAACTTATCTGAACAACCGAGACTTCCTCCAAGTTTTCGTGCCATGAAGTCTGGGAAGAAAGACACTATGCGATTGCCTGCTGATAAGGTCAACACGAATAGTCAAATGTTGCTCTTGCGCACCGTTACAATAATTGCCGTGGAAGTGGACCATGCATTGCTAGAGTTGTGTAATGGCATTCTTGAAGATTCACCTTTGGCTCATGTTGCTGTGAGTCTTTTTCTTCTGTATTGACACACTTTACATGCTTATTCCCAATAAGCTGTCTGAATTACATGCTTTGCAACACAAAGCAGTGTCAACTTTGAACTTATTTTACTAGTTTCATTTTGTTGCAGATACACGGGCTTTGGGTATCCTATCGAATGACTTCTTTATCAGAAGCAGACCTTTATGTGACAATTCCTAGGTTTTACATTTTGGATGTTCGTGCTGGTACCAAACCTGAAATGAAATTGATGCTTGGATCATGCACGGATGTTCCAAAACAATCTCCAACTGGAAAATTCCCCTTTTCTTTAGATAAAGGTAGCTTTACGAGAATAGACTCTCAAGCTGCACCAAGCATGGATGATCCAACTTCTACTATGTTTTTGATGGACTGTAGATGGCGAATTGCATCACAATCATTTGTGGTCCGTGTTCAGCAGCCTCGTGTTCTTGTTGTTCCAGATTTTCTTCTTGCTGTTGGAGAGTTTTTTGTGCCTGCCTTGGGAGCTTTAACTGGGAGGGAGGAATTGATGGATCCGAAGAATGATCCCATAAGAAGAAACAACAGCGTCATACTCTCTGCTCCTGTCTACCAACAGACTGAAGATGTAGTTCTCCTGTCCCCAAGCAGGCAGTTAGTGGCGGATGCTGTAGGGGTTGACGAATATACATACAACGGTTGTGGGAAGACTATTTGCTTAAGTGAAGAAACAAATTTGAAGGGAGGTAATCCATCAAGATTTCAACCTATTATCATCCTAGGACGCGGAAAGAAGTTGCAATTCGTAAATGTCAAAATTGAGGTACCATACCCTGCTTTTTTGGTTTGTTTTGTATTGTGGGTAGTTCTGACTTATATGAGTTATCATTTAAGTTAATGGCGCGCCAATGTAACATCTTGACACATTAAAATTAATATCCCTCTTAAAAGTATTCTTAACTTCACTATAACGTCCAATCAATAAATTTAGAGGCATATCTTTAGGTGGTAATTGTTTTTGTTTTTTTTATTTCTTGTTTTTAATTTACCTTTCCCTGAACTAATAACCCAAACACATTTACTGTCTGAGATCTTGATCTTTTCCTCCATCATTCTCTACTTTTTACGTAGTATCTTAATAATGACATGGTAATGTGGTGCACTTGCTATCAAATGCGAGTTTATAGTCTACAGCATAAGCAAACCTGCATGCTTTAGTGGAACTTCAAGTTTATCCAAATTTCTACCACAGTTTTTTCCTCAGCTTCTTCAAACCCTTCTCTAGCAAACCAAAATAAGAATCTGCAATCTTGCTAGGTACACATCTGTGGCATATAAGGACCTGTTAAATCTTATTTGTTGATTACTATAACCTAGGAATCCTTACATGCTTCCTAGGAAGACCTGTCCATCCTGCTATGGTAACGCCACTTTCCTTCAAAATAGGCTTGTGGAATTGTACTTGTTTCGACAGAATCTTGAAATTTACGGGAAAATTTTAAAAATCCCATGTAATTTACGGGAAAATTTTAAAAATCCCATGTGGTTCCTGGAACAACATTCAACTGTGGTTCAAACCCAGTAATAATCGTGTTTGCAGATAACCAACAGGTGTGCTAAACTACCTCCTGCCCACACCCATTTTCCTCTTTACATTAGCCATCATTGCAGATATGTGTAATTGTTTGAGGATTTTATCGCTAGTGTTTGATGAGAAACAAAAAGAGGGAAAAAGAATGAGTTTTCATCTTTGTCCCCATTTTCCGTACTGCAAAATGTAGCAAGGATATCAATATATCATTTGCGTGCAAACAAATTAAATATCAGAGATCACTCTTTGCACATGCTAATATATATCTTTGTGCTT
The DNA here is from genome assembly GCA_019656275.1 of Rhododendron kiyosumense. Taxonomy (NCBI): domain Eukaryota; kingdom Viridiplantae; phylum Streptophyta; class Magnoliopsida; order Ericales; family Ericaceae; genus Rhododendron; species Rhododendron kiyosumense. Next base: position 446,596 of record BPLS01000447.1, read on the forward strand.
TAATTAACTATTTGTTTTAACATCTGTTGTTGCCTTTTGATCCTCTTGTCGCTCGTTTTTCAGAATGGTTTTCTATTGAGGAAGTATACATACTTGAGTAATAATAGCAGCTATACAGTATCACCTGAAGATGGCGTTGAAATTTCGTTGCTGGACAATTTTACTTCCAAGAGCACCGAAGAGAGTCCAGATTGCATTGAAGAATCATCATGTGGCTCAAATACTTCCACTGCTGAAAATGACTCATTGAAGATGCATAGTTTCACTTTTGAAGCACAGGTATTTTTGATCCGTGCGTGTTGAATCCTTGTTTGGAACTCAATTTAGTGGCCATTGATATAAATTCTGTCTACTCTCTTTTGTTTACTTCAACAAATGTTCTCTACTATCCTTCGACTCTTGTTTTCATTGAGTTTTATTGTGCTTTTGTATGCCGACACTTTTCCTGACCTTCCGTACTGGTGGCTTCCAGTTTCTCCGATATGATAACTAAGTTGGACGACCAGTTCTTTGTTTTTGGCATTCTTAATTAAACATGGACATCTAAAAGGCTTTAAATTGACGAGTCAAACGATGAAGTTGTGGGAAAGAGTTATTGAGCATCGCTTGAAGATGGTGACTACAGTGTCAGAGAAACAGTTTGGGTTCATGCCTGGAAGATCAACCATGGAAACTATCTACCTATTAAGGAGAATGGTAGAAAAACACAGAGCAAAGAAGAAGGATCTCCATATGGTTTTCATAAACTTAGAAAGGGCTTATGATAGGGTGTCTGGAGACGGCATATGGTGGGTTCTGGAGAGAAAAGGAGTGACTAAAGGGTATATCGAGGTGATTAGAGACATGTATGAAGGTGCTGTCACTACCATTCGATCACAAGTAGGGGAAACAAGTGAATTTGCAATCACTGTAGGATTGCATTAAGGGTCAGCCTTGAGCCCGTACCTCTTTGCCTTAGTTATGGATGAATTGACTAGACAATTTCAGGAGGATATCCGATGGTGTATGATGTTTGTTGATGACATTGTCCTCGTAGATGAAACCACTAGAGGTGTTAATACGAAACTAGAAATTTGGAGGAAACATTAGAGTCAAAGGGTTTTCGGATAAGAGTAAAACTAAGTATAAGGTGTGCAAGTTTAGTGGTACCAACCTTGCACACGAAGAAAGAGTGATGATCCGAGATCAGGAGATACCTAAGAGCGATAATTATAGGTACTTAGGCTCAAGTATTAGTAGAGATGGAGAGATTGCCGATGATGTGACCTATAGGATCCAAGTGGGGTGGATCAAGTGGAGGAGTGCTACTGGTGTATTGTGTGACAAAAGGGTACTTGTAAAATTGAAGGGAAAATTCTATGGAACTGCCATCAGACCAGCGATGCTTTAGAAGAAAGAATGTTGGTCTATTAAGAAACAACATGTGAACAAGATGAGTGTAGCGGAAATGAGAATATTGAGGGGGATGTGTGGTAAGACTAGACAAGACAGGATTGGAAATGAGACGGTTCGTGAAATGGTAGGTGTAGCACCCATAGAAGAGAAGTTGAGGGAAAACAGGCTAAGTTGGTTTGGACATGTCTACCGTAGACCAAGAGATGCAGTAGTTAAGAGAGTGGATAGGATAGCTTTGGGTGGCAATGCTACGGGGAGGGGTAGACTTAAATTGACATTAGATGTTGTGGTGCGCAACGATATGAGTATAGTAGGTTTGTGTGAACAAGTGGCCCTTAACAGAGCTCAATGGAGGAAAAGGATTCATGTAGCCAACCCTAAGTGATTGGGACATAAGGCTCGGTTTGGTTTGATTTATCTAAAGGCTTTTCTTGCCAACACCTTGTAAAACTGATCTTGGTCCTCGTAACCTTTAATCCTTTTTCCTCTCCTTGGACAGACTTTTTTTTGTATGAAACAAACTGCTTTGATTGGGTCAAATAAGGGACAAGGAATTATACCAATGATTTATATAAAACATTTGGTTTTGATATTTCTTCGAGAGTTTAAAATCATATACGAGTTAGGACTAGCCAATTTTGGGACTTGCTTGTGTATGCCTACAAAAGGTAAAAACTTTAAGTGGTTTAAAGTTTAAAGTTATGCTAGAACCCTAGAATAATTATCTTAAATAAACAGGAGAGCCCTTTTGAAGTGAATTGTTGGTTCTTTCCAAACATAGAGGCTAGCATCCACTTTGTTAGTACCCTCTCCATCCCATTTCCTGGCTCTCACTTTCCATTTGTGGTCTATCCCACTTAATGTTTATTTGAAACGTAGATCACAATAATTACTTTTACATGTTACATATTTCAAGATTTCGTATCTAGAGTACAATCCCTTTGACTCTGTTAGTGGTAGACCATGGGGCGGGGTGTATTGATGAAGGGTAATGAGAAAGGTTGGTGTCAGTGGTATCTGGTTCCTAAAGGGTTGTTTGAGGCATCTTTATTTTAAACTCTCTGCTTTACTCTATAGCTAGTTCTTTCACAACAGACATGGCCTGAGGCTTTCATGTTCTATTCGTTGTTCATCTTTTTGTGTGGCAGTTTCGGTCTCTACACCTGATGGAATACCAGTTGTGGACAAGCATAAAATGCGGCATTCTTCATCTTTATGAAGTGGTTATCTGTTTTTTTCTTGTTGCAATCCAGTAGAAAGTTGTCAGTAAATGTGTAAGGTTTTGTAGGTCTTTTAGGGTTGCTCCTTGCAAGGTTTTGTAGGTTTTTATCGTGTAAATCATGCTTGAACGCTAGTCGTGCCTCCAACAAGTGGGGACCTTTTGGTTACAGACTATTGAGCCTTTGGGCCTGGAATAAAGGTGCTTTGGAAGTTCGTTCCCATTTTTCGAAGGAGTCAGAATGTCAAACGCAGAATGTTTTGAGTAGGGTTATGGCTTTTCTTTTGGATATATGTATTGCTTATGAATCTTTTAATAGGAAGTAGCGGAAGATGGATTCCTAACGTTTGGCTTATGTGTATCCTACTTACAGACTCAGCAGAGTCTAGGTCTGTCACCTTTTGGCACTGCACAGATCCTTTTACATTATGTGGCGGGGTGCTTAATCCCATTCTCCCTTTATTTTATTTGTGTTGTTTTTGTCGCTCTCTATCTGTGTTGGTAGGTGTGCGTGCATGCACACACCTGGGGTGCCTGTGTTCATAAAAAAATCTTGGTCAAAAACTGGAGAAAGCTGCTCATTTCCAACCCGTCCCTAAATATTTCCTGGTGAAACAATGTCAGATGCCTTGGATATCAACTCTATTGGTACATCTTGAGAGGCACATCTGATATTTCTTACACAAGTCAAATAATTTGAAATGAAATCCTCAAGTTTCATCATTTGCCTGACACTTTCTTGCAAGATATCACACTTGACCTAACCCTTACGTCTCAGTGCGGGATGTGTTTGACGTGCTTTAATCTATGATCAGTACACCCTGAAGCATAAAGCCCCTTCTTCTGTTCACAAACTGGCATAATATATGCCACCAAAACAAAGATGCATAGGACAATTTAAGATATATAAAGTGATAATAGTTGCAGAGAAATATATGAGACCGGTGGTTTTATGAGTAATGTTTCATCTATAGCTATGCAAAATATATTGTCGTTAGATATATCTATTCTGAAATGCATCTAGATGGAAGGACACATTCAATAATTGATGTGCCCTCATATTCTAGGATTTACTCGCCGGTGTATTCTTCCGATTTTGAGTTCAGGTCTTACTTCAATGGCTATGCTAAACTTGCCTTGGAAACCAAACCTTCATAGTTCTATCCATTGTAAGCTGTTGTTTTGCATTTTCCACCTTGGCATTGTAAGGTGGGTTGTGAAATGTGGTTATGATGACACGAGTCGTGTGTTATAATTTTTCAGTTCGTGTATTCTGTTATTTATATCTTCCATAATTCCATATTCTGAAATCTCTGTGATCCTTTTCTACTTGTGGTCTTACGCTTATGTACTTTCTGCCCTACCTAGGTGGTTTCTCCTGAGTTTACCTTCTATGACAGTTCCAAATCATCCCTTGATGATTCCTCCCATGGGGAAAAGCTTCTCCGCGCAAAATTGGATTTCAGTTTCATGTAAGATTAGCCGGTTTTCCTCAAGCAATAATGCAATACTTCCACTTCCAATTTATTTTGCAATACCGTCACGCATTTGGCAAATATCAGATCTTTTTCATTGGACTTCCTTGTGTCTATCAGAATGCCTACAACATAAGCACTAACGTGGAATTGATATTTTTCAGAGTTCATTCTCCTGTTTTTCAAAGATTGGGGACGCTGTTGTTTGCTCTGAGAGCAATCTTACTGAACTTTGTCACCCTTTTTTTTATTTTTGTACAGGTACGCAGCAAAGGAGAATGATACTTGGATTCGGGCTCTTGTAAAGGATTTAACCGTTGAGACTGGTTCTGGTCTTACTGTTCTTGATCCAGTGGATGTTTCAGGGGGATATACATCTGTTAAGGATAAAACAAATGTGTCTTTGGTATCAACTGACGTATACATCCATCTTTCTCTTAGTGTAATTTCTCTTCTACTGAACCTGAAAACTCAGGCTGCTGCAGCAATACAATTTGGAAACATGGATCCCCTGGCTCCATGTACCAATTTTGACCGTCTCTGGGTATCACCAAAAGGTGCTTATTAGTGTGAAGCGAATTATGATTCCTGATAAATGCAACAAAATTATTGATTTGGTTTGTCACTCAAAGTGGCACTCAATATTTTTCATTTTTTCATGCTTATATATGGTATTTAGTGTTTTCTATTTAATTTTTTTAAAGGTTGGTTGCCTTTAGTGAGTTTGCTTCTTACCTGCATTGGCTGTTTTATCTTTTTGCAGAAAATGGCCAGTGTAACAACCTAACATTTTGGAGACCAAAAGCCCCTTCAAATTATGTGATTTTAGGAGATTGTGTAACATCAAGGTAAACAATGTTTATGGACTGAGAAGAGATATGGCCAATATGCGAGGATATTTGATAATTGCATATCAATGTCCAAATCTTTCCTGTTTCAAGTGGGAAAGAATGAAACAATATGTTTTATGCTGGTTATATATCATGTCGTTGACATGTTGGTACTTAAATATGAATCAAGGTAAACCACAACAAGGCACAATACTTGTTGTTGGGATTGATCAATCTTCTTTGGACATGACGGTATTTCTTCTTCTGCTTTCTGGTACAAATAGTTGTTATCCTCAATAATTCAGAGATTTCCAGTGGAAATGTTTCCATAGAACATGTTCAGATTGTAACTCCAGTTCCTGGAGCCATATATGTAGACTACAATGAGTTAGAGTTTCCTTTTTCACTTGTGTAGCACATGTCTATCGTAGATCGATAGATGTGGTAGTTAGGAGGAGTGATATAGTTATGGTAGAAGGTAGTATTAAGGGGAGAGGTAGAGCTAAATTGTCTTTAGTTGCAGTAGTTCGAAAGGATCTACGTTTGTAGGACATCATGGAACACGATGCCCTTAATAGAAGACGGATTCATGTAGCCGATGAGTGTGACTTCAGGCTCAGTTGGTTAGGTTTGGCTTGTGTAACAGACACTTATTTTCCTCTTGCGAAATGTTTTTTTTTTTTTGTCTAGTTTTATACTTGCTGCCCGCACAGGGTGGCGTAATCAGTTGTTCGAATTTGGATTAAGTTATTCTGAATGGGTGTTTGGTTCATGTCTAATGTTGCAGAAAATCCATTGGTGTTGCATTAAATTGGGTTACTTGGATGCCATCTACGTTAATCTGGTTTCACTACTCACAATTAATTGGTCACTTGTCCATGCAACATGCTTTAGTGTTTTGTTAGCCTGAATTCTGGCTTGTTTCACTGTTCCTATAAATTTGGTACAGTAAGTCAATTCTCAGTTTGATCCATTTGTTAATTATGTTTAACTGTCATGCATCTTCAGGCCAATTCCTCCTTCACAGGCAGTAATGGCTGTGAGTAATACGTATGGACGTGCAAGAAAGCCCCTTGGTTTCAAACTTATAGGCTCGTTCTCTAGCATTCAGGGATTGGAGGTAGGCAAAGGCCAATCCGATGGTGATTTTTCTCTTTGGATACCGGTCGCACCACCCGGATACTTGGCATTGGGATGTGTAGCGCACAAGGGCAGCCAACCGCCCCCTAATCACATCGTTCACTGTATACATTCTGATCTTGCGACGTCCACAACATATTCAGAATGTGCTTTGAGTACCTCCCCTAATCCTTGCTTTACAAATGGATTTAGCATATGGCAGTTGGACAATGTTCTAGGGTCATTTTACGCCCATCCTACTTCTGAATGTCCCTCAAAAGACAGTTTTTATGATCTGAATCAACTTCCTCTTTGGAACTCAAGTTGGCATCATTTTTCGTCAAAAGAACCTACATCAAATGAAAATGGTCAGCATGAGAATGTAAGTCATCAGTCAAGTAACCAGAGCACAAGTTCATCCGGATGGGATGTTCTCCGTTCTATTTCTAAAGAAACCAACTACTACATGTCAACTCCGAATTTTGAGAGAATCTGGTGGGATAAGGGTAGCGACATCCGCCGGCCAGTCTCTATATGGCGACCTGTACCAAGGCCTGGTTATGGTATACTCGGTGACTGTGTTACTGAAGGGTGAGACCATTATTTAATCTTTCTTTATGATAATTATCAGTGTTGTTTCTCAATGTAGTTACTTGCCTCGGCGCCTTTATGCTGACTCCTCCATTTGATGTTGTTTAAGTGTCTTACCTTTCATTCCTATGGTGGATCTCATTATTATTTGTTGGTCACCGACATATGGTACTACTTTTCTTTGTCAGGTTAGAACCACCTGCTCTGGGCATAATTTTTAGGACTGGTAATCTAGAAATCTCTGCAAAGCCTGTGCAGTTCACAAAAGTTGCTCATATTGTGAGGAAAAGCCTCGATGAAGTTTTCTTTTGGTACCCAATTGCTCCTCCCGGTTATGCTTCTCTTGGTTGCATAGTCTCCCGAATAGATGAGCCCCCACCCCTGGACTCATTTTGCTGTCCAAGAATGGATCTTGTTCACCAAGCTAATATTCCAGAGGTGCCTATTTCAAGGTCTTTGAGTTCAAAGGGATCTCAGTGCTGGAGTATTTGGAAAGTTGAAAATCAGGTCAGTCTAATATCCTTCTTTATATGTCAAACAAAGAATTGAACTTATGATGTTTGATATGTCATGAATATTGGCTTCTGTTCTTTCTCTTTAATCATACTTTTTAACGCTCACATGCATTATCCTCTTATTTACTTGATGCCTCTCAACCCGCTAAAGTTGTTTCTGTAGGCCTGCACTTTCCTTGCACGCTCTGATTTGAAAAAACCTTCAAGCCGGTTGGCATTTTCTATTGGCGATTCTGTGAAACCAAAGACACAGGAGAACATTACTGCCGAGATGAAGTTAAGATGCTTATCTGTGACTGTTCTAGACAGCTTATGTGGAATGGTATGTATCAAGAGATAAGTGAAATGAAATATAGAAACATTCGTCAAACTATGTATAGATTACCCTCCTTCCTTCTTTGTCATTAACTTGTGTTACTCGGATCCTCTCAGATGACGCCACTTTTTGATGCCACAATCACTAATATCAAGATTGCGACTCATGGTCGACTTGAGGCAATGAATGCTGTTCTAATTTCTTCTATAGCTGCATCAACCTTCAATACACAACTAGAAGCGTGGGAGCCACTGGTGGAGCCGTTTGATGGGATATTTAAGTATCTCTCTTTTCGTTTCCTCTTTGCAGATTATTATGAGTGCTGTTTCTGGTTCCATTGGTTTAGTAATGTTAACACTTTCCATGCTTTTGCAATAACATTTTATGCTTCTATAGGTTCGAGACATATGATACTAATCTACACCCACCATCAAGGCTTGGGAAAAGAGCACGTATTGCTGCTACCAGTATTCTGAATATAAATCTTAGTGCAGCCAATCTTGAAACACTCACAGAAACTATGGTTTCTTGGAGAAGACAGAGAGAACTTGAACAGAAAGCAATGAAACTGACTGAGGTCATTTAGAATTTGAATATGCTCTATGTTTGGCACTTTGTGGCCTTAGTCCAACATATATGCTGATGCTGTTGGGTTTTGGGTGCATTATTTTTCCAGGATGATGGTACTGTTCATGACCATGGGAATAATTCAACTTATGCTGCTTTAGATGAAGATGATTTTCAAACCGTGATAGTAGAAAATAGACTTGGATGTGATATTTATCTGAAGAAAGTCGAACAAAATTCAGATGCAGTTGAATTGCTGTGTCATGATGAACATGCTTCTGTATGGGTTCCACCTCCAAGGTATTCTGACAGGCTAAATGTCGTGGATGAATCTAGGGAAGCACGGAGATATATTGCTGTGCAGATACTAGAAGCCAAGGTTTCATTTAGTTCATCCCAAATTCAAGTATCAGTTTTGCTATTGTCACAATGTCTAAGACAGATGACTTTTGCATTTGGGCAGGGTTTACCTATTATTGATGATGGAAATAGTCACAATTTCTTCTGTGCTTTGCGCTTGAGTGTTGATGGTCAGGAGATCAATCAGCAAAAGCTTTTTCCTCAGAGTGCAAGGACCAAATGTGTTAAGCCATTGACTACAAGAAGAAATAATCTTGATGAAGGCCTTGCCAAATGGAATGAACTCTTTATATTCGAAGTTTCTCGGAAGGTACTCGTAATATTAGTTCTACATCCTTCCTTTTGTATTTTTTATCCTCCTACATCCTTTAATTGCTACATCCTTATTTAAGTTGGAGACTGCCTTTTATGTATTAGTTCCAAAAAAGAACGTGGTTCTGTAATGGTGATTCTTAAAATGTACTGAGTAAGTGGAAGTCACATTAAATTTTCTTTTCAGTTGGGATAAACTGGTGTCTTGAATGTCAGTTTAGAAAAGATCTATGTGCTGTAGTTTTTTTTGTCTTTAGGGTTGTATTTTATTGGTTCACCGTGTGGACCGCTTCATAATCGGCCTGAAATTATTCTCTCAAGTGCGCTGTTGGTTTGGTTTGGTTAAGTGCGCTGTTGGTCGTAGAGCTTCATTGCACACATTCTTGAGTTGGCCCCGTTTTGTTTTACACTTATAAAGGATGATTTTGTGGAAAGAAGGCATTTTATTCTATCCTGAGATTTGTTCATTAATCAATGCCAAAAAATGAAGTCCTGACTTTGACCCTTGCAAACAAAAAATTCTAAGATTTTGCTTGGTATAGATAGAAAGAAGTAGTTTCTCATGTTGAAGACATCTTCTACTCCAGTTTTGCTTGAGCACTATCAATGGGAATAAGGAGTAATGATCGTGTCTCTATAGTGATTTATTGTTTGCATCGTTTTTCTTTCTTTCTTTTTAGTTTTACATGTTTAGTATCACTTTGACTCATTATAGATTGTAAAATTGGTCATGCGTTTATCTTAGGCCCAGTGAATTTCTAATACGACACTATTTTCTTCCTTTAATACGACATTAGCAGTTGATTTCTTTTGTCTTTTTTATGAGTTGTTCACAAGTTCTGTACTCTGGAATATCCATTGCATTCCACAGTGACTTTTTGTTTATAAATTCTGCAGGGGTTGGCCAAATTGGAAGTGGAGGTGACAAATCTTGCAGCAAAAGCGGGCAAAGGTACTCTGCTTGGCAGACTAGCTCGTAATCCAGAACTGTACACTGGCAAAACTACATACATTTGCATATAGCTACAAATAAAAGAGTAAAGAAAAAGATTGATGAAATGTATTTCTTTCAGTCTCTTCCTTTTAAGTTGCTGATGCATGTCTCAAACAAAAATTGGAAGGAATATTGAAATCATGTACATAGTAGGCTAGCCATGCATTTGCAAACTTAACACATTAAACTACTCCCGAGTCTTCTTTCACTGCAGACCTAAGTTAACAAAACCAACTTTTGAGCTTATGTTAGTTTCAGAATCATCTGTGAATAGTTACTTGTTCGAAAGTACAATTGTGCTTACTTTGTTTTTTAGTACTGTTCTCTATGTTCATCCCTGAATCTGTAGTTGGCAATCTAATAGTTGACATTGAGGTAAGTCTGTGTTATGTTATGGTATCTTCCTTATCATGTGTGTCAATTGTTGAGCTTTTAATGTGTTAATTGTTAACGTGCGATTTCTTTCACTGAAGAAGTAGTTATGGTTGAGTTTATCTGATTTGGTGCTGGTCGATATAGGTGAAGTTGTGGGTGCATCTTCATTTTCTGTTGGGCATGGTGTAAATACCTTGAAAAAGGTGGCTTCAGTGAGAATGCTTCATCAATCACCTGATGGCCAACATATCATGTCATATCCCCTCAGAAGAAAGGTTAGTGAGGCATCTGGAAACATGTTGTCATCCTTTCGCGGTATTACTTGCATTTGTTCTTTTCTCTGATGATCTGTACATTCTGCCATTGGGAAACATGTAGGCATTTATTCGTGCTATTACATGCATTTGTTATTTTCTCTGATGATCTGTGCATTCTCGCATGCCACTTGATCTTTGTTCTTTCTTTCAGGGTCAGCATAATAGTGATGACATAATTTCAATTGGATGCCTTCTAGTTTCCACATCATATTTTGAGAGGAAAACAATTGCAAGCTTCCAAAGTAATACACAACATGGAAATGATGTTGATAGAGACGTTGGTTTCTGGGTGGGGCTTGGCCCAGAGGGTGAATGGGACTGTTTTCGTTCATTTCTTCCTCTGTCACCCATCCCCAAAGCACTTGGAGATGAATATATTGCTGTGGAAGTTGTAATGAGAAATGGAAAGAAACATGCAATTTTCAGGAGTCTTGCATCTGTTGTAAATGATTCAGATGTCAAATTTGACATATCAGTCTCCCCTCTGTCTATGGTTACTGCAGTTGGAAAGCAACAGATAACTGGCACAACCAATGTTATCAGCACCATAAGTCCTGGTTCTTCTGCTGTATTACCCTGGAGAAGTATGTCCAAGGATTCTGACCACTGCTTACAGATTCGCCCTAGTGTTGATTATCCTCAACCGCCATACTCCTGGGGGCATGCAATTTCTGTAGGTTCTGGTTATGGCTATGGGAAGGACCTAACTTCCATAGACCAAGGTTTCTTTTCGAGGCAAAACACTTTGAAGCAAGAAAACAAAATACCTGCCTCATCATTCAAGTTAAATCAGCTCGAGAAGAATGATGTGCTCGTTTGTTGTCCTAGTTCCAAAGGTAAGATATTTTGGCTTAGCATCAGCACGGATGCCTCAGTTCTTCAGACAGAGCTTAATGTCCCAGTCTATGATTGGAAAATATCAATAAACTCTCCTTTGAAGTTGGAGAACCGACTGCCATGCCCAGCAGAATTCACTGTATGGGAAAAACTCAAAGAAGGCAGTAGCGTTGAGCGGCAGCGTGGTATTATCTTATCACGTGGGAGTGTGCACCTATATTCTGCTGATGTTCGGAAACCCATATATCTTACATTATTTGTTCAAGGTGGTTGGGTTTTGGAGAAGGTATGGATTTCTATCCCATTGTGCATGACCTGATTGTTCAGAATATAGCACCCACAATACTTTTTGGACTAATGAAGGCTTTTTTAATAAAGAAATAGTTTTTTCCCTTCCTTATCAGGATCCTGTTCTTGTATTGGATCTTGCATCAAGTAACCATGCCTCATCATTCTGGATTGTTCACCCGCAGAAGAAAAGGTCTGTAGTTTTAGATATTCTGCTGTTATGTTGTATTTTGTTCTTGCATTGTGTGTATTTTTTATTAATGGGACATCATATGAAGTATCCATATGTTCTTTATATTCTGTTTGCATAATATGGCTGCAATACAGTAAGTAATGATAGTAGAGGTACTAGGTAGTAAATAACTGAATCTCGGACACCAGGATATGCCAGACAGTAACACTGTTGCTCTCTAGGTTTTGATTACTAAGAACGATAGACTAAAAAGTGATAATTTATTTCCTGGAATAAAAGCAGATTGGCTCAAGTGAAGGGGTGCTTCTAGCATATTATGTGATCGAGCCATATACCTACACGGAGTCTTTAGTTCGAAATCATACATAGTTCGTTAATTAGGACTTGAGTTTAAAATATCAGACGTGCTATTTGTAGTTTGAGAGCCAGTATGATGCTTGATTGATAGCCATGAATGTCAGTCTGCAAAAGAACAAATCATCTCAGGCGTATTTTCTGTGTGACTGCTCATTTATTTCGAAAATGCATGCACACATATAATGTTAGCTGATTTTGAATTTCATGTTGCAATGAAGTATTATTTCAATCTTGAGACTTAGGAGTATTTTTATCACACCCTTGGTGGTAGTTGTCGGTAAATCCTTGAGCAGCTAATTGTTTATGGTACTAGTTGCAAGAATTAGACACCTCGTCGTTCCTCTTTAACCACCATTTTGCTGTGGATAACAAACTTGTTGCTCGATTTTCATCGTCCATCTTGGAAAATTAGTTCGTTCTCTTGTTCACTATCTCCATGACACATGTATGCAGGAGATTGCGTGTAAGCATGGAACGTGAGATGGGAGGAACTACTGCTGCTCCAAAAACCATAAGATTCTTCGTCCCTTATTGGATCAGTAATGACTCCTTTCTGTCTTTGGCATATAGAGTGGTGGAGATTGAACCGCTGGAGAGTGCGGATGCAGATGCCCTTATGCTCTCGAAAGCCGTTAAATCTGCAAAAACAGCATTGAGAAGCCCTTCAATTTTAATAGACAGGAGACATGTTGCGCCGAGAAAAAACATTCAAGTACTTGAAGCAATCGAGGACACAAGTCCAATTCCGAACATGCTTTCTCCACAAGATTATGTTGGCCGTGGCGGGGTTATGCTGTTTTCATCACGAAATGATGCTTATCTGTCCCCACGTGTAGGCATTGCTGTCGCAATACGAAATTCTGACAATTACAGTCCTGGGATATCTCTTCTTGAGCTGGAAAAAAAGGTGAGATAGTAGACAATCATTAAACCCCTTCATGATTGCTTATTATTTTCTTTTTTCTTTCACTAAAATTCTATCTGAAATTATGCTGCATTAATAATTCTTTCAGCAACGGGTTGATGTCAAGGCCTTTAGTTCAGATGGATCTTACTATAAGCTTTCCGCCATGCTACACATGACTTCAGACAGGACAAAGGTAAATTATGTTACTTTCTCACTTGATTTTTATTGAATTCCACTATTGCTGAAGATTATAAATTCTTTTCAGCTATTTTGATGTAACTAACGACGACTTCCTCATGTAGTCATATTCTTACCTTCTCAATTACTTATTACCCAAGATTTGTATCCATCGATTCCTTAATTGCTTTTTCCCATGCTTTAACATTAAGTTTTCATGACATGATTTATGCGGAAAACATCGTCCTTCTATAGACGGTTTACCCTCAGCCTTTTTTCTCCAGTTATCAAAAAGTCGCTAATTCATTGATCCTTCTGACAAAAGAATTGGTAGAGTGACAATAGCAGCCGATCTTGTCACTGTAGTGGCAGTAATACCACCAAGGATCTTAAGTTACTGTGATATAAGTGTTTGTATTTGGCATCAACATCAGGTATAATCTAAGAAGCCTGAAAACAAAACGGACGGGGATGTGGGACATGGCATGCCAAATTTTTTAAGAAGTTAGGGACACAAACACTGCGGGGGCCACAGGAAAAACTGTATATGTTGTAAATGTTATAGTTGTTATTCTTATTGATATTGTATGCAAAGCCTAACCAAAAATTGATGTTGGAAATATGCACAAGCAGGTGTAGTGAATGACATAGCATTGCCCCCACCTACCAGCGCAAAGCAGGAAAGGGGGTGGATGTCCAAGCAGTTGAAATTGTCTGTTGTGAGAATTGAATTTTGTGCAATGATTACTTTTGCATATCAGATATTACAGTTTAAACTTGTGTTTTATGAGAATTGAATTTTGTGCAATGATTACTTTCACATATCAGATATTACAGTTTAAACTTGTGTTTTATCAAGTTGAAAGTTTTTCCTTGCACTTTTCTTGTATAGTAATCTAACTCATGAAGTAGGTTGTTCAAATTATGAAATGACCCCTATGGTACCCTGTTCCTAGCCATATCTAACTTGAGAGACATGTGAACCGGCATGTCCCCTGCTCATAAGTTGAGAAAATTAACTTAAGCATGCCTCCAGGGGTGTCCGACATGCATAGAGGACACCACTACAGCACGTTGGTGCTGCGTAGATTATAATCTATAATTCCCTAGACAGCAACAGTCAAGGTATTAAGATCCCATTGTTTGCTGCTTGTGGATCCTTCGTTATCGCTTTATCAAATCGATGACCAGTACCGAATATATTTTTTGCAGGTTGTCCATTTTCAGCCTCATACCTTGTTTTTTAATAGGGTGGGCTGCCGTTTGTATCTGCAACAGTGTGATACTCAGACACTGGAGTGGATTCATCCCACTGATCCTCCAAAACATTTTCAATGGCAGTCTTCCACAAAAGTTGAGGTGTTGAAGGTTGGTGGCATTCCTTGTTTCTTACTGGCAGTACCTTGTTCCACTTAAAGTAGGACATTTGTAAAATTTTCTGGTGTATGATTTTAGTCCTGTTTTTAGGTGCGGTTGGATGGATATGAATGGAGTACACCTTTTAGTATCGAGACAGAAGGCATGATGTGTGTGGGCTTAAAGAATGAAACCAGAAGTGAACAAATACATTTGAGGGTGGAAGTTAGAAGTGCAACAAAGAACTCCCACTATGAAGTTATTTTCCTTCCTAACTCATTGTCAAGTCCTTACAGGTTTGATTGTGGTCCCCTATTTTGTCTGGTAGATTTCTAATTATTGTGGCTTTATCTTGATCCCTGTTCTTTGAAGGAGACGAAAGTATGTGCTAAAACCTTACTATCTACGATCACAAAACTATTTTTTATCTTGGATTAATGACCAAATTTGAAGCCTGCTTCGAATTTCTATGTGGTGGTTGGATTGGAAATTAGTGCAGAATTCAAGTTATGAGTGTGTACTGAACTTATTGTCAAATGTTAAAACTTGGAATTTCCTCTCCTTTCAGTTTTCTAGATGGCTTTCAGAAAATATTTTAGTAAATTGGAAAGAAAGATATGGAATTTGTAATATGGTGCACTAAATGCTATCTTTCTGTTTCCCTTTATTTGTTTTCAATTCTGACTTCTTCTCTGGTTTCTGCTTAAAAGTGTGACTAGCTTATGATATTTCAACAGGATTGAAAATCGTTCAATGTTTTTGCCCATACGATTTCGGCAAGTGGATGGTGCCAGCGATTCATGGAAGTCTCTTCTACCTAATTCAGCTGCTTCATTTTTGTGGGAAGATCTTGGTAGACAACAGTTGCTGGAACTGTTGGTAGATGGTACTGACCCGTTGAAATCCCCGAAATACCTTATTGATGAGATATCCGATCATCAGCCCATTTATGTGGCAGGAGGACCTTCTAAAGCTGTTCGTGTTACCATTATCAAAGAAGAGAAAACTAATGTCATAAAGATCACTGACTGGATGCCCCAAAATGGTGCAATTGTCAAACAAAAAGCACCAATTTCTGTGTCGCAAGTTCCTGAAAATGATTACCAACAGTCAAACACCTCAAATTGCGAATTTCATGTTATTATTGAGCTTGCTGAGCTTGGATTGTCTCTCATTGATCATACACCTGAAGAGATCTTATATCTATCAGTTCAGAATCTTCTCGTATCATTTTCAACAGGATTGGCCTCAGGAATCAGTAGGTAATGTTTATCCCCAAAATGACCATGATCATGTTTCGTGAGACAACTTTTTGAATGAATAAGTAAACCTGCACATGTGCATATAGTTGGGCAGTTACTGGATTATGCAGTTGTTGGTTGAAGTTGATCATTATGCATTGTAAGTGATTCAATGAACTTATTTCGTGTTACAGGTTAAAAGTCAGAATGTGTGGGATCCAAGTAGATAATCAGTTGCCATTAACTCCAATGCCAGTTCTCTTTAGGCCACAAAAAGTTGCAGAGGATAGTGATTATATCCTGAAATTTTCCCTGACACAGCAATCAAATGGATCACTAGGTTTATATGTGTATCCATATATTGGATTCCAAGTGAGTACTAGTTTAAAATAAATCCAGAAACTTTACGGGTTATTCTATGTGTTAACTTTTGTTTGGATTGCTTCTCACTCAGGGACCAGATAACTCTGCCTTCTTGATATACATTCATGAACCTATAATTTGGCGCCTCCATGGGATGATGCAGCACGTAAACCTCAATAGGTTATATGATACTCACTCTAATGCTGTTTCAGTTGATCCATTCATACAAATCCGGTAACTACTCGAAGTGTAACTTTGCTTTTATTATAGCATGTTTCTGAAGTTCTTTTTCATTTGCCTATTTTAATTGCTGTTCGCTTGGCTGGCAGCGTCCTTAACATCTCTGAAGTTCGTTGCAAAGTCTCAATGGCTATGTCACCAACTCAAAGGCCTGTGGGTGTACTTGGGTTCTGGTCATCGTTGATGACTGCTTTGGGTAACACGGAAAATATGCAAGTAAGCCATTAACGATCTCAGTAGCATAAATATTAAGATTGAAATTTCTTAATCCATTGCAACGAGAATCAGTATTTTATTGTTAAGCGGAAAGGAGCATCACCTTGTGTATCAGAAATAGAGGCGGCGCACTTATTCTATTATTTGATAATTCCAGCTAAGAAATCACCATCCCAAAGCTTATCTTGGACTTAATTCATTATCACACCAATTCTATAGCTTTGAGTTCATGGTCTTAGTTTCTAGGAAAGATCATGCATGGGCAGTGATAATGCCATGAGTCTATTCTTTTGTGCCACGGCAAATGAACTGGATTGGCTATAATGCCCTTGATAGAGAAAGTGAGGCAGACTTTGTGTGTTGCTTTTCGTTCTTGCTCCCCCAATTTGTCTTCTATTTACAGAGCACCCCAAACACACACTCTCTCTCTCACACACACGCTTGCGCACACACACACATCCATCCTCCCCTTTGTGTAGTTGCATCAATCACCATTGCTGGCCTACTGCTGTTAGATTTCTTGGAGGGTTCCAACCTAAAACCAATTGGCAATAGGTGGAGTAGCCTCTAGAATTTATTAACCAAGCTTGGGTGGCTTAGATGAGCGATGTGGGACAAGTCTAACACTCCCCCTCACGTGCAGCCCGGATGCACGTGGAGGTAACTGACCAGGAGCTGACTGACTGACTCGGGCGACAGAGATGACAGAGAATTTCCCACGAGAGGTGAGGCCACCCAAGACCTAGCTCTGATACCATGTTAGATTTCTTGGAGGGTTCCAACCTAAAACCAATTGGCAATAGGTGGAGTAGCCTCTAGAATTTATTAACCAAGCTTGGGTGGCTTAGATGAGCGATGTGGGACAAGTCTAACAACTGCCCCCTTCCATTCTCCATCAATTCTTCAACAGAAATCACGCTTTGAAGCCAAAATATGTACATGCATAAGATAATACAGGGAGAAACAACTAATTTCTCTCTCTCTCTCAATTTCTTGCTGGCATCTTTGTAGATCGTCCCCTTTCGATGTGCAAAATAATATAGGTTTTAGATCTAGGTAGAAATTGAGTGTTGGATAAGTTTGAATCTTGGGTTTTTTCAAATCTGTCGCACCTCGT
>BPLS01000447.1:464282-531134 GCA_019656275.1 Rhododendron kiyosumense
TAATGCTTTCTGAGCAATTGTAAAGAAAGTACAGGAATTTACAAGAGTATACAAGAGTAGAAAGAGGAGGAAATATAGAAGTGGTGGGAGAAGTGTTGTAGCTTTAGTGGAAACGACAAAGAATGTGTTGACAGGGAGACGAAGACCAAGGGCATCATTGTAAGACTACTTTTAGGTGTTCTTGGCACTAACAAAAATACACGTGGCATTATCACTGCCCCTATCAGCCACTGCTTGAGTCCTTTGTTTTAGACCTAACTGGAATTACGGGCTTCACTAGCTGTTAGTGTCGTAAAGTGCATGAGACATTAGCTCTAGTTTATGATGTATCTGAGCCACAAGTCAAAGGTCAAGTAACTCTTTTTTAGTTTAACTTGTCTTCTCCAAGTGACCATTTTTAAAGATAGAAAATGTCAGAATGAGTGCTCATTACATTTTTCGGTGTAGGTGCGAATAAATCAAAGATTTAAGGAGAACGTGTGCATGAGGCAAAGTGTTCTCATAAGTAATGCTATTGTGAACATTAAGAAGGATCTTCTCAGCCAGCCCCTTCAGCTGCTTTCTGGTGTTGATATATTGGGCAATGCAAGTAGTGCTCTTGGACATATGAGTAAAGGTGTTGCAGCCTTATCAATGGATAAGAAGTTCATTCAAAGCCGACAGAAACAGGTTTGTTTAAAAATGGACTCTTTTGGCAATAGGCATTAATTTTTGTTTTTCTTTTTTGTACAAGGCATTTATTTTTGTCAATTGGTAACTTTTTTGTGGTGCTGCAGACCTCCAACCTCGTAGCGCAGACCATTAACTACTTGTAAAACATGATCTCTCTCATGCAGGAAAGTAAAGGTGTTGAGGACTTTGGCGATGTTATCAGAGAGGGAGGAGGAGCTTTAGCAAAAGGCCTCTTCAGAGGAGTCACGGGTATTTTGACAAAGCCTCTTGAAGGTGCAAAAGCTTCTGGTGTTGAGGGGTTTTTTCAAGGTGTTGGCAAGGGGGTAATAGGTGTAGCTGCACAACCCGTGAGCGGTGTGTTGGATCTATTGTCAAAAACTACGGAAGGTGCCAATGCTATGAGAATGAAGATAGCATCTGCTATTGCTTCAGAAGATCAACTTCTCCGCAGGAGGCAGCCCAGAGCAATTGGTGGTGATAATTTGCTTCGACCATATGATGAGCATAAGGCAGAAGGACAGGTACTTGTGGTTTTACTTGTTGCTATTTGTTTCCTTTGTGACAGCATTGGGTGGAAACTTTACATCCATCTCAAAACCAAATTGGCAATGAGTGGAGAGGTCCCAAATATTATTAAATGATCACTCATTCCACTCCCAAGCAATGTGGGACTCTATTTCCTTAGCATCCCCCCTTATGTGCAGCCGCGTTTGAGATTTGTCACGTGTGGCTAGGAGTGATACTGGTACGGTTCGGTTCGACCAGTTTTGGTCCAGTTTTCCGGTTTATCCGGTTTCAAGAGAGAGAGAGAGAGAGAACGCACCATCCCCGTCGGCATCAACCATCAACGCTGACACTGAGCTCCATCTCTCAGACGAGATCTGAGTTTGGGGGTTTCAAACAAAACAAAAACATGACCAAAAATCAACGGAGAGATCGACGAGAATAGGAAAGAGAAGGAGGGAGAGAGAGACAGAGAGAGACTCACGGTATCAAAAGTTGCTGCCACTTCGCCATTGTCATCAAAGAAGAAGAAGAAGGGGGTGAGAGGGAGAGAGATTAATCCAGAGAAAGAGGGGCTGTGCGGGTGGAGAGGAGAAAGGGAAAAGAAGACGATAACTGTTGGAGTCTTGGGTTTGTGATTTTTAATATCTTATATATGAATACCATTTATGATATACTAAATATAATTATTATACCAGTATATAACAAACGATTGTGTAGCTCAGTGGTAAGCTGAGGCTGAGATAACCCTTGGGTCTCAAGTTTGAGCCCCACCCCTTACAATTTTTATGTATATGCATAATACAGGTCTGGTCCAGTTTGGTCTGGTGTGTAAGTCCCACCAACCGGGAACCGAACCAGATCAATTATTTTGTGTTCTCTCAAACCGGACCGGTTCTGCTTGAAAACCAAAAAAACATTCGGTTCGGTCCAGTTCGGTGGTATAACTTAACAGCCCTATGTGTGGCCACTTTTTGGGTCTTATCATCATGCAGCCTTTTTGCTGGTCTATCATTGTGGGGTGCGGATTATGAATTTTTAAAATGTGAGGTGAAATGGGCCCCGCTCTTATACCATGTGGAAACTTCATATCCATCTCAAAACCAATTACCAATGAATGGAGAGGTCCCAAATGTTATTAAATGATCACCCATTTTACTCCCAAGCCATATGGGATTCTATTTCCTTAACAGACTTGCACATGAGTTGTGGCTGGGTGTGGGAAAGTATCCCAAAATGGATTGGTTGAGATTAGCAGTTGAAGTTATAAAAAAAGGAATACTAAGAAATAGCAGATCACACACACACACACACAGCCACTGAGGCTTCGGTGTGGTCTTATTTTCTTGTCATTCTAAAGACGTATGAAGTAAAAGACAAATTGAAAATTCAATGAGAAAAATGGTATTGCAACATGAGTGAAAATGGAAAAAGGTTGTGGTAGATAGGCAGTCTTGAACCCACCTTCTTGTAGTGAAGCAGAGTCCTGATTACTTGACATGAAAAAGTCGTAATAATTCCACTTTATGTGTGGGTCCATAACCCTTGGTTGTGAGCTGCTACTGTTTTGTCTCCAGCTTATGTATGTCAATAAGGAAAAGGCAAACTTCATTGTTAACCTACTGACTGATTTGTTATTATGAAGGTAATACTGCAGCTAGCAGAATCAGGATCATTTTTTGGCCAGGTTGATCTATTTAAAGTGCGTGCTAAGTTTGCCTTATCAGATGCTTATGAAGATCATTTTTCACTCCCAAAAGGCAAAATCCTCGTTCTCACTCATCGAAGAGTCATACTGTTGCAAGTGAGTTACATCAGTTTGACTTCAGGGACTCTGGTTCTCCCGTCCTTTCTGCCATTCAAGCATATCATGGCTGATATGGTTCTTCTTCTATGTTTGTTATTTTTCAGCAAACCTCCAACATTATTGCTCAGAAGAAGTTCAACCCAGCCAGAGATCCCTGTTCAGTATTGTGGGATGTGCTGTGGGATGACCTGGTGACAATGGAATTGACTCATGGAAAGAATGACCAACAGAATGCACCACCTTCAAGGCTTGTTCTTTATTTACAATCTAGATCAACAGAGTCAAAGGAACTAATTCGTGTCATAAAATGCTACCGGGAATCCAATCAGGCTTTCGAGGTTTATTCTTCAATTGAACAAGCAATGAGTACTAATGGGCCAAGCCAATCAAAGGTTGGAGGCACAATGTTCTTTATGTTTCAATCTTGCGTACTTTTGTCCGCCAAAGTGTGATACTTGATAGAGGCTCCTTCTGAATGCTATAACGCATCCTAATTGGCACCAAACTTTCTATAATGCTTTTGATGCGTGGTTGACAAACACATGTTTTAGTTTATCACATTTAAGATTTCATTTTGTGCATCCTAATTGGCACCAAACTTTCTATAATGCTTTTGATGCGTGGTTGACAAACACATGTTTTAGTTTATCACATTTAAGATTTCATTTTGTGCGTGTCATTCAGGCAATGCTGAAAAGGAAGGTGACAAAACCATATTCTCCAATTACTGATGTCAGCACTGCTGAAGCAATTCCAAAAGAAGGGGTTTATGCGTGGTCTCCCCAGCAGGTGCCTGCATCGGCTCCCTTAAGTTCAACTTTTGGCAGCAGCACAAATTGATTGGATGATTGTGTTTGTCCAAGTTCGATTAGTGACTTTTTTGATCTGCGGGCATTGGTTTGCTGGAAAGTTTGTTCAGTTCAAAATTGGCAATTGGCAGGTCCTCCCTATGTACCATGCTAGCAAAAAGGTATCGCATTCTTGTATCCATTGTCTATCGTTTTTGTACAAGATCTTTTCTAATTGAACCTGCATGCCGCAAGTTGAATGGATTGAAGATGTGAGGTGTTTGAATTTTGAGAGAGAGAGACTGAGAGAGAGAGAGAGTTTATTCTGGGTGGAATGTGCCAGATGTTTAGTCCCAGACATGGCTGGATCATATGGGTTTTAATTTCCTGAAAGAGAACTATCATATGGGTTTTAATTTCCTGAAAGAGAACTGCAATTTGGTGTTACAGTAAGCGAGTGATTTTTCATCAACAATGAGACTCTCCTGGACTGTTCGGGCTTATAGGTTATATCTACTTATAGAGCACCCCTTGTACTTCCTGAAGTGCTACATTTATTCAACTGCTCCAGATAATGACTAAAATTTCCGAATACTCAGGATGGACCTGGTATAATTTGTGATAGGTCATAGTGGATAATGCATTTGATTCTATAGTTCTAATCAAATGTCTCAAGAAAGTTGTCGTAGTCTATTGCTATCAAACTCATGTGAACAAGTTTACTGATGCCTTGTTCTCTTTGGAACTTAAAAAGAATTTTTCAAAAAATTCCCCCTAGATTTCCCCTACTTTCAACATTTCTCTCTCTATCTCTCTCCACTCATACCCATTGTATTTTTCAAAAAAAATTTCAAATTCCAATCCAAACATAGCATGAATAAGCGGGGCTGTCCACGAATTGTTCCCCCATTAGGTGGTGAGCTTATTGGAACTGTTATGATTAGATGATATGAGATATTATTTCATGTGTTTTGTAACATTAATATGATATTGCCGATAAAAAGACGTTGCTATTATATTCCAGTGTACTGCATGAGTGACTGTTGCTTATGTGTGCACATCCTGAGTTGGGAATCACAAAAGGCATGCATTTCCACTGACCTATGATTTTTGCAGCCCCTCTTATGTACTATTGTTCTTGGCCAACATGGTTTTAGAGATTGTATCTACAAGAAAATGTTCAGACAAAATTCCTCTGCTTCTCAAATTTTGTTCAACTTTGAGAGTCACTTCTTATGATATACATTGCAGGTGTTGGATACTGCAACCAGCAGTGAGTTGCCCTTCCACAGAGAGTTTGTTTAACCTTTTTGAAGGACTTTTTGATGGGGGGCTTCTAGAAATCGGAATCATTATTTCACCACAAGGACAGGAAGGTTGTACATATATATATATATAGGATAGAGATATGTACAATATACATTTGTAAATCTAGAGCTATAGAGATAGTATGTGCTGCAATCAGTAGTTCTTGGTGTACAATTTTTGCCCAGCCTTGTACATATTGGCGTTGTATATGTTTATTGTACTGACAAGCCATTTAATTGGTAGCAAATTCCTTTATCCAGTAAGATTTAAAGTCCACATTTGCTTTGTGAAATATTACCTAAATTGTCTGGACTACGCATTCTTAGGGGCTGTTTGGAATCTCAATATGGCAGGTTCTGCCTCGTTTTGTTAATTTTTGGCTTACTGAAAAGGCAAGCTATGTCTGAAGATGTTTCTCTCTTTTTTGCCTTTCGATTAATTGTAAGTTGTTTTCAGGTTCTTGTATTGCTACACAGATTTGTGGTGTTGCCATGCAACGGTAGTGTTTCAGTTCCTATGTACTACTTTGATTAGCTACATAGAGATTCCGATCTTTTATCTTGCAATCTTCTTTTTTTTTTTTTGGGTAACATATGATTCATTTAGAAAAACATAATTAAGCGTTTACATTTCCAGGGTATACAATCCCAATCAAATCTGCATAAAGCAAACTAGTAATACAACTAGGAACAAACGGGTAGATATATAAAATGACAAGAACCCGGGAGTGCAAATTTGGTTGATGTACAAGTTCCTCATTTTTACTTGAGCTATCTCAGGATTTAAGTCCTGATAAATTAAAGGGCAAAGTCCACCTTGACCCCCTGTGGTTATTGCCATGTGCGGATACTCCCTCGTGATTCAAAATTGAGCACATAATCTACCTGTGATTTTGAAAATGTGCGGATAGATCTGCACCATCATGTTTTCTATCTATATTAATAGAGGTGTATCTCACACATCTCTAGAATGTAATCTAAGTCATTTATAATGTATTAAATAAAGAATAGAATATCTCTGTAAAAGTATCTCACACACTTTTAATGTTGTGTCCGTTAATATAGATGATAAACATGACGGCATGGAATCTATCCGTACATTTTCAAAACCACAGGTAGGTTATGCGCTCAGTTTTGAACCATGAGGGAGGCATTCGCATATGGCGATAACCACATGAGATCAAAGTGGACTTTGCCCTAAATTAAACAGAAGAGATAACATTAGTTTGGAGTGCATATTGTGATTTGCGGAGTGCGGAAATTATTGTCCTTTTGAGAACTCTTTAAGTCAAAGATAAAACAAAATTAATACCGATTTACTTTTGATTGTTGAAGCCATTGCCTTTGTTACGTTTCGGTGTTAACAATACATAATTAAACTATGAAAACCTGTAAAATTTACGAGAAATATTATTAACGGGTCCCAGAATAAAGAAGAGGAGAGGCATTAATGTCGTTTAATTTTTTGGTCAAGGCATGCAAAAAATCCAAAACCACAAGGTGTCACAAATGACGGAGAGATTTTGTAATTCACTTTCTCTTTCATTCAATTTATTGTACTTTAAGGAGGGAATGTTGGAGGGATCTACCGTTCTTTTTAGACATTTGGTCTTCAAAATGGAGGCGAAACTTCATTTTTGGAGACTAAAGTTCTAAAAGAACGATGAATCCCTCCAAAATTATTCCATAAATAATTTTTTTTGAAGAAAATAGATAATAAATTACAATTTTCCCTTCAATACAAGAATTTGGAGCATTTATAGAGTTTGGTTGGAGTTGCTATTAAAGTGACAAGCTTAACTAACAATGACATAGCCGAAGGATATCGAAGACCGAAGTCGAGTAATGCAAGCTGATAGTACACCCGAGCTGCCACAGGGCACAACATCTCGCACAATTCCCTTGGTAGAGGTGGTTTGGGCCACTCACATTCTTTTTGTCTTTATTTTTTTTGTCTTTATTTAATTTATTTAATTTTTTTTCGTATTTGTTAGTTTTTCGTCAATTTTTTAAGAATTATTGCATTGTCATAACAAGAGAAATTTAAAAAGTTAAAAAATTATGGTCGAAACCTAATTTTTTTGAATAAAGATAAAAATAACCTAATAAGCTAATTTTTTCGTTTTTATTCAAAAAAATTATATCTTAATCATAATTTTTTACTTTTTAGATTCCTCTCGTCATGACGATACAATAATCCCTAAAAAATTGACGAAAAACTAAAAAACACGGAAAAAATTGAATAAAGACAAAAAAATAAGCCAGTTAGCTTATTTAGCCGAACGGGATAAGTTAATAAGACGGTTTATTAAATGAGTTGTCAGTCACATATTATGTATAAGTGAGCGAGAGCAAGAGCAAGTCACGTATCATGTATGTACGAATGAGAGCAAGGGCAAATTTAGAGTTCTCGTAATGCCCTAAGGCACTACACCCCATAGTATTCTCAATTGTGGGCCATCTAAAGTCTAAAATGTTTATTTTTTTCCAAGAATGTTGAGCATATTACATCATGTACCAAAAATCATATTAGTCAAACATTGTTAAATATATTATTGGGACATACTACTATTTATTTTGCAGTTCATTCTCTTAATTATATTGGACATCCCATTTTGTAAAATAAACAGTACGCTACGCATACGGCTACTAATATTAAATTAATTTAGCTTTTTGCGTAAATGATCTGCTCAATATTCCCGCCCACGTGTCATCATACCCTAGAGCAGCACCGCCAAAGCAATGACCAGCCGTTTGCCCGTTGGATTAAAATGCTTCGGACACTGGACTCCTCTGGCCCTTCAACTCTTCCCGCGCTTACGAGCAAACTGTTGGCCTCCCCCCAGAGTGTCCTTTCACTTCCCATCCCATCCCATCCCATAAATAAAAGGAGCAGTAGTACAATTGAACTCCTCAACAAAACGCCTTTTAAATATCTCTCTCTCTCTCTGTTCGAAGTTCAAACCTTTCGAACCAGGTTTGCTCCTATCTTTGGAACCATTTAATTATTTATCTAAACGGTGTTTTATTCTAGTCTTTTACTCCATCACTCAATCGCTTATCTTATCTTATCTTATGGATTTTTTATTCTTTTGGGCAAGTTAAAGATTTATAAAACGAACCTGCGAATATTACAGAAGCTAAGGGGAGGGGCATACCCAAAAAAACCAGACACAGAACAAACCAAAACAAAGAGGGCTTAACTTAGAGTTTATCTTATGTTACTTTTGATTTTCATGAGAGAAGTGTTTTATGTTCTATTATATTGTTAGTGATGTCAGGGGATCGAGACGACGTTGATTCGAACAGCGTTGAAACGATGAATGCTGGTCTTGATTTCGATCATGATGAGAGTGACGGTATTATCCTTTTCCTTACTACCTATGTTTGGATTTATGTGCTTGCTTGTTTGCATATTGTAGTATCTCGATAATGCTTGTAACACATAACTCTTTTACCCATTGTGTGGGCCCTCAACTATGTGAATGTACGTGCAAGCGTTTCTGTATCTCTAGGCTAATTTTTTGATATAACCCAGGATACAATAATCAATACCAACATATCCATATATAGCCCTTATTATATGCACACATATATCAATCGATGGGGCAACCACCTCTCCCAAACCTGCTTACTCTTACGTGATGCTGCTGATACGTTCACACTTACACCGTGTGTGGTGCCCTTAAACTATGTTAGTGTGTGCGCACGCAAGTTTGTGTAAAAGTGTTCGTGTCTTTAGACAATCTTCGATTTAATCCTATCAAATGCAATAAACAACACACACATGCATCTATAGCCCTTATTATATGTGCACCGATGGACCAATGGCAACCATCTCTCCAAACATTTTCAGAACCTATTATTATGGTAGTATTCTTCGCAGAAAATATTCTATTATATAGGCTACCCCACAATTTATTTATTTTTCCAAAATGTCATATCTTCGGCCCCTAGACAAGTAGGAAAATGTAATCCACAACCCCATGTATATTCTTATCACTTAGGTTTGAATTTTGCGTCCTCCATATTTTTTATGCTATAAAGAAGGGGCAGCAATCATGGATGTATGAATGACTCAGAAATTTGTACTTATTGTTTTTTTCACCTCAACTATGTCTTCTTGTTTTAGTTTAACAGATTCTTCTCTTTTTTTCCCAAAATGTCTTATTGTTTTAATTTTTTTTTACTTATAACAGCTTCTTTATCTTCTTGTTTTAGTTTTTTGCTTTGTGTGTCTGAGTGGTGCTTTTTGGTTTTTCTTTTTTTGAGGTGGAGTGGGCGGTGTTCAGAGTGTCTTTTTTTCCTTTTTTTTTTCTCTCTGAATATGAGTTATGGCCTAGGATTTGTGGCAATTTTTCAATTGTTGGGTCTGTTTCCTGCTGTAGGGGGTCATGAAAGCGATAATGCAGATGATGTTGATATCGGTGACAATGGTTCCGATCATGAAATTGATCCCCATGATGTTTTTGATGAACAAAAGGCCTGTATTTCCGTGGCAAAGTTCTTCTGTTCTGCTGGACTGCCACCTCAGACAGCCAATGAATACCATTTTAGAGCTCTTTCCAACCACCTTAATCCTCAATTTCGAGGTAGTGTTGCAGATATTGGGCGTTATTGCCTGGAAACGTATGATGAGGTGAAAGCAAAAATCAAACAAGTTCTGAGTAATTTGGACGGGCAAATGAGCCTTTCGATTGACATATTGAGGTATGAGAAGCGCTACTATTATGTACAAGATTATCTGTGCCTATCAGCACATTTCATTGACAGTAATTGGAAGATGAAGAAGTGGATCCTTAGGTTTAGACGGGATGATCTGAAGGAGTTACCTCACGAGTTCTTACTGAATGCTGTGAAAGAGTGGGAGATTGAGGGGAAGGTGTCTGCCGTCACTATGCTAAATGACCATCTTTTTGATGAAACATTTGAGCTCGTTCAAGATCACATTATAGGAAATAGAGAACTGAAATTAAATGGTCGTATGTATCGAGTATATTGTGCTGGTGACATGGTTAGTCGAATGGTGCAGGGTGCATATAAGCCGATAAGCAAGACTATTGACATAGTAAGCGAACTGTATCCCTTTTGGAATTCGCAACCACTGTGGTATCTCACAAGTTTCAAACTCAAGGATGCTTTAGAATTGGAGTCTAAGGGTGAGTATTCATCGGATTTTGTGCTGGATAATTATAAAGTGCCTTCTGCAGATGAATGGGGGAAAGTCAGAAGCATATGTGACCTTGTGGATAGAATTTATAAGGTGACTGAAGTGTTATTCCAAGCAAAATATCCGACTGCTAACATATACCTTTATCATCTTCGAGAGCTTCGGGAACTATTGCTTGAGAAGTCCACGAGTTCGGATGTTTTTATTCAAGGGGTGGCCAAGAAAATGCTGGAGAAATTTGAGAAGTATTGGAAGAAAATGTACTTGGTGTTGGCTGTTGCCATGGTGATGGATCCTCGATTTAAGATGAAATACCTAGAGTTCACTTCTTCTGAATTTGATGATAGTGATGGCATCCCCGGTTTTACAACTGTTTTGGAAGCCTTTCGAAGTCTTTTCAATGATTATGTCACCCAATTTCCCGAAAAGGACTATGATTCCAATTATTCAACTTCTTCTGAATCAGCTTCCGATTTAGAGGAAGAAGGCGAAGAGGAGTCACGTGACAAGATTGAGGAAGAATCCCGTAATTTAGATGATGTTTATAAACTGCTGCCGGATTACTTTCAGTTCGTCCAATCTGCTTCCCGTCCCCCAAAGTCGGAGCTAGATTGGTATTTGGAGGAACCCGTTGTACCATGGAGCCATGATTTCAACGCCTTGAGTTGGTGGAGAAGTGCGAGTGCAAAGTATCCTGTTTTATCGAAAATGGCTCGAAATCTTTTGGGAATCCCTTTATCTGTTGCTACTTCATATGAGGCTTTTTATACAGAACCAAGGGAAGCTGATGAAAGGATAATTCGCTCGGGACCAAAGATGATGAATGCCTTGATGTGCACTAAAAGCTGGTACCCATGGCCCTGAAAGATTTCAAAAGGGTATGTGAAATCTTACTCATTTTTCACATTTTCGTTCCTTTGCTTTTCTCTCGGTTCCTTTTGTTCTCCGTTAGTTCTTTAATTTGCTGACTGAATATGTGTGATATATGTCAGGTAAATGTTTTTTTTTGGCTGGTTTTTGGATGGCAAGGAGAATCAAATTTGTTGGAGCGTGCTTTTGGAAGAGGTGGCAGATACCATGGGGGTTTGAGATTCGTCTATTTTGATTATCTTAAAAACTGGATATGTCGATGGGTGTTTATCTGCCTTGTTATTATTTATTAGTGCTATGCTTTTTTGTTAGTATGTGATAGACCGCGCGAAGCTGTTTTAATACTCGCTGATGTTTTTTTTGATGTTGTTGGGTCCTCTGGCCTGCTGCTACTATATGTTTGCGTTATTTGATTTCTGGTACTAGTATTTGTTTGCATGATTCCCTCTCTCTCTCTCTCTCTCTCTCTCTCTCTCTCTCTCTCTCTCTGTTGGCGTTATTTGATTTCTGGTAGTAGTATTTGTTTGCATGATGCTCTCTCTCTCTCTGTTTGCGTTATTTGATTTCTGGTAGTAGTATTTGTTTGCATGATGCTTTCTCTCTCTCTCTCTCTCTCTCTCTCTCTCTGGTTTGTCTGGATTTACACACGTCAAAGATAGCATTGATTAGTTTAGTTATACTCTCGTTATAGACATGATACATGCATTGAAATTTTGGAATTAATCAAGTTAATTAATTGATCAGCTCATACAAAATGAAATCAAGTTCCAAAATTTCAAAGACAATTTAGATCCAAATACGTTTGATTGAGATGAATTAACAAAATGATATACAACTCATTCATTAGTACTCCAATAAATATATAGTCCCATCCCGTGCATGCAGATTAATTAAAATGTACCACTCCATAAAACTATTACTATCAAACTAACCTCTGAATTAACCCTTAATATTACTAGTACTAGTAGGCGATTTAGGGAACCAGTTTATTATTCATTACCCCCACATTGTTCACGTAATTCACCCAAAGCTTGGTTAATATTTTTACTTTTTGAAATTGTTTGTTTTGGGTTTTCACTAAACTTTTTGAGATTAATCATTCGTCTTGACGACGAGAAGAATTAGAAAAATATAGGAATGTGGGCCGAAGGTGAAAAAAAAATTAATCTAAGACATACTTTAGATTAAAAAAAAAATAGTTTTTTGAATAGCAAAAAAAATAGCGATTTGGTATTTTTTCATCTTTCACAGTTTTGTTTTTTTTCTTTTGGTCATAATGTGTTACTACTTTTTAAATTCCTCTCATCGAGATAAATAATTAATTAAAAATATAACAAAAATTATAAAAAGTCAAACAAAAATACCAACAAACAAAAAATATAAAGTACATCGATCCCTGTGGGGCCATGACGATAATTGGGAAGTAACTAGAACGTCAAGAAGTTTTTGGGTCTCGGATGGGTATCACATGTGGTGTCTGGTAGGGTGCTTTTAGTTGTCCAAATGTGTTTTGAATGATCTGGATTTATTCCTTTTCTCTCTCTTCATCCGACCACTTGCTCTCTCTCTTTTTTCTCTTTCTAATAAAATCCACACAGCTAAAAACGGAAGCGGGGGGTTGTTATCCCCTTGGGGATAGCAGTGTGCTGCTGTCTCGATTTTGGGACCTACCTCAGTCTCGCTCTGATGATCAAAATCGTTCATTTTGTAAAGCTCGTCGAGTAGAACAAGTATGCAAAAAATCAGCTTAATTGGATATTATTAAGTGCCTGATCGAAAAAACCTTACCAAAACCAGCTTAATTGGATGTTTA
This sequence comes from Rhododendron kiyosumense, assembly GCA_019656275.1. Classification (NCBI taxonomy): domain Eukaryota; kingdom Viridiplantae; phylum Streptophyta; class Magnoliopsida; order Ericales; family Ericaceae; genus Rhododendron; species Rhododendron kiyosumense. Next base: position 477,214 of record BPLS01000447.1, read on the forward strand.
ACTATCCACTGATAAACTTGCTCCACAGGTACCAAAACCTTACCATTTTCATTTCCGTCAAATATCTTCACTTTTTTCTCTCTTTCATTTTCACTGGTTTCCCTCCCCTCTTTTCTTTTTGCTCTTTTCACTGACTTCCTCTCCTTTTCTCTTCTTCGTTGATCTCTATGTATTTTTCTCTTCCACAGCTCACGTACCCAGAGCAACCAACGTTCCGTTAGAGGCTTGGAATCGGTCGTTCCGCAACAATATCCCACGAAACCCACTGTGAGAAATCCTTCTCTATACTTCTTCAATGTTTAACTTATTAGTTAGTTTAATGCTGATATATATATATATATATATTTGTATGTGTTTCTTCCATTTTGCATTATGAAGAATAATCAGTTCAATCGGTAGGTGATTGTGACTGAGTAGTGATTTTGACCTCAACTGTTTTATTATTACTTATGCGGATCTGATGATGGTTTAAACCATCAACTGCTCTCTGAATGACTGAGGTTCATTTAATCTTTTTCTGAGATTTCGTAGCTAGAGAAATTCTTTGTTTTGGTTGAGCTTCAAATGTACCTATTTTCCGTTATTTTGAGCTGCATTCGACTGACATTCCTCTGTTTGTGTGTTTGAATGTAACTGTGTATGTGGATATATTGTGCATCTTGTTTTTAATTAGGGCCGGCTTTGGGCAAAAAATTGATTTTTAATTAAACCTTTTGAATACAGAATAATTATTAAGTTTTTTTTGGACTTATGAATTTGGATACTTGTAAAATTTTCCTTTAAAATTGATTCTATATTTTTAAACTTTTTATTAATGAACTATGTGAAGGGCTTCATTTGAAAAGTTCGTATCGGACGCCTGAAAACTACTCAAAATCGGCCCTGCTTGCTCTTTCGTCTATAAGTGAGTATAGGCGAAACTACGAAGCAATTTTTGGTGTGAGTTCCACTCTTTTTGGTTGTTCTTCTCTCTTGTTCAAGAAAAAATAAATAGGAACGAGGTCATTTGTGAGATTTTTATTTTAACAACCAAACAAAGCTTAAAAAAATACCCGTGGGTCGGGGAAAAACTGGTCCCCGATGGGGCGGTTTTGGTTGGCAAAACCATAACTATTGAGGATCGGGTAGGATATGAGTGTAGGTATATAATTCGGGGATTGGGTACCGTGTAAGTAGTGAGTCCGTTCAATATATATTAAGGCCCCGTTTGATAACCGTAGTAGCTCTTGGGATTGGATTACCAATCCCATGGGACTACTAATAATGTGTTTGGTAACCAAAAACGAGTTGGGATTACTAGTCCGTAGGACTAAGAAGCCGGGGATTAGAGGGTATTAGCAATATCCCGGGGGACTTGGTATTGATAGTCCGAACCCAACCCCTTCTCATTACTAATCTCTTCTCATTACCAATTTCTTCTATCAATCCAATCCTATCATCTAATCCCATTTCAAACAAACATGATATTAATAATCCTAGCATCTAATCTCATTTCAAACAAACATGATATTAATAATCCTATCATCTAATCCCATCCCAAACAAACATACTCATTATCAATCCCTTCTCATTACCAATCCCATCTCCTTACGAATCCCAATCCTAATCCCATCTCCTTACGATTCCCATCCATCTATCACTGTTATCAAACGGGGCCTAAGAGTCACCAATTTTCTTTTCCAATTAATGTGGGACTCCAACTTCAGACATGTTCCAACATTTAGTTTACGAATAACTTCACATTTTTTAGTTCCTCTTTGCTTCTTATTTTTCTAGCTTTACTAACTAAGTTTTCTTTGTTGTTGGTTTCATGATTATTTATTTTGTTTTGCCTAGGGATACAAGAAAGAGTGGCAAAATGGTACGTGTCTGGTTTGTTATTGATCTTTTGTCTTTTTTCCTTAGATGGAAGAACTAATTTATAATTGATGCTACATTTTTTACAGCAAAGACAGTTTCAATTCCAATACACTATTAATGACTCCACCATTGAGGTGAGCTCCGAGCAGCTACCAATTGTCATACACTGCTATGATGATGTCGACAAATTCAATGATGGGATGTCATGAATTCATCTCTATCCAAGGGTATACAAACCTATTGCGATCATTCTATGGAAATGGTATAATAAGACAAGAAAGTTGATTTTTGGTTACAACATGAACTAATTCAGACTTCAATTTAGGGGAAACAAGTTGTCCAATTTTGAACAAAAATTCAATAGCAGTGAGTTGTGTCTTCACCACTTTTGTTTTCTCAGCTACATGAACCACAGTATTTCTAAGAAAACGGACTAAGCTACCATAGCTATTGTCCCTATAAGGCACGTTTCTAACTCTCTGATCATGTAGAACATCGTAGAATGGTGTTCTAGAAGCAATTCTACTCCTCAAATTACCAATATAAGCCAATTGCATTCTTCCTAGTGCCGGGCTGTAACACTGAGTCAAGTGGTTCATGGATATAAAGTCTTTTCAATCGACTACATTACGGAGGAAGTTGAGCCGCTCCTCTGGCTCCCATAAGCTTGCATGAGTATGGATCAACCCCTCATTTTTTCTATCACGAGAAATGTTGATTAGTATACTTGGCTAACAAATAAGCAGATTTGAAGGCTATTAATTGTGTCATATTTACCTATATGTCTTCAATGCATCTACTAGGCTAGCTAACTCTGGTGGCAACCGGTGTCCAGTGTAAATCTCGTCAATGAGTTTCCTCACGGAGGGATAGTCCTCATACCTAGGGAACTAGACAGAGGAAAGACGTCCACATCAATGAATTTAGGTGTTTGCTCTCTCCCAACCATCACGATATTCTTCATTTCAAAACCACCACGAATGCATCAGTTATCATCATGTAAATCCTTAATAGACCTGCTCAATTAGATACTATAATCATTAATAAATACATCATACGAGAATGATGTAAAACAAAATCTAGACGAAATTCAAGAAATTTAAAGTACCGACCTTAATAGTTTCCTAATACTTCGTATTAGTATTGACATATGAATGGTTACCAGCAACTATTGGAACTGTTAGCTTGAAAAAATCAAATGCCCTCTTCAAATTCTGGAGGGCATCTGATTTTTTCAAGATAACAGTTCCAATAGTTGCCGGTAACCATTCATACGTCAATCTTAATATTAGGAAAATATTAAGGTTAGTGCTTTAAATTTCTTGAACTCCGTCTGGATTTTGTTTTACATCATTTTTGTCTGGTGTATTTATTAATGATTGTAGTATCTAATTGAGCAGATCCATCCTTAAGTTTATTAAGGATTTACATGATAACCGATGCATTCGTGTTGGTTTTGAAATGAAGAATATCGTGATGGTTGGGAGAGAGCAAACACCCATGAGAGAACTCATTGACGAGATTTACACTGGACACCGGTTGCCACCAGGGTTAGCTAGCCTGGTAGATGCATTGAAAACATATAGGTAAATATGACACAATTAATAGCATTCAAATCTATTTATTTCTTACCCAAGTATACTAATCAACATTTCTCGTGATAGAAAAAATGAGGGGTTAATCCATACCCATGCAAGCTTATGGGAGCCAGAGGAGCGGCTCAACTTTCTCCGTAATGTGATCGAAAAGGCTTATATCAATGAACCACCTGACTCAGTGTTACAACCCAAAACTAGGAAGAATGCAGTTGGCTTATATTGGTAATTGGAGGAGTATAACTGCTTCTAGAACACCATTCTACGATGTTCTACATAATCGGAGAGTTAGAAACGCGTCTTATAGGGACAATAGCTATAGCATCTTAAGTCTGTTTTCTTAGAAATGGTATGGTTCATGTAGCTTAGAAAACAAAAGGGGTGAGGACACAACTCATTGCTATTGAATTTTTGTTCAAAATTGGACAACTTGTTTCCCCTAAATTGAAGTTTGAATTTGTACATGTTGTAACCAAAAATCAACTTTCCTGTCTTATTATAACTTTTTTGTTGAACATACAGGGGTCTTATCATCAAGAGTGTGATCTTGGTCCGGTTCTAACAGCCATGTAGCCATGTTTCCGTCAGCTTTGGTCGAACTGCTGCGGTGTCTTTTCGATGCGAAGCTTACTCATTTCTGGCCGCATTGAGGAATGAAGCAAGCTTGATATCTATGTGCACAACACTGTTTTAGATGGAAACTCATTTTTGTTGCTATTTTATTTGGGAGAGAGAACTGACTTTTGTTGCTTGACATCCTTAGGTAAAAGAGATTTTACTTATTCAGGCACTGATTGATGTGTCTACTTTCTGTTTGCTAGCATTATTTTTCTCATCTTGAATTTGAATTATTGTAGGACAATGCTGTAACGCTTTATTTACTATATATATGTCGCAGTATTTTACTTCTTCCGTCCCTTTTTAAGTGTTCTACTTCGTAATTTCAACTTATTAAAAAGACATTATTATTACACCTTTCACATCAATTTTTTCCTCCACTTATCCATCATCATTACACTTTTATTCACTACATTTTCAAAATGAAATATACTTTTAGGGATAAAATAGACAATGCACCAACTTTTACCCCCCTAACTTTACAAAATAGACACTTATTAAGGGACAGTCCAAAATGGAATACTAGACACTAAATAAGGGACAGAGGGAGTATTAGCTATGATCTATAGAGTTCTCTTGTTTGGAAAAGGGGGCGACTATTCGCAGCCCACTACATTTTGGTAAATGGTTGTTGAAAATTATACATAACATTTTGGTAAATAGCTGTTGAAAACAAAATTATATTTCGGAAACTACATGTCGAAAATATGTTCAACTTTCGGTAAACAACTGCCGAATATGCATTTTCTGTAAATAGCTGTTGAAAAAAATATTATATTTCGGTAATTGAATACTGAAAATGTATCTCAATTTCGGTAATTAACTATCGAGTATAATTAAAAAAATTTAACGGACTGGTAGTTTTTATAGGAAATGTAGAACAGCATCAGTCAGAGATGTTGAGGATTCTGCCTAAGCATATTTTCAATACACACAACAAAGATCTTAGAAGATTTCATTTTTTAGCTGCTGTAGTTCCCTTCCATCGTCAATTGATGACCGCACGATAGTCACTCTGATCTAGCTCTCTAGTCTCTCAACCTTCCGTACAAGCTGCCAAACTAAGGTCATTCTAGTAGAAGTAAAAGAAGCCCAAGGCTTCATGATGAAGTTTAGGTCCTTCCATGTCTTCAGTCCTAGACTCTCTCGTAAGTTGTAATCCCAACTCAAACATAGCCACACACCACTTGTTACAAACAGAACATAACAAAAAGAAACAAAACGAAAAAATAAAGAGAGCATAAAGAGTCCATTGCATTTCTGTTTGGCTTTTTATCCTATTCTATGGTGAAAACAGTTTCCAATATAAACAGAGTAAACATATAAATGGCATTGAGACAGAGCAATAAATAGAAAACCAAAAGAATAGAAAAGGGAATAAAGCGACTTACAAGAGGAAGCAAGCAGCTAAGCCGGACATTTCGTTGAAGTGATTGACCTCAACGTTAAACATGGAGCAACGAAGGTCTACAGCACCAAATACTGGAATCTCTCCAACCACTTTCTCAGGGTTTGGAACCCCTTCTTCCAATGATGGATACGTCCTATGAACTGGCCAATGAAACGCCTCGTAAATATAGGCTGTATCTGTGCGCTTTTTGACTAGCCGGAAAACTGTAGCAAGAATAGATGGCTTCCCTCCATTGTCGTGTTCATCATCGAGCCCAAATGTCACAACACAAAGCCATCCATTTTTCGACCGAAGCAAATGGCAGTACACCAGATAGTCCAGACATGGGTGAGGAGCTAAAACAATCCCAAGATCATCGACTTCTTTCTGAATGAATCCAAGTTCTGATATGAGACAACAGGATGACAGAGGATGGCCACCAAGGGTAGCCCACACAGAATCAGATAACAAAACAGATTCACTCCGGAAGGGAAAACGACTCCAACACTCCTGGCGCATCTCAATTGACTCCCATGTATTGAGTTCTAAATGGAAAGCATACACAAAATTCTTTAAGTAGGTACAGAACAAAATCGTAGACCCAACAACGGAATGCGAAACAACCAAGCCACCCTCAGCACGATCATCCACAAAATTGAAGAAAGGAGGACTAGGCAAGGGAGACCACTTATCGGTATTGGGATCAAAGGACTCGAAGAACACGTTCTTCTTGTTGAATTGGGTATAAAAAGGAGGAATGCACGACAGTACATAAACCAACCCATTGACATGATCCACGGTTGGCATCGTCTTACCCCCGTTCATGCGACTCTGGGGTGGTGTCACAACTCTTAGGGGTAATGGAGCTGCGGTATCGATCATATACACGCTGTCGGTCAGGGCATGGGTTTTTCCATATTTCTTACGGGGTGGTACGATTTCACCCCCTACCAAATAAACCCGAGAGCCTACAGCGAAAACACCCATCCCCTTGGGATAAACCTCACTTGCCAATTCAATTAAAGGTCTTAACTTCGGCTGCTGTAAATCTTGTTGACTTCCATCATAGCCACCGACATCTCTAACATCAACACTATAAATAGAATAACCAACAGGACCTTCCTCGTGATTGAAAAACAAGCATACCCTAAAATCACCTGGTTCAGACTCATGAACTGACCTTGTCTGCGAAGATGAGGAAGGATGGGGCGACAACAGTGTACCCGCGGATTCAGATGCATATGCGCGCTCCTTAATCGTCGTTTCTTGTGGGAGTTTCTCCATGGCGAACCGTACTGAGAGAGAGAGAGAGTTGCAATACAATCAAATTAGGGTTTTGCGACCGGTGAAAGGAAACTAGTAGTAGATGCGAGAAGAGAGGACGGTTCAAACGTTTCACTTCGAAGTGGAGCCTCGGGTATGATTTCAGGAGAGAAGAAAAGAAACGGAGGGACAACCAATTCTCTTCCGCGTTTGGATGATCAAAGAGGTGGGAGAGGTGAGAAACAGTGGGAGAGCAAAACCTCTTCCAGGCCAACTTTCGTTTCTTGCCAAAAGTGGCGCGATTCCGTGAGGAGGGGAGAACGAACGGATCTCGTCGACTTCCGGAAGCACGTGCGGTCCACCCCTCGTCGGATCGTCGTCGTACCTACACCATTGTCTTCGTCTTCGCAAGGCAAAGCTAATTCTGTGATCAAAACTGAGTTTCGAACCTTTGATTTTGTCGCCGGAGAGTCGCCGGAAATGTTTGGTCGCCGGAATGGAAGGGGGAGAGTTTGATTTCTCACGGTTATTTGGTTGACAAGATGAGAAATCACACTCTTTTCTTTCCTTTTCTCACTAATAATGGAGATTCCACCCATTTCTTTTCTTTTCTCTCCTGTGTAGCCAAAGGGGCTATTAGAGTTGGATTTTGGGGTCCAAAATGAGGAAGGCTTTTTTACTTATGGAGGCCCATATGATCATTTTAAGGGATGTGATTTTGACCCTCTGGATTTAGTCAATGGCATTTCTCTTTTAATTTTGTTTTTTCACATGATCAAGACACAAAATAGAGTGTCAATAGCTTAAATGGATCGACAAAATCAATTCTTTTTTTCAATTAGGGTGACTAGGGGGTTTTTTTTTTCATCATCATCATATGTTATAAGAATCTACACTACCCAATTCATCACAAGGGTATCAATCTCCTCTCCACAAGAGTTAACCCCTTGACCGATGAGCCAATTGCCCCTGTCAAGTGATTATGCCTCTATGAGGTACACTAGTAGCACTAGTTATAATAGGTGTGAGCATGGGCCAACTTGGTTCAATTTAAAGGATAAACCAAAGCAATTCCTACTGATTCAAGTATTTATGAATCAAACAAATCTGTGAAATTCATAGCACCGAGCTAATCCAAACTACTCCTTACAATACTACAATCAAGTTCTGGTTCTGGTTTAGAACCATGGTTCACTTCAAGTTGAGATAACTTTTCATGATTCATTTAAAACAATTAACATATTGTTTAGCACGAAAAACGCTCTAAGAATTGAGCGAAAATCCTCAAGGGCTGAGTTGTGAATGCGAGCGTGCTAGGACTTGTAACGTTCAACGTAAAAGACCAAGAGCCCTTTTTTGACTTCGTAATAAGAGCGAAAGTGTTGTGATCCTAAGGGCTGAGTCACAATGTTGGCTCGTGGTTTGCCACACTTTGTGGACTTAAAAATTTTCTAATCGTATAGGAAAGAAAGAACAACAAAAATAACTTTATTATGTCGGAATAATAAAGTTTGTGTACAACAAAAAAGATAAAAAATCCAATTTACTTGATGAAGTAAATGGATTGGACTAATTGGAAAAGTAAAGATAAAACAAACTTGTCGGAAGTTTGAGTGTTTGTAAGCACATGGCTTGATGGTATTGGAATTCTTTCTAAGTCTTCCATTCTTGTATTTATAGGCCAAGGTCCATGTGGTTTTGGTCCTTTTGAACAGAATCAGCTCATAAATTTTGGAGGCTAGAAGCGAACTTCTTGAATGAGGTTTCTCTATATTTTTCATTCAAAAGGTTGTCTACAAATAGATGGTAAAGGAGGGGCCTCAAGGTATGCAAATATTTTTCGTTCACGATCGTCAGTCATTGTGTCCCTTCCCTTTGAGTCGTCAGACGTCAAGCGTTTCTTCTTCTTTTTTTATCGCTTGTAGTATTTCTTAGTGTAATACCGTAGCGGGTCATGGCCTATGAGAGTTGATAATCAGTGTTTCTTAGTAATTCCATCATTGAGCCTATTTTGTGGCTCTTAAATTTCAATTGGGCCTATTTTGTGTAAAAGAGGCTTAGTGCAAATTATTTTGGAAATTGATATTCGCACTTCCAAAATTATTAATGGCGCTCCACTTATAATGTGAAATTACTAGTAACTTTATTACTAATAATTTTGGGAGTACGAATATCAATTCCATTTTTTGGGCCATATATGCACACACATATGTAGGGTCCTAGAATTTTGAGAGACCTCATTTTTAGCCCTTTTTTGGGGGCCGAAACACATGCTTCTCTTGCCTATTTTCTAAGCCGGCCTTGCTCTTGAATTTCCCGCCTTCTCCCGGTGGTGACAAGTGTCCCGTGATTCTCCAATTTCCCTCCAAAGTAACGGTTTTGAGAAGTTGGCCGAATAACGCACCTGTTTTCCTCCGGTCGTGGGTAGTTTACTGGGAGTTGTCAAAGATAGTGGGCCTTCTCCATTATCTTTTGGGTTAATTACTTGTTGCCCCCTTTATCTATATACGTTTTTCACTTTACCCCCTCTTACTATAAAACACTACAACCTATCCCCTTTATCTTCCAATTCCTAACACATAAGGTCTGCCGTTAGTCTGGGATCCAAAAAATCGTCAAAAGAGCATGTGGTTTTTGTTAAGGTTAGTGCTTTAAATTTCTTGAATTTCGTCTGGATTTTGTTTTACATCATTCTTGTCTGGTGTATTTATTAATGATTGTACTATCTAATTAAGCAGGTCCATCCTTAAGTTTATTAAGGATTTACATGATGATAACCGATGCATTCGTGGTGGTTTTGAAATGAAGAATATCGTGCTGGTTGGGAGAGAGGAAATACCCAAATTCATTGATGTGGACGTCATCCCACTATCTAGTTCCTCTAAGTATGAGGACTATTGCTCCATGAGAGAACTCATTGACGAGATTTACACTAGACACCGGTTGCCACAAGGGTTAGCTAGCTTGGTAGATGCATTGAAGACATATAGGTAAATATGACGCAATTAATAGCCTTCAAAGTTATTTATTTCTTACCCAAGTATACTAATCAACATTTCTCATGATAGAAAAAATGAGGGGTTAATACATACCCATGCAAGCTTCGTAATGTGATCGAAAAAGTTTTATATCAATGAACCACCTGACTCAGTGTTACAGCTAGAAGAATGCAGTTGGCTTATATTGGTAATTGGAGGAGTATAACTGCTTCTAGAACACCATTCTACGATGTTCTACATGATCGGAGAGTTAGAAATGCATCTTATAGGGACAATAGCTATAGCAGCTTAGTCCGTTTTCTTAGAAATGTTATGGTTCATGTAGTTGAGAAAACGAAAGGGGTGAGGACACAACTCACTGATATTGAATTTTTGTTCAAAATTGGACAACTTGTTTCCCCTAAATTGAAGTTTGAATTTGTCCATGTTGTAACCAAAAATCAACTTTCTTGTCTTATTATAACTTTTCTTCAAGAGTGTGATCTTGGTCCGGTTCTAACAGCCATGTTTCCGTCAACTTTGGTCGAACTGTTGCGGTGTCTTTTCGATGCGAAGCTTACTCATTTCTGGCCACATTGAGGAATGAGGCAAGCTTGATATCTATGTGCACAACACTGTTTTAGATGGAAACTCATTTTTGTTGCTATTTTATTTGGGAGAGAGAGCTAACTTTTGTTGCTTGACATCCTTAGGGAAAAGAGATTTTACTTATTCAGAAACTGATTGATGTGTCTACTTTCTGTTTGCTAGCATTATTTTTCTCATCTTGGATTTGAATTATTGTAGGACAATGCTGTAACGCTTTATTTACTATACATATGTCGCAGTATTTTATTAGCTATGATCTATAGAGTTCTCTTGTTTGGAAAAAGATGGGGAAAGTGGCAATGCTATAACGTAACACTTGGTGTATATTCTAAGTTCCACTTTCCAGGCTATCTAAGTTTCACCTTCCAAGCTATCAAAGTTGTATATTAGCCCCTTCCACACAACTGATGCTTTTTCGTAGTAGCTCCTTTTGAGGGTACAACTGCATACAGGAATGTGTGAGAATCTTCCATGTCTGTACATTTTTTTGTTACCTATAGTAAATTTTTTAGTAGTGCTAACTACATAAATCAACACAAACATATTAATTGCAATTCTAAAAACAACTAATAGCTTATGCCCGTGCAATATAGTTTTTGAAAGAAATTTTTGATTCAATCCAACAAAGAGAATTGAAAAAAAAGAAAAGAAAAAAGAATTCACCGCGATAGAGAACAAATAACTAATTTCCTAAACAATTAATTTTTCGATTCACAGCCGTTACAAGTGTTTACAAAAAAAGGAGAACAAATAGCTATACCTGTACCAATGGGCTTGTAGCCTAGTTGGTAACTCATGACTCTCCCTTGTGGAAGACTGGGGTTCGAGCTCTGCTATGTGCGGTTTTGTGGATTTAGGGTTATGGATAGCCTATGAACTTCCTGTGAACTAAGTCACTAACTTCCCCCGCTAATGGGAACCCCACTCGCATACGTACCCTAGGGTTTTGAGAGCTCTAAGGCGATTTTAAGAAGCCACAGCTGCCTTGCTCTTCAATCGGGGGGGAGGTGCCCCTCTCCCTCCTCCTCCATCCGCTCTCCTCTTTCTTCCCCCTCTTTCCTATAGTTTTTTTCTTTTCGTTTTCTCCTCCCTTAGATATGACCCTCTCTATTCGGCGGGTTCCATCGTCACCGGAGTCATTTGTTCACATGTAATCCGTCGCCAGAGCCCTTGTGGCAGCAGTGGAGGCAATGAGGGTTGTGATCTATTCGGTGGTTTTGGGGCGGCTAGATTTAGGGCAAGATCTGTGGGAGTTTTGTCTCTATTTGTGAGAGTAATAAAGTTTGCCTTTGGACGATTTGTTTACTGTTTGGGCTCGAGAAAATTAATATGCATCTATTGGTGGTTTGCTAAAAATTCATTAGTGTGTTCATTTTTTGTTGAAGTTCATCTGATCGTTTGGGTTCTTATTGTCTTTTTTTCTTGGCTAGCAATATATCTCTTTTTGAGACTGTTATAGAATATATGAAGTTTTCACTTAGCAGAACGTGCGTCAGGCCATGCCTAGGCTGGGGATGGAAGACATCAATCGCCTCATTCTTTTTTGTTTTGTATCAGTTAGATGATTAGTTTGGTTTTGTTCAAGTGATCTGTAATGAATTTTGTTGTATAAGTGTCGTTGGGCTTTATCAATGCAGTATATCTCACTTTTGTCAACAACAAAAAAACCCTGCTAATGTACTTCCCCCACTAACTCCCGCTAATATATACAATATTGGCAAAAGAAAAGAGAGACATACTTATGGAGAGAGAACTGAAGAGAGGGCGAGAGTCAGGGAGACAAGAAAAAGAACCAAAAAGAGAATGTTTAGGGGGAGAGTGAGAGAGAGAACTGAATATGAGAATAAATCATTACCAATTTATTCACCCAATCAACATCTATAGCATTTGCTATTCTCTTACCCGACCTATATACTCCCTTCGTCCGGATTTAATAAATATTTTTGAGAGTTTGTATATTTTTCAATAGATTATATTTTATAATTTATAATGTTTTATGTAATTTTGAAACCATTGTCTTATAGAACTAATATATAACTCATTTTTTATCAATTGAACGATGGATTATTAAATTCGAACAGAGGGAGCATCTATTGCAAATCAAGCTTAAACCATTACCGACAAACGGCAATCATTTCCAAAAATCAGTCATTATATTCATTTGCCCAATCAAGTATTTGTATTAGTCATTAATTGATAATCAGTCATTAGTCCATAATCATTTCCAAATACCGAAAAAAAAATCATTACTCAACCATTTAGCAACTTTTAATCGTCAGATGAAATCAATCTAAGCCATTCAATGCCAATGGTTGAATAAATTGTAGAGATTTATGTAAAGAAATGTGTATTAAATCCAACGGTTAAGATTTATGAAGAAATTTTATATGAATTTCCATGCCAATTCCACGTGTATATGAAAAGTTATGTTTGATTGGACTGGACGGTTATGGATTGGAAAGTTACACTTGTGTCCGCCCACCGAAAGCCATCGGATTTGATTTGTCACAAAAACAGAAGTCAGTCAGTTTTATTTTTTATTTTTTTAAAGGTCAGTCTTATGACTCTTATCTACTTGCAGACGTTTCTGATAATGATGAGTTTTTTTTCCCGCGCAAATTACCTTTTCCTCGTTTCCAAACACAACCAAAATCAAACATCAAATCCGATGGACGGACTCCATCAGTCTACAACCACCGTACTAAAATGCGGTAGACGGCCTCTGCATAGTATACTGTGTGGGGTTCTCTGAGCCTAAGACAGATGATTTAAGACGATTAATAATTTTTAAAAAAATTGAGCAAGTATTGCAAAAAATTATCTCAATATGATATGTGTAGGTGTTCGATTCAATTAGTGCATTTTTGAAAAATTGAAAAAAATGGAAAGATTAGGTTTTTTGATTTTTCAAAAATGCACCGATTGGGTTGAGCACTTACATATATCGGATTGAAATGATTTTCCGCCTTGTCCACTCAGTTTTTTTTATAAAAAATTATTAAACAGTTCAGATCATTCGCGCGGAATTCGGAGTGAGCTCTACACGTCATGCGATGGCTGCACATCCGCGTTTTTTGATCTTATCGAAAAAACTATCATCAAAATTCTAGATAATGATACTGATATATCTATCTATATCGTAAGAAAAATGTAGTTGGACCTTTCAAAATCTCCAAAATCCCGATCCTTATTTCCTAGACTAGATTTCCCATTTTTCTTTAAAAACAAAAACCCCCCCACGTTCACATTTTCAGACACACTTCCTATATTTTTCATTTTTTAAAAAAAAATAAAAAACCCACGTTCTGTCTCATATTCACCGTCTCACATCCAACCCCACTGTGCCTCCAAATCGGCTTCCCATTCGGCTAAATAAGTTAAGTGGTTTTTTTTTTTTGTTCTTATTCAATTTTTTTGTATTTATTAGTTTATCGTTAATTTTGGAAGGGTTATTGTATTGTCATAATGAAAGAATTATCGGCTTATTTTCGCCTTTATTCAAAAAAAATTTAATTTTGATCATAATTTTTTATTTTCTAATTACTCTTTCATCCCTCAACCGCCACCACCCCACGCCCCTCTCCCACACCTCCACCCCTCACTCTCTCCTATGAATACCCCTCTCCACTCCTCCCTCAATTTTTCACAGAGTTGCTTCGCTTCCAACCCCGCTCTTGACAGAAAGGCAGGACTCCTCCTCCTTCACTCCTTTACTCTCTCTTTTTCATCTTTTCCCGTCTAAAATTCTCTCTTTCATATGTGTCTTTCAGAGGCGAGGGGTGATCACGGGCCTTCAGGGTTTCTTTGAAGTCAATCAAGTAAGTTGATTTTCTCTTCGCTGAGTTCAACAGAATTGATAGATTGGACCCAAGTCCATTTTTCGCCATGCTGTTTTTTTCCCGTGCTTAAAGAAATGTTTGAATGGTGTAATTTCGTTCGTTTATCTCTTATTTGGTTGTAATTTCATTCGTTTAACTCTTATAGACGCAAAGAGAGTCCTTCATTCTTTGCCAGAAATGAAGGACTGCTCATTGGGTAGCCTCCTCTCAAGCTTCTATTCTAGGTCCAAATTGGGTGGTTTATCCACCGGAAATTTTGTACTCAATGCCTTGTAAAGATCTTACTTAGTCATCAATGAAAGTCTGTTAAAAAAAAAAAACTCTTATAGACGTTTGAATGGCGTAATATCGGCTGTTTTGATGAAACTGGTGGCAATCGCAGATATCCCATTTCAGTTGCTGATTGGATTCGTCTACTTAGCATGACAATTTCTCTTTTTGATTTCGTGGTTTAGATTCGAATTTTTTGGTTGGGTAAGCCATAAACCATCCGTTACCGCCCATAATTCTACAACTTGAATAAATTGACCATAGCTATCGAAGGAAGTTAAAAAAAAAGGTTTGTTTAGTTGGAAAATTGTAGGTCGTAGAGTTACAATTGACTGTTTTTTTCGTTTTCGATAAAATGCTTCACTCATCCTTCATGTGCGAACTAGCGTCGTTCCCGTTGGATGCACGAGACAAAATATTTGTGCGGCTCCGCTATAAAATATCGAGCTCGCACAAAATTTGTTGTTTGTCCCGTGCATCGAACGGAAGGGACGTTAGTACAACCCTCAAAACTTGAGCAAAGCGGCAACTTCTCTTGGGGTCATTTCTTACCTTTTTACTCTCTCTCTCTCTCTCTCTCTCTCTCTCTCTCTTGTTTGATTCATCCATTATTCTGCTGGAGTACAAAAATCTGTATCTATTGTTAAGATTGCTAGATACACATCATCTATATGCGGCATATTTGGTTTAAACCTTCTCTCTCTCTCTCTCTCTCTCTAGATTTTACAAACAGAATGCTGTGTGGACTGTGGAGTACGTGTATATGTGTCTGTGTATTGTCGATTTGCTTTTTAAAGGTCATTCTTGATGATAATAATTGAATATAATGTATGGATTTTGGATGAAGGCAGTATTCTATACCTTTTATTTGTATGGAAATCTGCACTCTCCGACAAACTATGCTATGAATGTATACTTTTATGCCTATGATATGCTGTTTCCAATTTTTTAACCTAGGGACTTCATTGAGTGATGAATATATTAGTGAGACTTTGAATCGTATTATAGAATTCGACAGAAAATTACGATTATCATAGGAGTAGATGGAAGTTTTGAATAAGAATTACTCCAAAATGAATAACAGAGAGAAAATGGATAAGAATTTAGCGGAGGTGTCACGTTCTTAAAAGTGAACGCGGATACTAGTGTAATTTTTATTCATTTTTGAAGTGGTCAATACCATATCATACCAGAAGCCCGAAGGCATTATAGATTTCATCATAAGGTACATGAATGAATCAAAATTACCAAAACCTAGATGCAAGCACCTACTGCAAAAGCAAGCCAATGAGAACGATGTAAGAACCAGTCGCGGTAAAAGTAGTAGAGAATCCTACAAGGACACCTAGCTCAAACCCTAGAATAAGCAAAAATGAAATCCAAAACATGGATCTGCCATCCCAAAGAGCCACACCGGCATGCTCACGACCCGAGACATTGTCTAGCATCCACAAGGACGCTACTCCTAGGCAAACACGGCGGGTACTAGTGTATTGATGACATTGGCTATAGAGTTGCATGCAAGTAACGTTTTGAGGAAATTTCGGAAAAAATTAATAATAGAAAGAGATGGCATAGGCTAGGGTTGCATTTGTAACAAAAAGGGACGTACGGGCTGTTAGTAATTTAAGCTTTTGGGGGCAGATATGGGGTTTGAGTTAGTGTAAAAGACTCGTGCACCAACACTCATAACTAACTTCGCGAACACACTGATTACAACTTAGCTAATTAACTACAGGTAATTCCTAACTAATCATCACACAGTCTCTAATCTCCTTTTGCTTTACAATCACAAGAAGAAATGATGCCAGTATATTTCGGTTGAATGCTTATTCAGGTTTAGATATCTTATGCTTAGGGAATATTAGATAGCATCATAGCAGTACTATCTTATGAGTAGCAAAATTGGGATTTTAAACAGGGATGCGTAGTGCGCACATTTGGTTTGCAATAATAAGTCACACTCTATAACAACTACGTATTATTTGTTCGTTTTTTTTTTTTTTGCTTTTCGGAAAGTTTTATTGGATAAACGAATAATGGGCGTCATCTTAGCGGTTTGCCTAAGGCCCCCAGAGGCCAGAGCTTCAGGGTAGGCCATGATTGTTAGTTCACTTTCTAGACCAAAACACTGAAAATGTGTAAAACATTTTTACAAGGAAATGAAGGTAAAACATTTTATGGGAGCTGAAACAGTGGGTTCTTAGTTTCACTCATTTTGCACAACCAAATAGTGGGTTCTCAATTTTTACTCCTATTTTGCACAACCAAACACTGAAAATGGTTCAAACACTTTATGTGAAAATAGTATATGGTCAACAAACGGAGCCTGACATCCTCTTTTGGTCTGCATCTGACAGGATGAATCTCAAAGATGATGTGGTTGAGCAAAAAGCTCTCCAAGCTCTCAGGAAATATTTCTGCTCAGAAATATCGCCATCTAAGTTTGAAGATGTAGATTTTAAGGAAATTGTACAAATGCTTGATCCTGTACTTCAGATTAGCAGTGATCATGTTGGGCTCAAGTGCCTCGATGTTTACGAGAAGGAGAAACAACAAATGAAAGGAATTTTAAGGAACTTGGATGGGCAGGTCAGCCTTTCTATGGATATACTGCATTCTGTGACGCCCAGTGAATGTGGTTCTGATTATCTGTGCCTAAAAGCGTACTTTGTTGATAATAATTGGGAGCTGAAACAGTGGGTTCTTAGTTTCACTCGTGTTGGGCATCAATCAGATGATTCTACTCATGAAGTCATTATGAAATCACTGAAAGACTGGGGCATTGAGAACAAGATTTCCACTATCACTATGCCAAATTGCAGTCTTTATGGTGAAACTGTTGCTATTGTTAAGGACTACATCCGCGGGAAGAAGGAACTCCAACTTGATGGTCAAATATTTGGAGTTTATTGCTGCAGTGATGTTGTCAGTATCATGGTACAAGATGCAAATAAGGCGATAAGTGACATTGTTGACAAAATTGCTGGTATATATGATTTTGAAGAACCAGAGCTTTCGTGGTATAACAAAAACAACAAGATAAAAGAGGCTTTGATATTAGAGTCTGCTGGTGAATTCTCCTACCGAAATAGAGGTTCCTGGTACGATAAACCATCTAAGAAGGAATGGAAGAAAGTTGATCATATCAATAGATTAGTGGATGACATATATGACATCGTGTTTCCATTATTTGAAATAGGATACTCAACTGCTAACGTCTATCTTCACCATCTTCAAGAGCTTTGGGCATACTTGATGCGGGAGTCCACTAGTTCAAATAAACTTTTGAGCAGTGTGATAGAGAAATTGCTTGAGACGTTTGGGAACTACATGAAGGATATGTACTTGGTACTTGCAATTGCTTCAGTGATTGATCCTCGCTACAAGATGAAGTACATGGAATTTTCTTCTCAGAAATTTGGGGGCACTGATAGCAACTCAAGAGCTGCAACAGTTTTGGAGGCTGTACGAAACCTTTACAAAGATTATGTGAAGCTTGAGAGCGACTCAAATGATAGTTCAAGCTTGTTGAGAGAGTACACTCGATTCTTACTATCAACTAATCAGCTGAAGTCAGAATTGGATTTGTATTTGGAGGAGCCTGTCATAGAGTGGAGCGAGGATTTCAATGCATTGAGTTGGTGGAAAGCTGCGAGCTCCAAGTATCCTACTGTCTCCAAGATGGTTTGTGATATCTTAGCAATTCCAGTATCTCTTGCTACTTCTGATAAAGCTTTTTATACCCAAAAAAGAGAAGTTGATGAATGCATGGTTTCCTTGGGACCTGACCTGAAAAATGTTTTGATGTGTTTTCAAAGCTGGTTTCCGAAGCAGAAAAAGATTGAAGGGAAACAAGATGCTTCTGCCATCCGCACTATTTGGTGATGACCCTTTTCGTATTGGATATATTTTTTTGTGCTATTCAGGAGAATTCTATTTTCCTTGTTTTTCTTGTGGATAACTTGGTTGATAACTTGAACAGGTGAAACTTTTCGGCTACCTGCTGCTGCCGTGAAGCATGTGATTCCTTTTTCTTTTGGTTGGCAATCTGAAACAACTTGGCCGAGGCATTTCAAATAGGTGGCATTCATATGAACCCTGCACTTGCAGCACAGAAGTCGAGTAGTATGGTGTCTTTTGAGACGTTTTATTAGGTTTAATGACTGAATCTAAACATGGTTTTTCAGTATGGTTGTGTTTCTCTTTTGTGGTTCTGCTTTATGAATTTACTACATTAGTTCTGTTACCTATTTGTTGTTTGTTCTTTGTTGTTGCATTGTCTCTAATGGTCCAAGTACCATTTGGTTCGGTGGTAGCCCTGTTTTGTGGTGTGAGGTTATTTTTCCCGAAACTATGACAAAAGGTGCCATACAGGTCAGGTTCACAGCAGATTGAGAGTACCGGTTTCATGTCATTTTTAGATTCATGTTTTTGGTCCGAATTTTACGCGTCACATGGGCAAGTTTTGCTGCTGCTTTTTTTCTTTTCCGAAAAATTTCGTATACTGCAATAGAAACTTACTACTTTAACTGAAAGTCTGAAACTGACATCCCATTCCGCCCTTAATTCCATGGTATCAAACTCTTCTGCATCTGAACTGTAATCTCGCACCACTAAGTTGTTTGTTATTGTGCCCACTGGACCGACGGTGGAGTTTTTGCTACAAGTGCGCCAGGTTTACTGGGGCTCTGGTTGACGGGCCACTGCCCGTATTCATTAACCATTTATGTGTGAAGGGGCTGGGTGTTTCAGCCCATAATGGAACGCAACTGGAATCATTCACATACCAGTCTTAATTATTCGGTTCATAGCCCACGTAGTGATGGACAAGCTAGGGAAAATGTAAATTATCAGAAGCTGGGTAAGATGAGATGTTCTTCTGCGAGTTTTATAGGATGATAACCGGAAAACCTGTGTAGCCTAACTTGTTTAAAAACAAGTTGAGAGAATTAAAGGCCGACTTTTCATGAGTGATTTCATGGGAAAAGAAAGAAAAGGGCCGTGGTTTTTTAAGACATTACCCTTTTTTTTGTGTCAGCCAGAGATTTTCGGGCCAATTTACACACACACCTCGACTAATCTTCTCTCTGATAGTAAAAAATAGGCCATTCATGTTAGGACTAGAAAATTTACAAAAAAACTAATTTCTTGTGACCTAACTCCAAGACAAATCCTGATTAAATTGTCTAGGAAACAAATTTATCAATCAACCGAACTAACTTTTTGGGACTTTGCATGAATCTTATCAAGCAATAGCAAGCTACCCCTGGAGTGGTGGTGGTCCACACTCCGGTTCTGTGGGTCTTTTCATGATTCTCAAAGACCCCAATTTTAACTTGGCCCATTCGAAACATTTTTTAAAGCCCATCAAGAAGCCCGCAGTCCTCTTCCTAAGTTAGCTTCAAAAAGAGAAAATGACGCTCTGTTTTGATAATTACTACCTGATAAGAACATTTTCAATATTAATAAATATTTTCAGCGACTCAGCATGTTATCAACGGATATTAATGGTCAAAACACGTCTGGGACATCATTTTCCTCTTCAATTAAAAACCACATCAAACATTAAATGGCCCACTTATCTACGGCCGCCATCGCAAGACACGTGGCGGCTCCGATAATCCCAAAATTCCCGCCAAATAACATGCCCAATAATATGCTCTTCGTCGTCACAACACTCGAATAGCCCTAAATTCTCTCTCTCTCTCTAAACGCCAACCAGATTAGGTCGTAGCAAGCCATTATAGATCACTCCTACGTCTCTCTCTCTCTCTTTCTTGTTTTGAAAATCTATCGCTTTCTATCAAATGCTTGTTTATTTTGTGATTTTGCTAGGTTTCTACTACTTTTTATCAACGAATATTGTTGAGATTTTGTGATCTTCGAGTATCGTGTTTACAGATGACGCTCTCTATTTGCGTTATTGCTTTACAAATACATATGTCGATTTGAGTGCATCTACTTGCTAAATGTTTTCGTCTTTTTCCCTCAGAAGATTCGATGCCGAAACGTAAAGCTGATGACACTGCTCCTTTGGCGAAGACTGATAAAGAATTTGGTCCTGAAAGCAATGGAGCTGATGCCGATGGTAACTGTGATTTCTTCCCAAAACTTCTGGCTTAAATTTGGAGAAAGCTATGGTGCCGTAAAATTGTTATGCTTTATTTAAGTGTCCATTATGCATTTTTTTGGGTATGTTGTTTTTATGCACAAGTGGTTTTGGATAAAAAAGTTAAAAGTTGACTTTTTTTTTTGACTTTATTCATTCTGTTTCGCATTTTGTAATTTTGTGTCAAATTTTTGTGACTTATTGTCTTGTGATAGGAATCGAAAAAGTATAAAATTTTCACCAAAATCCATAACTTTTTGAAGACTTTCAATTTCTCTTGACGAGACGAATCAATAAGTCACAAAAGTTTGAAACAAAATTACAAAATGCGATTTTTTTTGACTAAAGACAAAAAAGAAGTCATTTTAACTTCTTTTTTTATCCGAAACAAGTTAGTTACACAAGGGTGCACTTTGGAAGTATATCATACGTGTAGTTTTGGAGTATGGTAAGTCTATTTTTGTTGCATGATACGCATATTTTTGTTCATTAGTTACTCGTTTTTATGGTGTTAGTTGCACATTTTTTGGGTGAAATTATGAACAGGTGTATAATAACCCCAAATAGTTACGATTTTTTAGTTAGTTAAGAATTTTCCTTGGTTACCAAAATTTTTGATACCTCTTTTTTTTTTTTTTTTATGCTGTACCATAGGCTTTTCCCTCTACATTTTACAGAAATGTAATTTTAGGTCCATAAAGCCATGAAACTATTAAGCGTTGGGATTTTCCCCACGTTGAATGCCGATTGAAGAAAAGGAAAATTGATGGTTTGTTGTGCATTTAATTGGCTCAAATAAATGTACATTGGAAGTCCTCTGGATAGGTGAATGGCCGGCTATTTTCAAAGGAGCATTTGTGGTGCTTCGTCCGCTCTGGCTCTAGAGTCTTCTTGGAATTTCAAGAGTTTGATTTGCCTGTATAGGAGTATTGTCCATGTCATGTATTTAAAGGGGTGCATGTGTACTAGAGTGTGTGACATGGCGGTGAGTTAAAAGGAGAGGGCAGCCCCTCCGGGGGTTGCCATTTCCACCGGTTGTGAGTTGAGAGGAGAATAGATGTGGGGGAAAAATAGAGATGTGGGGGTGAGTGAAAAACATTGCGTGAGCCATGGTGTTAGGAGCTCGAGGAGGGGTTTTCATCTCACATTGTAATCTCTTATTTTTCATATAGTGGAATCTCTCTCCCCGTGGAGTCATTGAGACCGAACCACTTAACATTGTGTCTCTTTTGTGTTTATTTATTTTGTGTTGCGCTTCCTTTGTGGGTGAAATCGAGGAAATTCCCCATCAATACGAGTGTCTGTAGCTAATGTTCTGATTGGTTGGACCTTAAATATTTTCCATGGATATAATAATTTTCAACGGTTTTTCATGGTAACTTTTTCTATTATCGAAGTTTTACAGAAAACAAGTTACATATCCTGAAGTACTGATTCTATGTTGTGACTATTGTCTCATTATAGGGTTTTTAAAATTGATTGTAGTTGGAAGATATGGATAGTTGCAAGAACTCTTAAGGAAACGAAGGAGATGATGAAGGGCACTTCAAAGAGACGGTTTTGTGAATAAGTAATAGGCTAATACACGAGGAAAAAAAATCCAAAAATAAGTTGTGTGAGTAATTTAAACAGAATAGCAATGAATGACCAGGATGGTGAGATTCGTGAGAATAGCTTAGTGTAGGTGTTGAAATAGGCCGGAAATATAAATCTGAAAGTTGTAAATTGTCGTCGGGCTGAGATATGGCTATAGTTAGTGGTGACAGGTGTTAGGTTACCAACGTTTTTACACAGAAAATTATTTTACAGAAATATGGAGAAACCAAGAACCGGAAATAGGGGAAAATATGTTACCAGAACTATTTTAAGGCTAAAAACACTGAGCCTAAAATACAATAAGTTCAGATGCTTTTCAGAAAGCAAGGAAGTGATGATTTTATAAAAAACTTATGCATTGGTACATGAAGAACTAGACAAAAACCTACCCTTTGGATTGGTTTAACCTCATTTTTGTGTTTGTTTCTAAATAGTTATCTTACCATGTTCATTCCTCGAATAGGGATAAAGGAGAATAATGAAGTTGATGATGCCAAGGATGTCGAAAGGATGGATAAGCATTGCAACAGTTATTGTGAAGGTGATGATAATGATGATGATGATGATGATTGTCAATATGATGGTGATGATGGAACAGAAAATGTACTTATCGACTACGAGAAAGGGCAACGGGAACTCACAAAGTACATATGCTCCACAGGATTGCCAGATATTGTTTCTCTAGTGAAAAATCTGTGTCCATCGTTTCCGCTTGATCTTCCTTCTATCAAAGGCGATTGCTTGCAAATTTATGAGAAAGATAAGCTGAGGGTTAAGCATATCTTGCGAAACATGGATGGACAAATTAGTCTCTCAGTTGATGTATTGAGATACTACAGGCGCAGTGGATCAGGCAGTGTCTTCATGTGCTTAGCAGCACATTTTATCGATGACAGGTGGAAATTAAAGAAGTGGGTTATTGGTTTTCGGTGTCTTTGGGTGAAGAAGGGTGGAATCCTTCATTCTGCCTCATTAGAAACTGTGAAAGACTGGGACATTGAGAGCAAGATATCCAGTCTTACTTTGGCAGAGAGCCATTTGTACGACGAAATGGTTGAGGAAATTAAAGAGAGTGTTCAACAAAAGAAGAAGCTCCAACTTAATGGAAAACTATTTTGTGTGAAGTGTTGTGCTGAGATGTTTAATCTAATGGCGAAGGATGCATATAAGGAGATAACCGACATCATCAATAAAGTTAGTTTACTGATTTCCTGGAAATTTGCCCCTGTATGGTACCTCACAGCTTGCAAGCTGAAGGAGGCTTTGGAGTTGAATGCCATGGGTGAATTTTCTCCGGAAAAGGTGTCAGATTTTTATGATGTACCATCTGCTGATGAATGGGAGAAAGTCAAATGCATTTGCAAGCTGGTTGAAAGTGCAGAAGCAGTAGCAAGGTCAATATTTGATACCAAATATCCCACTGCTAACATCTTTCTTTATAATCTCGAAGAGCTTCGGGCAATTTTACTTCAGGAATCTATTAGCTCAGATAGTTTCACAAGCAGGGTGGCCAAGAAAATGCTACAGACACTTGATAAGTACTTGGAAGACATGTTTTTCGTGTTGTCAATTGCTTCTGTAATGGATCCCCGTCATAAGATGAGATACATAGACTATCTCTCCTCCAAACATGAGGTAAGTGATGGGAAATCGCGAAGCGCGCTTATTTTGGACGCCGTTCATAGCCTTTACAGTGATTATGTGAACCAAGATCTTGAGAAAGAGAACTCTGTGAGTGATTCAACTTCATCTGATTCGGAAGAGGAGTTAACAAGCAGCAGGGAGAGAGGTTCCAAAAATTCGAACTGGTTGGAAGAGTATAACCAGTTCATAGAATCCAATAATAAGCAACCAAAGTCAGATTTGGACCGGTATCTGGAGGAACCAGTCTTGTCTTGGACTGATGATTTCAATGTCTTGAAATGGTGGAGAGCTGAAAGCCCCAAGTATCCAATCCTGTCTAAGATGGCCCGTGATTTTCTGGCTATTCCCATGTCTATTTCTACTTCAGATGAGGCTTTTAGCACAATACCAAGAGAGGTTGAAACACGGATCATGGCCTCCGGACCAGCCTTGAGGAATGCCTTGATGTGCACTCGGACATGGGACTTGGAGGACTGAAACTGTTTTCGGTAGGTCTAATTGATTGTTGTCTTTAAACTTTTTCTTGCCAATGACCTTTCTTCCAATATACTCTAAAGCCCTTATTCTGTGATAGGAATATTTAGCCAATTGATCTTCTCATGTTGTTTGAAACAGGTTTTTCTGCCTTGCTGGGTCAAGTTTTGCTATCGCGAGGCTTATAGTTCTTTCCCTACCGGAAATGGAGACCATGAGTAGTTATTGTTATAGAAGCTGCATAGTATGTTATAATTTTGGGCATTCTATTTTGTTGTGGTATTGCTCCAGGCTTGATCATATACAAAATGATGCTGTAATGATGCTGTTAGTTTAACTCAATTGCTTGAGGGTGCGAACGCATGTTTGGGTTTAATTGTTTTGAAATGTCATTTGGGTTAACTGTAATGACTTGAATCCAAAATTGTGCCATGTGATCCATTCTTTAGTTAATGAACACATAAATTGAATCGGGTCTCTAGGTCAACTCTTTCTGTTGGCTTTCAGCTTTGATTTGAAGGCGTTCCTTGATTTTTAAGTTATATGGGGCTAGGGCCACTATTTTGTGGACTCCTAGATATTGGATACTGTTACTACTATCGTTGCTAACTTGCTATTGTTGGAAGGTTGGTTTTACTTTACTTTCTAAAGCGTACCTATAGATTCTAAACTGGAAAAATGTTATCACAGGTCTGTCTCATGGAGAGGGACTATTTTTCCCATCAATATATTCCTTGCTCTTGTTTTGTCAACTTCATATGTAAGTAGCTGGAGCTGTGTTTTTCTTGTCTAGTGCTTTTTTGGTTCTATGCATGAAAGAAAAAAAGAAGAGGTTTGTGATTCCCCAATCAAATGTCTTAACCGAGAGTTTCTATCTCAATCACATAATCCTTCAGTAGTTGCCTTCACTCTCGCTCTCAATCCTTGTTCTTCCGAATTTCAGTACTTTGCAATGAAAGCATCTCGCTCACACACACAAACTCTGTTACTTAGCTCTCTATGCAAGAATTTATGCAATTTTCTCTTTAATTTGCTAAGGTAAGAGTGTTGTTTATAGGAATGGGTTTGGAAAGGAATAAAACGATCATTCTGTAATTTTTTACTAGTAGACTTGTCCTTCACATAAATTGGTGAATGATGCTAATACCACTTGCTTGCAACATCTCGTAGTAAGAAATAATCTAAAATTCAAAATGTACGTACAATCAAGTTAACCATTTTATCTTAATTATATTGTACAAATTGATACTCCTTATTATTATTATTATTATTATTATTAAGTTTGTTGCCCTAAAGTAGAATTTGTACAGATGTGATAGTTATTTCATTTGTATAAATCTATTTACACAAAATTAAACATAAAATGAGTTTAAAATCGTAATTAAAACATGTAAATGAGACAACTCTAAGGGGAATCTATTAGGGGTTCAGGGTGGGCACGTGACCCGACTTTTGGGCCGTGTAGATTGGGTGGCTGCAACTTGCAATGGTCGTCTATATGGCCGCAAGGTGTGACTATGTATGTGGTCGCAAGGTCGAACAGAGTGGCCGCAACGTCGTACATTATCAGCCACGTGTACTGATCCGATGCATTCAGAAACTTCCCGCCAAAAACATGCCGAATACTCTAATCCTTTGTCGTGTTCGCTACAATTCCATTTCCCCGCACACTTGAATAGTCCTAATCTCTCTCTCTCTCTCCAACAAACGTTAAGAACGAGAAGTCGCACACCAGGTCAAGCCATTATAGATCACTTTTATGTCATCCGTTAGTTTCTAGATTTTGCTAGGGTCCTACTTTTCCCGAATTTTTATTTTATTTTATTTTTTTGATATTGTTTCGGATTTTTTCAGCTTTGATCATTGAACAGCGATTTCACAAACGATGCTTTCGATTTAGTTACTGCTTTAGTTGTACGCATCTCGATCTGAGTGCATCTACGTGCTAAATGTTTTCGTTTTTTTCCCTAGATTCGATGCCGAAACGTAAAGTTGATGATAATGCTACGACGCCGAAGAGTGAGAAAGAATTTGGTACCGGAAACAATGGAGCTGGTGGCGGTGGTAAATGTATTTTATTCTCAAAACTTCTGGTTTACATTTTCAACAAGTGTAATTTTAGTTCCATGACCGTGAAATTGTTGAGAAATCGGTCAAACCAACAAACATATAATACGCGAAGAACAATCAAGAAAAGAAAACAAGAACGCAAGACGCGGAGATTTTTACGTGGTTCCTTAACTGTGTAGTTGAGAACATACACGGCTCACACCAGTTTTCACTCTATATTTTAATGAAGTTATGAAGAGAGTACAAGATACCAGGGTTGCTGTGTGTAACAAGATTTTGTAATCAAGGGTTTACATCACCAGCAGAAATTATCAATAGTCTCTGTAACTAAGGTTCCATTCGGTTGGACCGAACATACTTGCCATTGATAGAGTGGTTTTCAGCTTACTTTTTGTGTTGCGGAAAATTTATGATTGAAGTGATACAAAAAATTGAGTTATCCTCAAGTACTCATTCTAAGTTGTAACAGTTATCTCATTTTAGGTTCTGAAAATTGATTGTAGTTGGAAGATATGAAAAATTGCAAGAACAAGGCTCTTATAGTCAAAGTTGCCAAAATAAATATATAGAAACTGTTTTTAAAACAAGTTACAGAATTATAGTCAAGTTACCAAAATAAAAAAATAGACTTATCGGCAAGCCAAAGTTGTATGAGTAATTTGAACACAATAGCAATGAATGATCAGGCTGCTGAGAATAAGTTAGCGTAGGGTTCAAAATGCCAAAAATATAACTTTGAAAGTGGTAATTTGTCGTCAGCGCTAGATATGGCTATAGGTGCTGGTGACAGGTAATATAGTTTCAGAAGGTAATGGTAAGGTACCGGCGTTTTTCCACAAGAGATCACTTTATAGTAATATGGTGCAACCAAGCACCGACTCTAGTGGAAAATATCTCATCGGAACTATTTGAAGGCTTAACATACTGAGCCTGAAATACAAAAAGTTCGGATGCTTTTCAGAATGCAAGGAAGTTACTTTTAAAATTTTTATGGATTCGTACATTGAAATGCTAGACAAAAACCTACCCCTTGAATTGATTTAACCTTATATATGTGTTTGCTTCTAAATAACTATCTTATCATGCTCGTCCCTTGATTAGGTATTAAGCAGGATAATGAAAGTGGTGATGCCAAGGATGTCAAAAGGACTGATAACTATTGTGCCTGTTATTGTGATAGTGATGATGATGATGACTGTGATGGTGATGATGAGGCAGAAAATGGAATCAGGGCTACAGGTGATGGCGATGGAGTTATCGACTATGAGAAAGGGCAACAGGAATTAGCTAAGTACATATGCTCCTCAGGATTGCCTGATATTGTTCATCTTGTGAAAGATCTTAATCCATCGTTTCCGCTTGATTCTGGTACTATCAAACGCAATTGCTTGCAAGTTTATGAGAAAGATAAGCTGAGGGTTAAGCATATCTTAAAAACCATGGATGGGCAAATTAGTCTCTCGGTTGAGGTATTGAGATACTACAGGCGTTGGGAATTAGATGATGAATTCATGTGCTTAGCAGCGCATTTCATTGATGATAGGTGGAAACTAAAAAGGTGGGTTCTTGGTTTTCGGTGTATTTCAGGTGATGACGATGAAATCCTTCCTACTGCCACATTAAAAACTGTGAAAGATTGGGACATTGAGAGCAAGATATCCGGTCTTACATTGGCAGAGAGCAATGTTTACGACGAAATGGTTGAGGAAATCAAAGACGTTGTTCTACAAAAGAAGAAGCTCCGACTTGATGGAAAACTATTTTGTGTGAAGTGTTGTGCCGAGATGTTTAATCAAATGGCGGATGCTGCATATAAGGAGATATCTGACATCATCGATAAAGTTAGTTTACTGATTTCCTGGAAATTTGCTCCTGTATGGTACCTCACAGCGTTCAAGCTAAAGGATGCTTTGGAGTTGGATGCCATGGGTGAATTTTCTTCGGAAAATGTGCAAGATTTTTATGATGTACCCTCTGCTGATGAATGGGAGAAAGTCAAATGCATTTGTAAGCTGGTTGAAAGTGCAGAGGCGGTGGCAAAGTCAATATTTGAAACAAAACATCCCACTGCTAACATCTTCCTTCATAATCTTGAAGAGCTTAGGGCAATTCTATTCAAGGAGACGATTAATTCATATAGTTTCACAAGCAATGTAGCCAAGAAAATGCTACGGATACTTGATAAGTACTTGGAAGATATGTTTTTCGTGTTGTCAATCGGTTCTGTAATGGATCCCCGTCATAAGATGAGATACATAGACTATCTCTCCTCCAAACACGAAGTAAGTGAAGGGAACTCGCAAAGTGCTCTTGTTTTGGACGTTGTTAATGGCATTTACAGTGATTATGTGGACCAAGATCTTGAGAAAGAGAAATCTGTGAGCGATTCAACTTCTTCTGATTCAGAAGAGGAGTTAACCAGAAGCATGGAGTGGGGAGGTTCCGAAAATTCCAACTGTTTGCAAGAGTATAAGCAGTTCATTGAATCCAATAATATGCCTCCAAAGTCTGATTTGGACCGGTATCTGGAGGAACCGGTCTTGCCTTGGACCCAGGATTTCAATGTGTTGAAATGGTGGAGAGCTGAAAGCCCCAAGTATCCAATCCTGTCTAAGATGGCCCGTGATTTTCTGGCTATTCCAATGTCTGTTCCTACTTCAGGTGAGGCTTTTAGCATAGAACCAAGAGCTGTTGAAACACGACTCATGGCCTCCGGACCAGCCTTGAGGGATGCCTTGATGTGCACTCGGACCTGGGACTTGAAGCACTGAAACTGTTTTGGGTAGGTCAAATTAATTGTTTTCTCAACTTTTTCTTGACAGTGACCTTTTTTCCAATATACTCTAAAGCTCTTATTCTGTGATAGGAATATTTTGCCAATTGATCTTCTCATGTTTTTTATAACAGGTTTTTCTGCTTTGCTGGGTCAAGTTTTTGCTATCTCGAAGCTTATAGTTATTTCCCTCACCAGAATTGGAGATCATTACTCGTTAATAGTTATAGTTTCAGAAGCTGGATACTTTGTTACGGTTTTAGGCTTCATGTTTCGTTATGGTATTGCTCAGGACTTGATCATATGATATGATGCTGGTAGTTTTAACTTGATTGCTTTAAGCGTGCGAATGCATGTTTTGGTTTCCTTGTTCTGAAATTTCTTTTTTTTTTTTTGGTGGTAAACCAGGAGCATTAGATAAAATTAAGAGTCATACAAGAGTCTAGGGTATTCCACCCCATTTGCGTACTCGCGAAGTTGCCTTGACCTTTCATTGTTTGTTTGGAATAGGCTTCGGTCAGTGATTTGAACAGCCACAGCTTCGCTATGGCAGAGTTCATTGGAACCGTAGAGCACATCCAGGTTTCAAACCTGTGACAATTTTTGTCGGTGAATTGTATCAATTTGAACCCAAAATTGTGCCATGTGACCCATTTTTCAGTTTACTCCCGAACAAGGTTACGGGCGCCTCAACTAATCTTCTGATGTCGATGTGAACATGAGACAAAGCTCATGTGGTCCCAAAGGTATTTTGGGTCGCGGTGCCATTGATGTTTATCTCTTATTAGTGGTTAATTTACTCTAATTTTGAGAAGTAGTTTTACTTCAGATTACAATGGAAGCATACCACTAGATTCAGAAACGGGGAAAAAAAAATGTTACAACAGGTCTCTGATTCGTGGAGATGAATATTTTTCACTTCAATACATATTTTGATAATGTTTTACTTCAGATATTTTTCACTTTTACGTCGAATTGATTGATATGACATGCAACTTATTTATATTGTGTGGATTTTGATTCTTTGAAGGGTCATATATAAGCTTCAAATGAGTCAAATCCAACTTCATAATATGTTGATTTTTCATCTAAAGAAAATAATAAAGTGGTATCTGTATCCACCTTTTTGACTCATTGAAATGACAAAACTTAAGATGTAGCTATTGAGAATGCTAAACCATCATTGAAATGTTGATATAAGGTAGTGTACATGTGTTTTATAAGAATGGTTTATTGGTTTTGGAAAGGAATAAAATGGTTATTCCTAAAAATTTACTAGTAATTAGTAGGGATCCTTAACGTAAATTGGTGTGCATTTGTATGTTACTAATTTTTTAGTAACATACAATTCGAAATGAACATATAAGCAAATTGTTTCATTCTAATTTCATTTAGTAATCGATTAACACAAACAAATAACTATTGCATGTGTGTGATGAATTTCCTTATTCTACATGATTATACGTTGACATATAAGCAAATTATAAGTCGGTTAGTTCCAACATGGAAGATCTGTTTTTGGCCGGAGCCGCTCGACATAGAAGGGAAATGATCGAGGTGCGCGGAAGCTAATCCGGATACTGTAATCATGAAAAAAAGAAAGATTTATTGATTGGCTGCAATACTTGTGTGGTTATTTTTAAGGAAAAATGATGGCTTATGATGTATTTTGATAATTAATACCTGCCAAGGATATATTGAGAACATTTGTTAATACTGAAAATGTCCTCTTAGTGGGTACTCCCTTCGTCCCAATTTACTTGTTATTTTTTGAAATTTGTTATACTTTTTAATTAATTATATCTTGTAATTTATAATATTTTAGGTGATTTTGAAAATATTAAATTATAGAACAATCAAGATCTATTAAACAAACTCTCCATATTGCCATATTGGATATAAAATTAATTACAACTTTAAAGATATAACTGATTTTTTAATCTATTTTTTCTATTTTAAATCGAGGTGCGCGTGCGAGACCCATAAAATACAGTTATAAAAAAGAAAGAAAACAATTACCAGCGCGGTTATTTATACGAAATGGTTTCACACCGCCGCCGCGGGTACAAGAAAACGACGTCGCAACCGGCGCTTACAAAGTGCCGCGAGCAACAGCAGGCGTAGAAGATGAACAGTACGATTTAATTACTAGTACTTCACTTGGATTCGAGCTGCTGTGTGTTCCTCTCAGTCTCACTAGAGCACAAGGTGAGTTTGAGTTTGCTCGGCAAGTTCGATTTCGAGTTCAATCAACAACTCATGATGTTGACATTCCCTCTGCTGCAGATCCAAAGCCAAACGTATACACAGTCTCTCTCTCTTGATAGGAATCAGAGGCTCACTAATTATTTCCACTGAATCGCTTCACTAAAAGCATTCTCATTTGTTTCTACTTCAAAATGCGGGGAGTCCGAGGTATCGTTTTCTATCAGAATTATTATTATTATTATTATTTTTCCAGCGTTTTGAAATAATTTTGCCTTTTGTGTTTATGCTTTCTTTGGTGCTGAGTAATCGTTATCTAGTTTAGCATTTTGGAATCGCCTTTGTTGCTTTATTAAAAGCAAATCCTTTTCCTCATGGACTTTTTATTTTTTCCCTTCTTAATAAATTCTTAGGAAAGGGGTATGGACTACTGATCGAAATTACGTTAGATGAGATCATGTCCCCGAGCCGGCCCTGACTTTTTAGAGGCTTACAGCGAAAATTAAAAACGAGACCTTGGACCATTATAGGGGGTAAAAAAGTAAGAGGGCCCCTGAAATTCAAAATTTTTTGGAGGTCTAAAGCGAGGCCGCAACACAACCTTTAGCTCAAGGCCGGCTCTACTGATGTCCCTAGGCAACTGAAAGTTGAAAACTTAAAAATTGATTAAATTACTCCTTTTTTTTTGGTACGTATTAAATTACTCTTTGAAGAACTCTTTTTTTTTTTTTATCGATACTTAGGAAATTCCTCTTTGAAGAACTCTCAATTAGTCTTAGCAATTACTACCATTTAGGAATGATCTCAAATTCGCGGTTTTCAGAGTAGCCTCACGTCTATTCTGTGTGCTTTCATTGCATTTCAATCGACGGATAGAAATTAAAGGATTTGGCACTAATTTTTTGATGAATACGGCTAAATGCAGAATTAATAGCTTATATATGATTTTGAATGTTAAAATTGGGAACTTTGTCATAATGGTTTTGAGATGGCCATTTGTTATGTAATGGTATTGGTTTGGAATCCTTCATGTCAAGGACTGAAGTTCTACAAAATTCATATTAAAATCACTTCTTAGTTCTTCCACATCTAATTGAACTTCCACGTTTGCTTCAAATATGTTGACTATAAACCTCAAAGCCCTTCATTTTGGAATTCATATCTATCCAACGGAGCATTAGTTTCATTTTTCTTTATAGTATTTCAAAGGATGGAAATAAGTTTGTTTAGTGTATGTCTATACAGATGCCTATTCACATTAACAGCTTTATCTATGGAAGCCAGCAACTGCCGAGTACTTGGTTGGTTTCCTTCTTGCTATGTTCATTTTAAACTTCTAAGCATTTCCGCAAATCACTTGCAGTTAAAAGCAGATGAAAGGTATTGGTGGGGCTGTGTGTGCCTATGTGAATTTATTCATCATGTAACCAAATGGGAATGATTTACGCAAGTAATTCTTAGCATATACTTATCGGGAATGAAGAAGTGGTCTGGAGCCATGTTTGCTTTAGCACTTGGTACCATTTTGGTTCTATGCTACAGCTTTACAGGAAAACAACCTCAGAAGCAGTCAGCATACGATTTCTTCAATAACCACCCACCTGATAAATCTCCTGTTATTAGTGGTAGCGATAAAGTCAATTCATCACATACAGAAGTGAAAAGGATCCAAAGTAACCTCAAGGAAAAGCCTCACTTTGTTGATGTTGAAGGGCTCGACGACCTGTACACTTGGAAAAATATTTCCAAAGAAGAGTCCAAGGCGTTGCGTGTATGGGGAAAAATGCGTTCTTTACTCTCTAGG
This sequence comes from Rhododendron kiyosumense, assembly GCA_019656275.1. Taxonomy (NCBI): domain Eukaryota; kingdom Viridiplantae; phylum Streptophyta; class Magnoliopsida; order Ericales; family Ericaceae; genus Rhododendron; species Rhododendron kiyosumense. The sequence goes on from BPLS01000447.1 coordinate 510,314, forward strand.
TCTGATGCTCTTCCTGAAACCGCTCAAGGGATCAAAGAGGCTGCCTTTGCATGGAAAGAGCTTCTGTACACTGTCGAGAAGGAAAAAGCCTCCAAGTTTCCCGTGACTAGAAATAGTAGTAATGTAATGGAACGTACAGATTGTCCTTACTCTGTCAGTGTATTTAATTCAACAATGTACAGCAATGGAAATGTTCTTCAGATTCCTTGCGGTTTAGTTGAGGATTCATCGATAACGGTTATAGGTATACCAGATGGGCACGGTGTTGGATTCCAAATTGATCTCGTGGGCTCACAATTTCCAGACGAAGGAATTCCTCCTGTAATTTTGCATTACAATGTGTGCATGCCGGGGGACAATCTTACGGAAGAGCCAATGATAGTCCAAAACACATTGAGTAATGAACTAGGGTGGGGCAAAGATGAACGATGCCCTGATTATGGGTCCTCTAATGGCCAGAAAGGTATGTTGATCTACCATATATTCAGAACTTCAATTTTGTTATTCAATGGCATTTTGTAATCTCACAATCTTCAAGTGGGTCACATACTTGTCATATTATCCATTTTCAAAAAAGGGGTAAAAAAGAACAGGCCAATTACTTCTATGTAACTAGATACAAGGCTTTCAGTCCTTCAACGTTAGACGGGACAAGTCTTGGCACGCCTGAGCTCACATCTCATGCCTTGAGATTTTCGCTCATGCCTGTGTGGCGAAAAAGTGCTAAACACTAGGGCCTTTTTGTCTTGTGGCCTTTATTGTATACGGGCGGCATTCCCTTAATGCCTTTTTGGTAATATAATCTTTTACTTATCAAGAAAATAATCAGCAATTTAACATGATTTGGTAGTTGTAGTTGATGGACTCGTGAAGTGCAATGATCAAGTTATCCGAAGTACAGTGGGAGGGAATTCAAATGCAAGTCATCCTGATAGCAACAAATTGACCAATGTGTCCGCTGGGAGTGCTCATGCAAGCGATAATTTCCCGTTTGTTGATGGAAATCCATTTGCTGCAACATTGTGGGTTGGATTAGAGGGATTTCATATGAATGTGAATGGAAGGCATGAAACATCTTTTGCATATAGGAAGGTGAGGTGTGGGTTTACTTGTAATTCATCCATACAAAATAGTGGATAGTTTATTGTGATGTGTGATCCTAATAGGATTAAATATTTCCACCATGAATGCAAATTTCTACGAGTGCAGAAACTTGAACCATGGTTAGTTGGTGGAGTCAAAGTGGCAGGTGGTTTGGATCTCATATCTGCCTTAGCAAGAGGATTGCCTGTTTCTGAAGATTTTGATTTGGTAATCGATATTGAGCGCCTCAAAGCTCCACCTCTTTCTTCAAAAGGACTTGTAATGCTAATTGGGATATTCTCCATCGCAAATAATTTCGACCGTCGTATGGCACTGAGGAGGTCTTGGATGCAATACGAGGCTATACGCTCTGGCAAAGTGGCTGTCCGCTTTTTCATTGGGCTGGTAAGTGAGCATTGCCAACTGGCAGCAGTGCATTTAATTATACAAATATGCTTTTTATTTTCTTCCATTAGCATCAGACTTTGTCTGAACAGGAATCTAATAAGGTTGCAATTTTCCATTATGAATCGCTTATATCTGTATACAAAAGCGAAACCTAGTGCATTAGGCTCCCAGCTGATGTGAGCATTGCAGGTTCAGCTGTGCGTTCATGGTTCAACCCTCAAACCTGTGCCGCTACAATGCCAACAGCTAGCCTACCATTGGGCGAATCCTCCCTTTTGAATCTCTTAATATTTATTCATGCATGAAATATAAGATGATAGCTTGGCTTGCACGCAGAGCTGGACCTACCTTGGGGCACGTGGGGTCATGTGCCCCCACTCAATTCCTTTTTGTAAAAAAAAATCAAAATTCTGGTTATAAATAAAAGAGGATTAATTGGCTTGAAAAACCTCATATATTTCAATTAGGCAAAGACTCGGTGGATACCCACAAGAGCTCGATGCCCAACCTGCTCGGTTAGTTGGTTTCTTTGTTATCACCGGTTGCCTTCGCATCTCACCGTGGCAGGACATACATAGGAAAATTGAGCGATGAATACTTAGGGTTTTGTGCTTATGTTTAGAAAATTTTGGATATGAACTTTTGAAAGCAATTATTGACCTTTTTGCGTAATGATTAATGTTTACACCTATTTTGATATAATTGTGCTTGATTGAAAATTTTGGTTTAAGATGGTGAATAATAGGTGCCCCCACCATATAGAATTTCTGGGTCTGCCACTGCTTGCATGAACTACTACTGTTGTCTAAAATCTACATCAGGAACTGTGATTCCCTTCAGTCAGGTGTGGATTTGTGTTTCTAATTTTGAGCACTTTATCTCTCATTTGACTCCACCTGCGTCAATTGAAAGTAGGATACTGGAAAGGCCTGAGATAATTCAGTTGCATAACTCATGTCTTGATCAATCAACTGGTATTATAGCTATTGGACGGTCTCAAATGTCATGAATTCATATGTATAGTTCTGATCCACCGTAGTTTGATTTTGTAGCCTTTATATGTCTTGGGAAAACACTTTCATAGTTAAGATTTCCTGCCAAGGCATCTGTCGTAGTTGTGTTTGTTAAAGATATTAATGCAAAATTTAAATTTTGGGTGAACAACTGGATATAAGTGCAAATATAAATACCTATGTGGTTTCTTTATACGTGTTTTCCAACCTGCAGCATAAAAACAAGGAGGTCAATTTTCATCTGTGGAAAGAAGTTCAAGCATTTGGAGATATTCAACTGATGCCATTTGTTGATTACTACAGTTTGCTCACTTTAAAGACAGTTGCGATATGCATTTTAGGGGTAGGTACATAATTGTTTGGTAATCAAAAAGTGGTTGCTGCTGTTACTTATTTTTTAGCTTATCGATGCAAGCATGATTGTTGCCATGGTCCCTGGAGATCTATTTGGTGGATGTTCTGATTAATTTTCGAAGTTCTCAATCTTGCAAAAGGCTGGTGTTTGAACCCCGAGACAAACTGTTAGGCCAAACTACTTACCACTTCAGATGGACCCAAGTTCCACTTCTTCTCAACATTTTTCAAACTTCCATTGGTCCATCACAACCTTCGTATAATTGTTTACCACAGCTCCTTATTTTCTTTCAGTTCCCCAGAGCTATTGTTGTCCCAGAAGCGTAAAAGCATTTCTTAGATGTGTTTGATTATTGACTTACATTGTGCTTCTCCAGACACAAACTAAACAAAATCCACAAATGAAATTATCTTGTAGGTTGTCTAGTAGTACTTAAAATTCTCTTATCATAAAGTAGGAGAGGTCAAATTTCATTGTTAATTTGTTTCCTTGGCTTTTGGAAAAAGGGAAAACAATTCTATAGAATCCAATCTATGTTAAGCCTTTTGGGACAATGATAGAACAACGTAGTAAGCATGACTTTAAGAGAGTAGGAGCTCTCTTGTTTGTCTGTTCCTTCCCTTGTATGATTCCTACTATGTTTAGATATGTGAGGTTTCATGGCCATAGTGAAATAATGTTGTAATTTGTTGGAGATAACTACGCTTGATATATGGTCAAAATTGATTAGTTTTTACTTTGGCATACCATTGACCCGGTTTTAATCAAAACAACAAGGACGTTACAGCTGCTGCTATTGTCCATTTTTGGTTGCTCTAGGTCCATAATTGAGTTATCTTCTTATGAACTTTTTTCTCCATGACTTACATATGAGGTTCACCAGTATTTACTTGTTCTTTTGCAGACTGAGATTCTGCCTGCCAAATATATAATGAAAACAGATGATGATGCTTTTGTTAGAATAGACGAAGTTCTTTCCAGTCTGAAAGGGAAGGTTTCTGATGGTCTGTTGTACGGCCTTGTATCCTTTGACGCGTCACCCATTAGAGACAAAGATAACAAATGGTATATCGGTACTGAGGTATCTATCTAAGATCTTAAACTCCAGTTTAATTTGTATATGATGGTATTGCCCTCGTTACGTGTTTATTTGATTTGACAAGAGGTCTCTTGGCAGGATTGGCCTCATGCATTATATCCACCATGGGCCCACGGACCTGGTTATGTAGTTTCCAAAGACATTGCGAGATTCATTGTCCAAGGCCACCGAAAAAGAGCCCTACCGGTATGACTACTGACTACTGAGGTCCTACCCGTGGATTTATTGTACAGGCTGGACATCTAGTGATCCAAGAGTTTTAAAGATCACTCAAAATGTTAAATGAAGTGGGATTGTAAACCTCTTCCTGGAAATATTTGAATTTGTACATCATTGTGAACTGCAAAGCATGTGGCGTAGAGTTCTTGGTGAAACCATGCTATTATGTCACCGTCTTATTTTCGACTTCTGAACTTATATTTCTGAGCTCATAAACTAATGTCTTTGCAGCTTTTTAAATTAGAAGACGTAGCTGTTGGCATATGGGTGGATCAATTCAAGAAACAGGGTCACAAAGTGCAGTACATCACCGATGAACGCTTTCACAATGCTGGATGTGAGTCAAATTATATTCTTGCCCATTATCAAAACCCAAGGAAGGTGTTATGCCTGTGGGATAAGTTACAGAATTACCATAAGCCCGAATGCTGTGAAGATAACCCTGAGGTGTAGCTCTGGAGAAAACAGATTGCATTGAAGTTTCTGCATTATTTCCACGGCAGATTTTAGCTCAATTAGTCAACATTCTTTGGTGTTGCTATATTGCCATGGTAAGTGCCGTTTCGTGTATCTTGTTTCAATGCTTTTCCATTTTGGTTTCATTTATCTGGTCTCATTGCATTTGTTGATTTGTTAAAAATGTACTGTAAATTCTTTTGTTGGGATAGTGGATAACTTTATCTTCTGTACTATTTAACACATACAACTAAATCATTTTGTTGCTTTCTAACCCAAGAAACCCTTGGAAGGTCAATGGTTTGTCTAACCTATTAATTATATGCCACTTAAGAATTGGAAAAAAAATTTGGGGGTAGAAACTAGAGGTGACAATCTTAACTCATATTTTTTAACTCGTCCAAATCCGTTCACTTATAACCCAATCCAACCTGCCCATATTATATAATGGGTTGATATGGGTTGTTGAACCCATATTTATATGAGTTTAAGTGGGTTGAAAATGGGTTGAAAGGAAAAGATTCATGCTGGCTTGCTTTTTTTAATTGCTCCTGCCTTTAGTCCAAAACTTTTTTTAATTGCTCCCGTCTTTTTTTTCCCTCGATCGCTGAAAATTGGATTTGCTTGGGTGTGTTGTTTTTGTCATTTCCTACCAGGAGAAGAATGCACAATTTCCATATGGCAAAACCCATCAAATCCTTGGATCTGAAGTAATTAAGCGCATTCAACTTTCGATACTTTTTTGAAAAAATCTTATTTGTGGAGCTTCCGGTGAAGAAAGCTTTACAGAGCCTCCAATCGCGCGCTTCCAAAGTGTATTGGACAGTCTGGATTTTAAGCAAACTCTTCCTCGGAAAAGTTTCATTAAAATCCGAACCGTTGATTGCTGAAACAGACGGTTGTGATTTGGTGCCTCCAGAAATGACTTATTCACGGCTGCTCCGTGAATAATTCTCTCCCAATCTACTTTTTTCCAGATAAATACTGTACAACAATTGGCAAATGAAAAAGTACAGTAAAAAATCTGCCTACAAAACAGTACTTTCGTTACCATTGCCCTCTTTCACTAAAAATTTGTGCGTACACAATTTTATGAGTTCATGAAAAAATATCATGTGTAGCATGAGTTTTTGCAAGTTCTAGATTTTTCAATTTTGTCTTTTTGCAGGTCTTGCGATATGCAGTAGACTCATTGTAAACCTCTATTTATAATTTATACGACGATCCTTGCGGAATGTAAACTCACGGATAGAGGGTGGATGAGCCCGGGCCACCGCCATAGCCCCTACCCACACACGTTTAAAATTTTATTAGAATTATAGTAGTTTTTTTTCCGCGAATGGTCTAACTACGGTATACTACACCCCTAAATTGAATTTCGACATTTTTTTTTTTAAGCCTAACTGAATCTCCCGAAAAGGAGGATGGGAAAAAAATACTTTTCTGATTCCTCTCGTTAGGACGATTGACAAAGGTAAAAGTCGCAAAACGAACCATGCGAAAAAAAATTGAATTAGGACAAAATGGAAAAGGAGAGAAAATGGAAACGGGTCGGGGGAAAAGAGGAAGGGAAAAAAAGAACGAAAAAAAGAGAGGAGGAAAATGGGTTGGGTTGGGCGGGTTTGGATTTGGCTTGACCCATATTTGACCCGACCCATTTCAACTCATTTACTATTTGACCCGTATTCAATCCACCCATATTTAACCTGCGACCCATTTCAACCCGTCCAAATCCACCCATTTGTCACCTCTGGTAGAAACCATAAACCTGTGACTGGTTAGAACCATAGATCTGCATTAATTTTGTTCCATATCTCATCTTAGCTTAAGTGTCATTCAGTGTCAACTTTTCATTTCTTCGGATACTTTCTCAACTGGTATTCAACTTTACTATGTTTGATGACCTTTTATTGGGGAAAATCCAAAAGTGAGGAGTAGTGAGAAAAATAGTGGAATGACTTTAAAAAGATTTTTGGATGCTTATCAAAACGTGGCCTAAGCCGAGTCACATCCCCTCTTTATTTTCCATCATACTATTTGAATAGTCTATTCATCCAACCCTAGCTGCCTTGGATGAAACATGTGTTCTAAAATCACACAGACAAACACCTAGAAGGGTCTAACATTTTGTCCAAGCATAATTGTGGCCAAAGGCATATGCGGTATCTGAAGTGGCAGATGCAAGCTGGTGTTTACTTTTTTGTGCCAACTCTGATGAAAGCGATGTTTTGTTAAGAAAAGCAATTTTTATTGGATAAATGTGAAGATGGATGGATAATCATTTTTTGTACCAATAAATTTGAGCAGCCTGGTGTTAGGTTAACATGGTGCAATTTTCGCCATGTGTTCACAAGACCTCCAACAACTCTAATAATACTCTAGGGGGTAACTCTTAGTGTGGCTCTCCAATAAACTGTACCACAGGTCTATGACTTAAGAGTTTGTTCATTCATAAGATCTCAAAGTTTGAGATCTTTTAGTACATAAGACCAATTTACATGGAGCTTTTCCGTGGCTTTTTTGAAGTGTCTAACTCTACCTCGAAATAAAGAATAATATTCTTACAGTTACAGTAAACCATTGGCTTGCTTGCTACAATAATCTTATCCATATCTGTATAGGAAAATTAACATTTGTGGTAAAGTCTTTCCTTATTACGTACTGTATATTGTTAAAGCAAAAGGTTAGAAAGCTTATCGGGTAAGTAACTTTGATTATTATTGGCTCTAAACAAATGAAATGTAATTTTTTAAAAAGAGTTGGTACGTGCTTAATTTTGTATGGTTGAAAGTTGAGATCCATCTTGATCTGATTGAAGCCACAACTATTTTATTTTATTTTTTTGATCTGCCAAGCCACAACTATTGGTAAGGACATTTTTAATTAAAAAACATGTGCTGCAAATTAAGAACCCGAAGATTAGTTGTTCAAGGAACGTATTTGTGTTTTGAAATGGGAAGCAATCATCCATGTTTGATAACCGGGTGTCTGGACCAGTTTGCGCATGTTTCCACTAACCTTGGGGGATCTTAAACCCATCGTCTACAAGTAGGGGGCCCCACTTAATTAAGGACCAACATTTTAGAGGTTTCGAGTCTAAGGTCTTAGGAGGAAGTAAATTCCTAAGTCTCAGGTGCCAGTGGCGGCTTCAGAAATTTGTTGCAGGGTGTTAAAAAATTACCTAACTCTACTAGCTGATTGATGAACCAACAATATATGCACAAAACGTCATATATTAGCATGAAAAGTGTGGTAAAAAAGCATAACTTCTATTCTAAAAAAAATTATCTACTACGCAAGAACTTAAAAATATATACATATATATGTCAACAAAAATTCAAATTTTACTGATGTTTTCGTATTATGTAGTGGATAATGTTTTGAAAATAAAGGAAGTAAATTTATGAGCTCTTATATCTTGTACCAACGTTAATTTGCTTATTAATCTATTACTACTACCCTTTGGAAAGAAAATGTTATGAGGTTATAGCAAACCTTTTTGAAGATATGCTGTTCTATAGAATGATATTATGAGAATTGTGTTGTAGCCCTGAATTCGAAAGAATATTATTCAAGTTAACGGGGGTTATGTGAAGTCTTTGAACGTGTTGACATGAAAGTTGGAGGGTGTTCAATGCCATTAGCATCTCTCAAGTATCACATGTAGAGTAAATTATTTTTTAAGGTTGGGGTGTTCATCTGAACATCCTTGGGTCAATGTAGTGCTGCCTATGTCGGGCGCTTCGACTATTGGGCTAATCCCTTGGTGTTGGAAGCAGTCATCCCTTTGTCTTTATTTGTCTTTATCTAATGGGTCTTTTTGAATCTTAATCTTGGCAACCTAGTTGGAGTAATTATATTCCAACAAAGCGACCTTTATTAATCTAGGGATTCTTGTGTAATGTCTACATTCACTGTATTTCATGAGAACTTTGGAGGGTTGACGAAAGCAGATGAAAAAAGGTTGTCGTAAGTGCACACAGGGCAAAAGAGAGGTTTATACAGTCTTATAATTTTAGTGCACTCAGTTGATTATGTAATAAGGCGATGATGAGCAGAGGATAACGAATTGTCATGTGAAGTTGTACTACTATTAGACAAGTACATTAGCAATTCACACGGATATTCCGAGGTTTGACGGCAATATAGTCGATCATTTTGTCCCCCGTCATATTGTATTGAGCTTTGTTTACGAGTAGTTGTTTATAAGTCGGGTTAGATTGGATTGTGTCATATCCATATTTGTTTTTCGACAAACCAGATCACTCCAAATATTATGATCTGATTTGTCGAAATAACAAGTATCCATACTTGTTCAAAATTTTTATGGTTATTTATTTGCACACACGCCCTTTTGGTCATCATTAAAAAAAGGAATAACGAGTGCATGATGACACAACATTACAATTCAGGAGATGGAGCGCAAAGTCATCCCTCACTTGTCTTTTTTCCCCTGATGGTGATTGATACTGTTTCTTTACAAGAGTGTTATTATTCCGAGGTCTCCTATAATTGATTCTTGCCATTCACTTTAAGCATGAAAAGTTGACTAAAAAAATGATGCATAATTTTGAGTCAAGAGATATTTAACTCAAAGGACGTCTGGGTCAGTTTGAACGCATTTCAATTAATCTCCAGACCCTAAAGTTAAGGATAAGACAAATCCTTTAGTGGTCCTAAGATTTGAAATATTTTGCCTCCGTAGGATTAATGCTAAGGCAAAATCTGGTTAACATTTTGAGTTGAATTGAATTATTTATTGTCGAGTACCCCAAATATTTTTATAAGATTGTAAAATGAGTATAATTTTCCATCCTTAACTTTTGAGCATAAAAAATTTCATACCTAAAATTTAACACACTTCATTTAAATTTATGAAAGAAGCAAGGGTTGATTAATGAGACTAAACTCGTTTTAATACATACGTTAATACTAAGAAGCATAAAAAAAAAAATTGATCCGCATGATCGAAGACCACATTGCCGGTGCAAATGATTTTGTGACTGAAACGTGTACTCCATCTGTTCCATAATTCAGTACATTAAGAAAATCTTATTATTCTTGAAGTCAAAATGAAATAAACATCTTTGTTTGAATATTTTTAAATATTTATGCCGATCCAAAAATCTAAATTAGTCCTTTAAATGTTTTGCAAAAATATTTGAAATTGATGAGCAAAAATATTTAGCTTTGAAAATCTGGAAAACAGTAAGCTCAGTCCTAAACGCGGAGGATAATATGTAAAAAGTCTATCGATATATGAGAAAAATGAATTTATACCGGTGAAAGAATATTAATCCATGACATATGTATTGAAATTCAAACTTGTGTGGCGTTATTTGCATACTATCCTACGCTTATCAGGCAGAGATTAGCAACACCCTTATAATATTTAGGCTCCGTTCCGCAACTCAAAATAAGAACTTATTTTTTAAGAAGGCAATTTCAAGCTCAAAAATCATGTATTTAGACAAATAATTTTTCTATCACTATGGATCTTATTTGATAGATCTCATCGAGATCTTTAATACAGTGCAAAAAAAATTTAAAAATTATTTTTTATTTACATTATTTTTGAGTTTGAAAATGTAAAATAAGTTACTTATTTTTTAAGAAGGTTTCTGGAACGGTGCCTTAGTACTTCCTCCATCACTTTTTAAGTGTTCAGCTTCACAACTTCAACTTTAAAGAGACATCATCATTACACATTTGACATCAACTTTTACTTCTAGTTTCCCTATTTACCATCTATGAAGATATCATCATTACATTTTTACTCATTAACTTTTTAAAATGGAATTTACTTGTAGGAGCAAAATGGAAAATGTACAAACTTTTATTCACTAATTTTACTAAATAAACACTTATTAAGAGACAATACAAAATGAAATACTTGACTCTAAAAAAGGGTCGGAGGGAGTAGTGTCTTTTATGATAGACTAAGTGTTTCCACTAACAAAAACCACAAAAAAAAATTTAACGCCTTTTACCATCTCGTTTTCACTAACAAAAAACACTAAAAACTTAACGCATTTTATCAACTAATTTACACTAACAATAAAGTTATTACCAACTCAACAACTTTTGCACTTACATACCCAACAAAAACTTTTTCTCTACCAGAAATAATTTTACATTTTTCAACAACTTATCTATTAGCTAAACACTTAATAATTTTTCGACTACAACTAAAAATCTACAAATTTTTCATTACCAAAAAACACCCCTAAAAAGTTTGCGGTAGGAAATAAGGGTAAATTCCAACTCGAATTAGATTTTGGAAATCCCAAGGTGAAACGAAAACCACAGCCGTCTTTCCAGCGTGCGTAAACATTACAAACTCCTCCACATCTAAACCAACACCTTTTTTTTGATCCCCTATAAAACCACACCACCTGACTCAGGCTTCTTTCCATACCAAACCCTAATTTCTCCCAATTTCCTCTCTCTCTCTCTCTCTCTCTCTCCGACTGCAACTTTGCCAAACTACAATCAAACAACGAAGAAAGAGTCTTTCTGAAAGACTAATAAGCCCGTCGTTCGTTCGATCGATCAAATTTTTCGTCTAATCAGAACATGGTAGTCGCGGAAGCAGAACTAGTGTGTCAACAGAGCAGCATAATCTCTGTTCAGTACCTTTGCGTCCCCAATCCCATCGACAACAACTTCTTGGACGTCTCTTCACCCACTTCTACGCCGCCCAAGACGTCGCCGATCGCTTCCGAGTCGGTCTCCTTCAATATATCCCTCTCCGAATCGGTACGTTTCGATTTCTCAATTGGGTTCTTGATTTCTCGTTGGTTTCTATAACACCATCCGTGTAGAAATTGCTTTCCCCTATGAGAAGTCGTGCAATTTAGAGAATAAATAAATTACTTTCGTGCACCGTATTAAAGGACTCGTAGAAAAGTTGTGCAATTTTCGGTTTGACAAATAAAGTACTTTCATGTATTAGTTTTTGCAGCAAATTAAAATACTTCATGGGTTTTTAATATGGTCTAATTTTTTTTTATAAAAGTGTTTGCAGGGAAGTACTTTATTATTTTTTGATCTCAAAATTACACGACTTTTTGCTGAGGGCCAGCGATTTCGGACAGATGGAGTACTTGTTTTTAATCTTTGCGTTGAAGGTAGGATAATATGGATTCATTGGATTGTATATATGTACATGTGTGGTTCTGCGTGACGTGTATAATTGGTTAATTGGATTGTTAGTTAATCTTGTATATTGAGGAGATTTGGTTATAGCTCAAAATGCTTATGCTAGCAGGTGGAGAGGTCGAACACTATATTAAGTCATATTCCATTCCATACCAAGCAATTTGGTATTTTCTAGGGTCCTCACATGCATCCTCTTGTTTTTGGGAGGTTTGGAAGTGGGCTGGTAATTCTTCCTTGTGAAAGTGTTCTAGAATGGGTTTCACTCAGATACCATGAAGAAACTTTGTTTGCAACTCTAAAGCTGTTCGATATTTTGGAGAAAGTATTTGTTTGCAACTTACGTCTTAACCTATTTAGTGGTGAAAATCAATCGTATATTTGGCATGGCAACTCGGAACATTCAACTCGAAAAGCAACGTGGGTTTGCTCATCTTCTTAAGCGATACTAGTTGAGACAATTTAGAGTGCTTGGTTTCAAAATATTTGCTGGCTTGTTGTCGATGATTAGGAATCTAAACAATTGTACTTGACAACTTGAATTACTTTCTTGTGATGCAGATATTAGGTGTAATTTAGTGGATTCGCGCTACTGGAATTGTTTTCTTGGTGTCTTTTTCTTTATGTTTAAGTGTATAGTCCCTAAGTGTTCTTTAATTGGTGCAGAAAGCTTAAGTTATAGTGTTATACAATTAAAATTTGGGGTTTGATTTTGGGAATTTCTCCGATACACCTACCCGTGTGCATATATAACCTATGGATTTACATAGTATTAAGTCTTGCTATATCCATCACAAGAAGTTGCTTCAAAATAGATGCGAGAAGAATAAGAGAAATGATTGTTGACCTATGTTCCACTATGGCTAATAAGTTGGGACTCTTGCAGAAGTCCTTAGGATTGGTGCGTTGCCATTAAGACTTTCGTTTTGAGGGATGCTTGATTAGTCTTTATCTTGGTGAAGTGCTGCTTTAGTTCATGTACTGTTTTGTCAATCTACTTGGGTTTGAGATATATATAGACATGCTCTCTTACCTTTGGCTTCTGTTACAACAGGTTGTGAGCTGCAAAACTAGTTTTCAAACTACTATTCTTGAGTCGTCTTCATCAAATTTTGTTCCAAGCATTCGATCGGGCAGCCACACAGACCAAGGACATCGGGTATCCAATGAAGATGAACACATCTGCATTGATGATTTATCAGCTCATTTGGGCTATCTATTTGGGTGCCCACTTCGAAGTGCCTTTTATGCTGTTTTTGACGGACACGGTGACTCCAATGCGGCCGCAGCTTTTCTCAAAGAGAATGCCATGAGATTATTCTTTGAAGATGCTAACTTGCCGCAAACATCTGATATTGATGATCTGTTCTTGGAAAAATTGAAGGGTTCTCATCGCAAAGCGTTTCTATTGGCTGACCAAGCATTAGAACAAAATGTTCCTATTTATTGTGGAACGACAGCACTGACTGCCCTATTACTTGGCAGGCATCTCATGGTAGCAAATGCTGGTGATTGTCGTGCTGTTCTCTGCAGGAAAGGAGTTCCAATACAGATGTCGCAAGACCACCGGCCTAGTTATTCTCCAGAACGCAGAAGGGTAGAGGAATTGGGTGGTTACTTCAACGAAGATGGATACCTTAATGATGATCTGGCTGTAACACGTGCCCTAGGAGATTGGTTCATGAAACTTCCTTTCGGGTCTGCATCTCCCCTTACTGCCGAGCCAGATGTTGAACAAATCATTTTAACAGAAGATGATGAATTCTTGATTGTTGCTTGTGATGGGATATGGGATTTTATGTCGAATGAGGAAGCAGTGAGTTTGGTTCGACGTGAGCTAAGGTGCCATGATGATCCAAATCAGTGTGCAATAAAACTTGTCAATGAAGCATTGCGATTGAATTCACGCGACAATCTCACTGCCATTGTAGTGTGCTTCACTTCTCCTGTTTGTCGTGAGTCTGCCACTCAGAGGCCTAGGTTGAGATGCTGCAGCCTTTCTGAGGAGGCTAGGAATACGTTGAGGAGCTTTCTAGAAGGCAAGTGAAATGTAAATACAAAATCATTTCCTAGCAGAAAAGTTAGAGAATGATTAGTGTAAACACAGATTCTTCTACAGAGAAATCTCTTCGTAGAAAAGATGGTTGATCTATTTTTGCCTGCTTCAGATGTGTTAGAAAAAGCAGCTGCTAGTTTTGTAGGGTTAGAGCAAATAGCTTGTTGGAGGCATTTACTGGGAAAATTGTTAATCTTGTATAATTGTTTGGGGATCATTGTGATGAATTATTGGGAGTCATCTAACGTACCGAACCTCCCTTCCTCTGTTTTGAACAGGAAATTCTGCTTTGATTTTGTGTATTTATTATACCGTGTTTCACGTTTTGTTGGATTTGTCCATCCATCAGGCACCAATGTCAAGTCATGTTAATAATCCTTTGTTCTCCCTTTGTTTATTTTGTCCTGGGACAATATGTGGGATTAACCCATGATGTTGGCGCTATCCAAAACCAATCTTGACCTTTTTTAATGAGGTGCTTGGGATCTGGATAACGAGGCTAGGTTCATAAGACACACAAAAAGTTTATTTCTTTTCCAAAATGTGTTGGGTGTAAAAATGCTGAAATAAATAGAGTAGAGAAATTTGGGGAGGATGGTAGCGACCACACCATGTCCCAATTCAGCTACTTTTTCTGGAACAATGTATATGCTTTAGGATGAATCCCACGTGAACAAAAGGACTTTGGGTTGGTGTTGTGCAGTGAGGTGCACAACATCGTATTGCGCACCTTCGAGCCATCGAATCGTGCATCTGATGGCTCTAATCTCATCTCGGCAAGCTACGATCAAGAACCGTTCATTGCCGAGATGAGATCTGAGCTGTTTGATGTATGATCCAACTGCTCGGAAGTGCTGCGCACACTACTACACAACACTATCCCCTCATTCGAATAAAATGCACTAGACATGGGTAGTAAAAGCAAATAACAAATTACCAAGGTCAGGGATTTTGTTGGTAATAAAAGCATATTACTAATTACCAAGGTCAGCAATAGTGCTGTTAAAGGTGTTTTTGCGGATAAAAAAAAAGAAAAAGGAAGCAATAGTGCTGTTAAACGAGCCAAACAATTTGAGTCGATTTGATTATTGACTTGTTCAACTCGTTTAAAAAAATACAGTATGAGCCAAGCTCAATCACTTTTTATAAACAAAAAAAAGCTCAATCACTTTTAATTGTTTGCTTACGAATTTGAGCCAAACCTGAGCATAGGCGTTTGGCTTGACACACTTGTAAACATGGGAAATTCAATAAATGTTATCAATATAAGGGTCGAGTAATACATATTTTCAAAAGACAATTGAGATTTGACCTTCCGTTCTTTAGATCTTTTCAATTAGTACGTTTCCTATTCTCTTGCGTACTAGAGAGATAAACTTCTTTAGTGAGTATGATAAATTGAGCTTCATCAAATCCTATAGAAAGATGGAAATTGAATTTCTAATGTTGGAAAATAACAGCCTTTTGGTGCAGGGGTACAATTTATTTATTTTTAGCTTTTGTCACTTTGGAACTTCACGTGCCTGAGTCAAGTTTATCACGATCACAAAATCTTAAATATGAGTCGAGTTTGAACAATTGAACTTAAATAATTCTCAAGCTTGAGCCAAATTTAAACACGGATAATAAGGAGTTTGAGCGAAGGCTGGGCATTACAATGTTTCACTTGTTTGGCTCGATTATGAGAGATTTATGTTCTTTGATGGATCCTTGTTTGTTGGGGTTGATTTCATTGTTTTAGAATCTCACATGTGTATGACTCTGAACCCGATTCTCCTAATTGGAAGGGTACAAGACTTCACGGGTACTAATTGGAAAACCAAGCAAAGGGATGTAAGGGCCCGTTTCGCTTTCTTTCTAAACCTTTTTTTTTATTTTAAAAACAATGTAATTTCAAACTCAAATACAATAAAAATGAAAAATAATATTTTAATTTTTTTTTGCATTGTTTAAAAGATTTCAAAAAAATCTATCAAACAAGATTCATATTGGAAGAAAAAATATTTGTGTAAATACACTAGTGGCTTTGTTTGGTTGACATTTTAATTAGTTTAGTTTTGGTAGTGGGTGGAGAGAGAAATAGGGTAATGATTGAAGAGATGGGTAATGATTGGAGAGAGATAGATAGAGATGATAAAGTAATGATTGGAGAAAGAAATAGCGTAATGATTGAAAAACTAGATTAAAACTAAACTAAAATGGTAACCGGACAAGGTGTAATTTTTGATCTTTTTGAGTTTGAAATTACCTTCATTTTCTAAAAGTTCATATTTTAAGAAACTGGAACGGGCCCCAAGTATAATTTAAGAAAATCCGACGCACGACAATGCAGTTGTGAACAATCTCAGGGGGAATTCAGTGTAATTAACACCAAAAGCGATAGAGGTGTAAAATTCGACTGCGTTCTTCTTCTCAAGAAGACTAGAGCTGAGAAATCGAATTTTCAGAAGGCGAAAATGGCGATGTCGAGCTTGGCCCGAAGAAAATCATCCTTGCTCCTGTCGAAGAGCCTCTGCAATTCGTCCGATGCTTTCAAGTACTCTCTCTCTCTAACCTCCTTCTCGAGGGGCTTCGCTTCTGGATCCGGTGACGACAGCGACGTCGTCGTCATCGGAGGTGGGCCAGGCGGCTACGTCGCCGCCATCAAGGCGGCCCAGTTGGGGCTGAAGACGACGTGTATCGAGAAGCGTGGTACTCTCGGCGGCACGTGTCTCAACGTCGGTTGCATCCCTTCCAAGGTAATTATACATATCTACTTGTGTATCTGCGTAGTTTCCTGTGATTGTTTTTCGATTAATTTGTTAGATCTAATGGTTTTTTCTGGAAATTTATGCAATTCTGTTGTTTAGGTATTGATTTTGTCATAGGCATGTAAGTTACTGCCACGTTCTAAAAAGATTGTCCGGTCTGCAACACGATAACATTTCCCCGCAAGTTATAAGATCTTATGAGAAAGGAAAAGTTGTTTTCTCGATTGATGGGATAAATATAATAGAAGGGGAATTGATGCCATTCGGTTGTTTAGGTATTGGTTTTGTCAGACATGTAAGTTATAAGATTGCTTGATGTCCAGCGGGTTGAGAATTACACTCAAAGAATAACAATAAAGGGACAGTACATCAATTATGTGAGGTCCGCACCAACTAAATCAAGCACATACGGGAAAGAAATAAACTAACAATGAAAGACTCCTATACAAGAGAACCAGTAATAAATTCTTTCCATCGATAAGATTTGACCCCTTAACCACTTAATAGAGAGTGTACAATGGTGGCCAACTAGGCTCGCCGGCTTGCTGTAGTTGGTTCATTAGTTTTCTTAGTTGGTGTTTATAATGAGGTCTCTGTGTATCTATATGGATGTACTTCAGCTTATGGAAGTACTTGTATGGTAGGTTGTGGCTGCAAATTCGTATGGGGCAGTATTTGGTTCACTGGCATAAAGTAGAATATAAAGGTTATACCTTGGGATGTTCATTCCCTGGTTTGCTAAAAAACTTATAGACATTGAAAACAGAATCATCATTCACCCCTTTAGGTGAATGGCCAATCCATTAGAAGGCGAAGAAATGGCCGTTGAATTCCTTCTTGAAATCATTCAAGCGAACAAAACGCTATATATAATTGTCAGAGTGAGTGTTACAGATATCAAAGTCATTTATTTGATCTGATTCAGAAGCAGTGGTGCCTGATATCTTCTTTTAAATGGATGCATCTCCTTTCTGGTCATAGTGTTTTCAGCATTTACTTAGTCCTTGAATTTTGAATTCCTTTAGGCTGATTACTAAATCAAACGCTATGGCAGTGTCTGCTTTGTGGTTGGAAATTAGTTTTTTTTTATTTTATATTCTTCTGCTTTTGTACGTAGGCTCTTCTTCATTCATCCCACATGTACCATGAAGCCCTGCATTCATTTGCCAACCATGGTGTCAAGTTTCCTTCTGTTGAAGTTGATCTACCTGCCATGATGGCCCAAAAAGATAAAGCTGTAACTAATCTTACTCGTGGTATTGAAGGTCTCTTTAAGAAAAACAAAGTAAACTACGTTAAAGGTTATGGAAAATTCATCTCTCCTTCTGAAGTCTCTGTCGATACCCTGGAAGGCGAGAACACTGTTGTGAAAGGCAAAAATATAATAGTTGCTACTGGTTCTGACGTCAAGTCTCTTCCTGGGATTACCATTGATGAGAAGAGGATTGTATCATCGACTGGTGCTTTAGCTTTGTCGGAAATCCCAAAGAAACTCATAGTCATTGGAGCTGGCTACATTGGCCTTGAGATGGGCTCAGTGTGGGGCCGTCTTGGTTCGGAGGTCACAGTTGTTGAATTTGCAGCCGACATCGTTCCAACCATGGATAGTGAAATACGCAAGCAATTCCAACGCACCCTTGAGAAGCAGAAGATGAAGTTTATGCTGAAAACTAAGGTTGTATCAGTTGACACTTCTGGAAATGGCGTGAAGTTGACCCTTGAACCAGCTGCTGGCGGTGAGCAAAGTACACTGGAAGCTGATGTTGTTCTTGTTTCTGCAGGCAGGACTCCATTTACGTCTGGGCTTGGATTGGACAAGATAGGAGTGGAAACTGACAAGGTTGGTCGAATCATAGTTAACGAACGGTTCTCGACTAACGTACAAGGAGTCTATGCAATTGGAGACGTCATTCCTGGGCCGATGTTAGCCCATAAAGCAGAAGAGGATGGAGTTGCATGTGTGGAGTTCATAGCAGGCAAGGAAGGCCATGTGGACTACGATATGGTCCCCGGAGTTGTATATACGCACCCGGAAGTGGCGTATGTCGGAAAGACTGAGGAACAAGTGAAGGCACTCGGGGTTGATTACCGGGTTGGGAAGTTTCCTTTCTTGGCAAATAGCAGGGCCAAGGCAATAGATGATGCTGAGGGATTGGTTAAGATTTTGGCTGAGAAAGAGAGTGATAAGATATTGGGGGTTCATATAATGTCTCCAAATGCTGGGGAGCTCATTCATGAGGCAGTGCTGGCGTTGCAGTATGGAGCGTCAAGTGAGGACATTGCACGCACGTGCCATGCGCATCCGACTATGAGCGAGGCGCTGAAAGAGGCTGCCATGGCCACATATGACAAGCCCATTCACATTTAGATGATGTGTTATCTCTACTTTGCTCTTGTTTCTCTATTTAGTTGAGAGTGTTAGACTTAAAAAAGGCTTTCAGATTTCCAAGAGTTATTACTCGAGTAGTTCCGAGTGTCCAATTAAATATTTGCTTTTCCCCACACATCATAACTCACATTCAGTCGCAGGATTCTTTTGGTTGCTTTCTCACCTGTGTTTTTATGTGTAATAACAATTCAAGGGGAACCTGAAGTTAATGTAGTATTACAGCTCTCTCCCTCTCCTTGTGTGTGTGTGTGTTGAAACTCTCACCAGGGTTTGAAGTTGAATTTCTAGTGGTGCCCATTTTTACAATGCACTCTGTACCAGAATTGAAGGGCGGCTTGGGGGCATCAGCGACCACGGCTTGGACGCAACGGCAATGTTGTTCCTATGTGATTCGGTGGTCACGGGCTCGAGTCACTGAAACAGTCTCTTTTCTTGCTAGGATACGGCTGTGTACATTCTTTCTCTAGATCCTGCAGTACGTTAGGTAGACCTCTTTTACTCCGTATCAGAATGAGCTGCTTTGATTGTTGTTTCCAAGCGGGCAACAGATTAAAAAAAAAAAAAAGAGACCGTACCGTATAATCTCTCTCCGACATTGGTGAGAATTGATCAGTTCAAAAGTGAGCTCTTTGTCAGAACACAGGCAACTTGTTGCAGAAATAGACTCAAGTGAGAGAGCTGAAAGAGATCCACAAGTTTTTACAGGATTTTTAATGTCTAAATGGGAGTAATTTTTTATTGGTTCGATGGTTAGGAGTGTTCGGTCACCTTATGCGTGCATCTCAACTATTTCCATCTTTGGTCCGGTCGAAGGTAGGCTATCCATGCCGGGACTAGATGTGCATTCTTTGCTCCGGTCGAAGGTAGGCTATCCATGCCGGGACTAGATGTGCATGTAATTAGCTGGGAATTCATGCTTGTATTGACAGCAACTGTAGTAGAGTCCAGGTTGAATTTTGAAAAATGATGATACATGATGCACTTCCCTTTTGCTCCGGTCAAAAGCACTTGTTCCCTTCATCACTTACATCCCTTGATATCAAAAACCCCTAAAGAGAAAAAAAAAAGAAAAAGAAAAAAACTACCCCAATTGTTGTATTGTTTGCATATATCCCTTTTGCAAGATCTTCATTAATTAATTGTGCAAGAATACATTTATTGTGAATACACTCTCGTCATTAAGAGTATTCTTGTTAATTTGTAACTTCAACTCTAAACATACTTAAATGCCATTGTAATACCCAAGTTTTGTAGAGCAAAACAAAAACAAAGCAGATTTTGAATTGTAAACCAACAGAGAAATGGTCTATTCCTTCAAAATCTACTCCTCCTTGTTGGTCTCTCTTGTGCCATGGTTTCTTTTCATTAGCCTCTCCGATGCAAGGCCAAACAGGAAACCAACAACTACTCTAATTAATCAAATTTGTTCCCAAACCCGAAATCCCACACTGTGTCTACAAGTTTTAAAATCCAACACTCGTTCCGCTCGTGCAGACCTAAGAGGCCTTGGCAAAATCTCAATCAACATAGCACGAAAAAATGCTAAACATACGTCCAACCTCATTGCCTCGCTTACGAAGGAAGACGGTTCATTACGAGGAAGTTACGACGTTTGTGCCGAACTTTATGGAGGTGCCATTGATGACCTTAACAAAGCCGGGCAGATATTGAACAAGAAGGTTTTGAGCGCTTTCGATATCTCGACTTTTCGGTCTGAAGCCTCGGCTGCTTCTGATGGACCAGTTACTTGTGATGATGGCTTTGAAGGATCAGCACCTGAGCCATCAAAGCTTAAGGAAGCAAATAAGAAGTTTAAAGACCTTTGCGATATTGTT
>BPLS01000448.1:0-65860 GCA_019656275.1 Rhododendron kiyosumense
TATATATATATGTATATATTATACATATATATAACCGGTCCGGTTTCAACCGGTTTTTAAAACACATAAACCGGATCGAAATTATTTTTCCGGTTTATAAAATTTTATAAACCGGAATCGAATCGAAATTATTCAACCGGTTTAAAAAACCCGGTCCGGTCCGGTTTTTCCGGTTTCGATCGACTTTCCGGTTTCGAGTAACAGCCCTACTTCTATCATATACATTAGACTTGAAACTTAAATGTTGCTTGAAATTATGTTGTGTAAGAGCATCTCCAGTAGAGGTAACAAACACCAAAGTCATCTCTAACAGTTTTTAGGTGCTCCAGCAGATAGATATATAGTAAACACCAAACTAATTTAACTAAACTTTCAAATCTACCTTCTCTATCTACACATTTGTTACCTTCCATATATCAACCTTCAAACCCCAAATTTGAAGGTTGCGGGTATAATGGTAGATGCCCGGGACCAAGTTTTTATTTATTTCTTCTTTTGTTTTAAAGCATATTCTATTCTTTTTGTATTTACCTTTTTCTTTTTAATGTTGGGTTTGCATTTACTTTTTTGTGAAAGCAAAATGTTGCTGCTATTTTGAAACTGAAAGTGAGCAGTACAATTTTTTTTTCCAAACAGCATGAATAGTAAAAAAAATGTAGTAAAAAAATGTTAGTTGTTTTTTTAAAGTGAAAGTGAAACAATAGATGTTACCGTTTGAAATTTTAAAAAATGAAATTATTATTTATTTTAATCCTTTACGCTTTTGCCTAAAAATACTAGTTTTTGAGTTTTTCCACAACCAAATTTTTGCTCTAACATCTATAAAATTAATTACTTTTGCAGGAGTCTATAAATCTGATCATTACTGATTACTGGATGCCAGGCATGACCGGGTATGAACTGCTTAAAAAAATAAAGGTGAGACAGCCATTTTTGAACATCAACAAATAAATGAAATGTCAGATTGATTAGCCTTTGTGGAACTATTTTACATATTTTCATCCTTCATTCCTGAATTGGTCAGTCACTTCGGTACATACACCCCTCTCAATTGAAAGCATCCTACCATATTACAAAATTCGTTAAGTTGAATGAAATCTTTTTGTATACTTGCCCTTTTTATTATCCCTTGTGACAGGAGTCGTCGGACTTGAAGGAGATACCGGTAGTGATAGTGTCGTCTGAGAATGTTCCAACTCGAATCAAGAAGTTAGTGTCTCCTACTTAAATCTCGTTCATATTATCATAGTAACTATTGTGTTTGATCACATAATTAGTCCTTCCGATTTTTTTTCGTTTTTGAACGATGCAGATGCTTAGAGGAAGGAGCTCAAGAGTTCATGTTGAAGCCTCTCCAACAATCAGACGTGAAGAAGTTGAGATTTCACATGATGAAACTAAGCAAACCAACAAAGAGCATGCCCTTACCCAAATCTGCACACAAATTCTAGAAGTTGTTGACTCAAAACCCCTAAAAAGATGGTGTTGGTTGGCGATGGTTTTGAGTCGGAGGAAAATTTTGGTAACTGAGATTGGGAGAATTGGAAGACTTGAACTTCACGAAGTTTTCTACATGTATGAAGCTCGTGATGGTTGTGGTGGTACGTATATACCTGGTGGTGTTGGATGGGGTTGGAGAAGTTTTTTTCTCTTGGTGGCCGGGGGAGGAGGAACGAAGGGAGATCGAGAGTGCGCCAAAATTGTGTTTAATAAGTAAAACTCGAACTTTCTATTCAAATTGTGTGTACAAGTTTGAGTAAAGGCTGGAGATTATGGGAGGCTATGGATGGAATGGAAAGGTAATGGAATTGGGCTGGAACATGAATTTTTGAGATTTTTACGGGCAAAACAAAATGCATGCAAATGTACAGCGCGCAATTCGAGTTGTAAGGGTTCTTGAGAAAATATTTTCACTTGAGCAGATGCTATGAAGTCATGAGCAAAGTTATATAATTTGTTCCTTAATAACACATCCTAAACATTCTAAGTGCATTTCCTTGACGTTGTGAATTGGCTTTCTTCGGTTCTCAAATGCTTTCAAAAGAGCCCTCCATTTCCAGAAAACGTTGAAGATTCGATGATTTTATTGGATTTTGGCAAAGCTCTAATTATGTGATTAGGCCTTAGGGTGAGATCGATACCTGTTTGGGAAAAGGGAATCACATATGAGCCGTTCAAGAAAACTTCCTTTGCAAACCCCCCATTGCTTTACGAACAATCAATTGAGCATTGTTTTCCAATCAATTGAGATTAACTAGATGAATCCTATTTTTCTATTATGCACTATCCAGTGGAAGAATTGCCTTGTGAAGCAACTCCAACTAATATGTCAAATATATCAAGTGGAAGAATTGCCGTGTGAAGCAACTCTAACCAATATGTCAAATGCCTAATTATCATTTGACATCTCCTCTTTTATGTCAAATTTGGCATACAATGTCAAATCTTTTCTTTGGTTATTTAACTCCCCAAAACTTGATAAATTTTGGCTAGCTCAATCGTCTTTTCCCTTGGGTTTGAGTTCTAAGGGTGAGGTCATGGATCAAGCTGATAGAGCAGTGGTCAGCCTTTTGTAGTAATCTAATTAACATACTAACATCTTACTGCGTAGCAAAAAAAACTCTTAATTAAGAAATTAGGCATATTAGTTAGAGTGGAAAATGTAGAGATGTTAAATTCTAAGAGCATCTCCAATCAAGAATGTTAAATTTGACATGACTTGCTAAGTGGAAGAATTGAAATGTAAAGTAACTCCAACCACAATATCAAATACTTATGTGTCATTTGATATTTCCTCTCTCATGTCAAAAAATTTCTTTAATTACTTTGCTCCGAAACTTCTCAAAATAATAAATTTAACATGTTAATTGGAGTGAACATCTTGAAGATATCATCAAATTCTAACATGTCAAATTACCACGTAAGCCCTAAAAGAATTGGCAATGCTATTATTAATTCACAAATTATGCAATTTCGCTCAAATAAGGCCGTTGTATTTGCAACAATGTTGATAATAATTAAAGGTGATAATTAAAAAGAAAGTCTATTTTTACCTATATTTTATTAAAATCATTTTCAATCATCCAAGGCAATCGATTGAGATGATAAGGGATATTGATGACGACGATTAAATATTCCTTGAGTTATAGTAAACACAATCATGTGAACGGTATCTGTTTTTAAATACAACTATGCGTATATTAATAGCATAGGGAGGTCAATGTCTCGGATTTCAAACTCTAGCCCCATTCTAATGGGGTCTTTAAATAATAAACGATAGAATGATTATCCAAAAATTAGCCGAGATTCACCTAAACCGACACGCAGACGGATTGATATTTTTTGTGATATCTTTTTCCCAAAAACGTGTCAATGAAATAGTTAATTTGGGCCCAAATGGTCTGAAGCCATCACACATTTCGTAGTCGACAAAGTTTGGGCCCTTGAACGAACTGGGATCCAAAAATGTTTCACCAGAATGCAAACCCTGTGCTTGTTCGGGGGTAATTTCGTTATTTCATCGCGTACGAAACCCTAGCAGGACTCTCGGCCGGCCTATAAATGTCAACTGAAGCAACAGAAGGGTAAAACTTGGTGCATTTAGATCCGTTCCTCCCCCAGGGGGCCATTGATTTTCTGCTTCGTTTTAGGGTTTCCTTCCTGTCTTTCAACTTTGTCGATTTTTCCTCTTGATTTTGGTTTTCGTCTAATTGAGTGGGATGAATGAATAATCTATCTATCTATCTGTGCGCAATTAAGCCGATGCTCTGGATGTTAAATTTGAAGGAAGCATGGTTATGTGTACAGAAATTGAATCTGGTATAGGGTCTTCATGTCTGCCCCCTCTGATTTCTCTTCTGATTTGGGGGCCTGGATACGACCCACATCTTCTTCACCTCCTCCTCTCTTTTATTATTTTTTATTTCTTCAGTAAACAAAAGCGATCAAAGTAATTAATTTGTATACATATTCTTTGTTTTCGTTAGGTTTGGAGATTTTTGATCAGCCGTTATTATCCACGGGTAATTATTAGATTTCTTGATGACGAGATAGATGCATGGTTTCCAAACAGAGCTGCCATCAGAGCATCTACGGCCATTGTCTTTTTTTTTATAATTTTTAGTAAAAATTTCTTACAATTCTGGACACAAATCTATACCTAGTTATTTATTTACTGCAGTTTTTTTTTCCCTCAATTTAAGGAAGGTTTAATTTATACTCAAATCTTTAGAGGTGGTTTTTCATTCTTAAATTCACTGATATCATTAATGGCGTTTTTACCAAATTTGTTTTTGCTTACATGGATGTTAATCCATTGAAATGCTGCAAAGGAAAAGAAGCTCAAGGACCTGAAATGCTCTACCCAATAAAACAAGACTGATAATCAAAAGGGAAAATGACGGTTCAGGATATGTTTTTAATAATTAATATCTGCTAAGGACATATTAAGAACATTAGTGACGGATATTAATTATCAAAATACATCCTGAATTGTCATTTTTCCTAATCAAAATCCGCCGAAGAGCACTTGGCAGGACTGCTACAAAAGAAGGGGAAAAAAAACCTATGAACCTAAGGTCGATTAACAAAACGCCTTGCTAAGCTACATATTCAATTCTCCAAACTTGTAAAAGATGAATTGACCTTGTGATTAATAAATTCACCCAAAGTTAATTCTATATGATTTTGAATCTGCAAAGCAGGCATTTTGGAATGAAACAGAGGAGAAAGTGAGTAGACCTTCCCACAAAGTTGTTACAAACCGAAAGTGCATTAAGATCTTTTGTTGAGAGTTAGCAGCCTTGTACCCTCTCGGGCCGTCCACCCGAGCTTTGCAAATTGCATACACGATCGGTATGGCGTTTGAGCTTCATTGCAAAATATACAATGTCGGTAAAATGTAGTAACAGAGTAGTCACCAAAATGAGGAGTGAGAAGTAGCGAGCAAATGAAACAGACATTGGATTGGGATGGAATCATGGAAGGGGTTGACGTTTGCCGTTGTGGTCGATCGACAATTTGATGGAAGCTATGTTTCTTCTTTCTACAGTAGCTCTGAGACCCACAACAGCACAAGTGTTATTAGACCACACCCTATCATGGGCCAATTGGTGAAAGATCGTCCAATTCATGCTACCACTCCTTCGTACGGATTGTAATGACCAAATCTAGACTGCTGTTGTTCTTGGGTGCCCATGAATTTCACCCACTAGTTTTAACTTTGAAAATGAAATTTAGTACTAGCTACTTTCTCATTTTTTTTAAAAATCTTATTTGATGACAACAGGCAGAAGAAGAGTGACTGAAAACTTATGAATTAACCTTTCAAAACCAAATATTTTTGGTTAGGAATTTAGTTTAGTTTTGATAGTAGGTGGAGAGATAAATAGAGTAATGATTGAAGATAGAGGTAATGATTGGAGAGAGATAAAGAAAAATAAGCAAGTAAAAATTGGAAAAATAGGGTAATGATTAGAGAAAGAAATAGAGTAATGATTAAAAATAAAACTAAAACTAAAACTAAACGGTAAACCAAACAAAGCCAATTATTGTGTTCTGAACCCCATAGTGGAAACACAAGCGCACACAATTAAGATGGATACAATTCAAAATGATCTCGGTTTCAGAACAATGATAGAATGCTTCATAATCTGCAAGCTAAATTGCCCGGCCTTCTCTGTGGTGTCAATCTTCGATTGTCCTGGAGGAGGCAAGAGATTGAAATTCTGGACCAAACGACCCAAAGTGATGCCAAGAATAGGCAAAGCCAGGATAATTCCAGGGCAGCTCCTCCTACCTACACCAAACGGAAGATACCTAAAGTCGTTTCCATTGGCCTCCACCTTAGACTCCTCTTCAAAAAACCTCTCCGGCCTAAACTCCTCAGGGTTCTTCCAGTTGTCAGGGTTGTTGGCAAGCCACCACGCGTTTACCAAGATTTTGCTCTCTGCGGGGATATCATACCCAGCAAGCTTTGCATCGTGGAGGTTCATGTGGGGGACTAGTAAGGGAATCGCCATCCGAAGGCGGAGAGTCTCTTTGACTACGGCTTGGAGGTAGGGAAGCTTTTCAATGTCTGGCTCGGTGATTTGGACTCCAGGGCCCAACACGGTGTCGAGCTCATTTCGGAGCTTGTTCTGGATGTGAGGGTGGTTGACTAGCTCTGCAACGCCCCATTCTATTGACCATAATGTTGTCTCAATTGCTGTTTCATGGAAAATTGTTGGGCACAGTCGTTAGGCGACGAATCAAACGAACACACGCACAAATAGCAATGAGAAAATTGATCAATCGCCACAAAAAAAAAAAAAAAAACACATAGCACACAAATATACATGATTCGGCAAGAATGCCGATGTCCACCGCTCATATCTCAATCTCACTATATCGACAAGTAAAGATGAATTTCGATTGCAGTAGCTAGAATAGCTAACAAACATACATGCTAGGTATTACATCTGCAAAGTAGTAGCATAATTACTTGGGACTCTCAGGAAATTTTCGCAAACCAACATATTAGCTGAATCAGTTTTGTGATTATTAAATCAACAAATTAATATAGTAGAATATAATCATCTTGGATTAGGTAGGCCATCTAAATCCAGATTACCACATCAGTTTCACAACCTATCCATACCCAAAAATCAACAGGATAATTCAATTAACTAGTAGTACTTATGAAATTAATTAAATGGTGAGCACTGTTAGGTGTGGTAGTTGACATTGACCTAGTCATATTAGGGGGGCACACAGTGATTTGGTCACTAACCAACTATTGTTAATGAGTGGGATTCCACCAATTTTAGACTCCTTAATAGTTGCTAAGTCAGAAGGAAAATTTCAAATTCGTAGACCCAAGTAGCCAAAGTAATGTCCAACTCGATCGATCAAGCGTTATTTGACATTTCCACACAAGTTTTTCCCAGCTGCAGGTTTGCCTATTTCGGAGCATTGTCGATCGCCCAGGACAAAAAAACGTACGGCACCCTTTTTTCGGTGTACATACCTTTTCCCCGCATTTTTAGAGGACATCAAGTTTTTAGTATAAGAACTACGTGAAGTAATCTCGACACAAATACTCCGCTTAATCCAACTAAAAATTTCACTTCTTGTGTACAAGCCTGTGCACATTCCAGTACTAAAGTGGATTTTCTTTTCTCAGCCAGAGCTAGAGTCGACGCTACTTCATCAATACGAACTTCAAATTTAAAACTTCATCAATACGATCGAACGCCAAACTTAAATGTAGGTACGAGACCATTGGACCAAAAGCCTAAGTCGAAATAGTATCAGAATTAATTACGTAAATGACAACAGTAACACCACCGATGAATTCGAAGCAAAAGATCGGACAGCATGGTCTTAAGTGGAAAATCTTTAAAAGAGTGCACGGCTTGTTTTAACCACTAAAACAGATGTACCCTGTTCAATACGACTTAGAGCTGGATCGATCTTTAGTAGCCACCATTTGGGATACACAGATCGATAAGAGGATTAGAAAGTGGAAAATTGAAAGGGGAAGTAGGAAAGAGTACTAATTAAAAGAATTATATACCAGCCACGTTGATGTTCTCAACAATGTAAAGAACATTGTCCTCATTGATCTCTCCTTTGTTTTGGGCATCCAAAATATGATCCATTGCACATTTGCCATTGCTGTCCATGCTCTTCCTGCTTCCTAACTTCCTGCAATTTAAATTTATGTGCATCGCTAAGGGATAGTAAACCCACGCATACGTATAGTAGTAAGTGTTTACACGGTGCACCAAAATGTGTTCAAATCTCACTAAAATGTGTGATTTTAAAGCGGTGTTGGGACGTGACCAGGTGACGTGCAACATGCTATACTGCTATCTTTAGTTTTTCCTCAATAGCTATCAAACAGCTGTCTTTTTCTGACTAAAAACCAAACGGAAAAACAAAAGACTTACTTCCTCTCATCAACAAAATAATCCTTGAACAGCTTCAACCTCCTCTCCTTCACATCCTTGCAAACCTTCAAGTACCCCCTCAAGAACGGCCTCAAAACCGGAATGAAATCCCCATAATTATACTCAAAGCTCTGAGCCAACCTACTCCTCTCCCCATTCAACGCCTTGAGCTTCACAAACAACGGATCCTCCTCGCTCTCGAACCTCCTATCAAACATAATCCTGTACATGTTGTTGTACATCATCAGCTGCAACCGCCTCCTCAACACCATCCCATTCGTCGCCGCCTCCGGGTTCTTCCTCACGTCCTCCACCACCCTGCCTGCCTCGTCCTCCCACCCGAACCGGTTCTGCTGCACAACCTTTTTTTTTTTTTTTTTTATCAGCAAAAGAAAACTTCATTATGATATTATTAAGATTAAAAAAAAAAAGAAATCATTACAATAAGACAAAGAAATGCATCGAGAGAGCTTCGAAGAGACCAAAACCCTCCAACTTGGAGGCTCCAAGTGCTGCAACTCACGAGAAAACTTGACATGCCCCTCAGCCTCTCGATTTTTTTTCAAATAAAATAGTAATAAAATACACAAAACACACAACAAGCTGCACATACCTTGTTAGTAAAAAAAGGGACGGTCATGATCCGCCTCATCTTCCTCCAGTGCTCGCCGTAGACGGTGAACACCATGTCCTGTCCCTTCCCGGTGAATATATCGAAGACGACGTTCCGGGTGCGGGACCCGAACTCGACGCCCTGGGTGTGGAGGACGTCCTTGGCGAGGTTCGGGGAGGAGACCACGACCAGGTTGCGCTGGCCCATGCGGAGGAGGAGTATCTGGCCGAACTTCTTGGCTAACTCGGTCAGGTTGCGGTGGTTCAAGTCGTCCCCGACTTGGAGCCAGTTTCCGAATACGGGCACGGGTATGGGTCCGGGAGGGAGTTTGAACCGCTTGCCGCGGAGCTTGGAGACTGTGATGGCGAAGAGCGTGGCGGCGAAGAGGCCTAGGAGGGTTTTTTCTAGTAGGAGGAGATCCATTTGGGCGTAGTAGTTGTGGTCGAAAGGTGGGTATGTAAACTCTCTCTTTATAGAGAGAGGGAGGTGAAGATGAAAACACAGGCGTTTTATGAGGCGGTTATCAACGGGAGACGTTAGGTGGGCCGCCGGGAGCGTGTGGGGGTGGGTGGAGGATGGAGGGGTTGACTGTGATAGTGTTAACGGCGGGTTTGATGAGGAGGGGAGGGAGAAAGATGGCTCAAGGGAGTAGGTAGGTAAGGTAAGGGGCAAGGCTCCGGGTAACCTCTGGCTTAATTCAGTTTTGAGGGGTCGTAATTTTAAATATCGGCCGCTACTAGCATTTTTTGGGGGTTTGGATTTTAGCAAATCCACATCAGTCCCGTCTAGTTCAAATAAAGATTCGTCCGTTTCAAATAAAGATCTACAGAAACGAAATGGATAATCCAGAATGCCATATATGAACTGGACAAAAAGCAAACTCCTTTACGATTTACCAGTTGAATTGCAATTTTCCAAAAGCAAGGATCTCAATCTCAACTCATTGGAATTTTTGACTACATAGGCCGACTTTCGTTAAATGAAAAGTCGGATCCAGAGATTCTGTAGGGTGAGGTGTCTTACAAAGCCGTAGTGCATCACGCTAGTTATTCATCGGAGTAATTAAAGATTCGGATTTAAAACAAACTTTTCTAATAACATCTTTCTCTAAAAGAGTTTGTGTTTGTTTTAAATCCGGATCTCTTTTAGGGAAGATGTTATTGGAAGAATTTGTTTTAAATCTGAACGGTTAAAATTAAAAACACTTTTAAACGTTTGGATGATGCCTTACAACCCCTCTAGTGCAAGGGTGCACTGCAGAGGGTTCTGAATCCCCAAAAAGTCTACGTTGCGGGGATTGGTGAACTAGAAAAGTATTTATTTATTAAGTCAACTATATTATTCTTTATTTCCTAAACTCTGGAAAGACTTGTGGTTGTACGTAAAATAATGTATTAGCAAATTAAGAGGGGTTGAGGTTTTAGGAGTGTGAGCCCTGTGACCACCTATTTTAATGTCCAACACCAACATGATGATTTTTTTAAGCTCATTTTTGCGACCAAAAACTCGTATGATTTGCCCCACTTATCCGATTGGATTTTGTATTCTTGGCTCTCGTTCAATAGGTTTGGAAATAAGGCCGGCAGTCGGCCAGAAAACAAATGTGATGTGGTCACGCAAGGCCAGATCCACCAATTTGGTTTCGATACTACTCCTACTCCTACTCCATTGGGGTTTCACAATAAAATTTTACAAAGTCCGTCTGTACGGCTCCGAGCAATCTCAATCGTTCAAAAGTATTTTGGACAATTTGAATTAAAAATAATTTATTAACCGTAATTGATTATTTATTACCGTCATGGTAGAGATTGAGCGTTGTAAAACTTATTCATGGCTCTTTCGTGAATAAGTTTTTCCCTCCAATCCTAAAAGAAATATATAAAATGCAGAACTAAATTTGTGGAAAAATCGCGGTTAACTACTAACCCAGTCCGTTAGAAACAGAAATCAAGACAAAAAATAATCGCCAATCGGGAAGAAAATAAAGGGGGCGACTATTCGCAACCCCCTATTTTCTCCTGCAGTCCGTTAAAAATTTTCAATTATACTCGATAGCTAGTTATCGAAATTGAGATACATTTTCAACATCCAATTACCGAAATATAATATTTTTTTCAACAGCTATTTACCGAAAATACATATTCGGCAGTTGTTTACCGAAAGTTGAACATATTTTCGACATGTAGTGACCGAAATATAATCTTGTTTTCAACAGCTATTTACCAAAATGTTATGTATAATTTTTAACAACCATTTACCGAAATGTAGTAGGCTGCGGGAGAAAATAGGGGGCTGCGAATAGTCGCCCCAAAATAAATCATCCCGTAATACCCAATTGAAAGGCCTAGGGTTCAAAGAAAGCAAAAAAAATCATCCCGTAACTTTTCACCCTTGTATTTTTCAATCTCTCTTTTCCTCCGAGCATTCGGTAAAACAATAGCTTATACTAATTGAAGGCTTTTTTTAAAATTAAAAAAAAAAAAATGATACAACCACACTCATTTACACGCTCACATACACAAGGTTCTGGACTCCACACACACTGCATACATCTAGTGTGTGGGTGTGTAAAGTGAGTGTGGTTGTAGCATTATTGTTTCAAAAAACATGCTCCATCAAATTCTTTTCATATTAAGGTGAAAAGCCCACACTTTCCACCACCATCATTTATGAACTCTTTTTTGTACATTTATTAATTGTAATAATTCGAGCCGTTCATCTCGCACAACTCGCAGAAAAATATATTCACGCATAAAATCATGGGGTTCCTCACGGTAGAATTAAATCTCTTTGAAAAAACAGATTTGGTGAATAAAGAGGTCACGACACATGGCACTTATTTTGTCGGTGGGGGAAGGAAAAAAGATACTAGTACAGAAGCAAATGAGAACTGGGCTATCACAAACAACAAAAAATTTTATAACTGCTAAAAACCCATGTCTTACTAGAGAGAAAGCGCCTGTAGCTCAGTGGATAGAGCGTCTGTTTCCTAAGCAGAAAGTCGTAGGTTCGACCCCTACCTGGCGCGCGATTGAGGGTTTGTTTTTGTGTTCTGCACCTGCTAGATTTCTTTTTGCTTTTGTTCGTTTCCTGACTCTGAAAGGAATCTTTTTCCTTTTCAGTTCTGAAAGGAATACGTGTTACTTTCTCCTGCACACTTAGGACCCACAATTCCACTTGGGAAAATGTTTCCCTGCTTCGCACTGTCACCTCTCTCTCTCTCTCCTTTTTTTTTGGGTAAAACCCCCTCTCTCTCTCTCTCTCTCTTTGCGGTGCACACTTCTCCAGTCATGGTTGTTTTTCAGACCAAATGCCCTAAGGACGGTTTTTCAGACCAAATGCCCCAAGTCCTTGGTGAGTTTTGGTTTAGGAAAAATCGATTTGACAAATTGCTAACCTAAATTAGGAACAAATTACAATTTAACTGAGTCATAAACTTAAAAAAGAGTAAATTACAGTAAACCCCCCTCAACTAACCCAAATTTTCACTTAACCCCCTTCGACTACAAAACCCAACAGTGTGCACCCTCTAACTATCCAGAATTGACACTTAACATCCTTTTGTTAGGTCTCCGTAGGAAAAATGCACCGACAGCCGTCTCCGGCCACCGAGCGGCCGATCCGAGCCGTCCAAAATTAAAAAAAAAAAAACCGAGTGGGCCAACGCGGGAATCAACGGCATCCGACGTGCGTAGGTACTCGATCTAAACACCCCATTTAAATTCTTGGGGTGTTTGGATCGAGCATCTACGCACGTCGGATGCCATTGATTTCCGCTTAGGCCCACTCGGTTTTTTTTTATAAAATTTTTGGACGGCTCGGATCGGCCCCCCGGTGGCCGTAGACGGCCCGTCGGTGCATTTTTCCTACCGAGACCTAACAAAAGGGTGTTAAGTGTCAATTCTGGATAGTTAGAGGGTGCACACTGTTGGGTTTTGTAGTCGGAGGGGGTTAAGTGAAAATTCAGGTTAGTTGAGGGGGGTTTACTGTAATTTACTCAAAAAAAATTAAAATTTGGGCAAATTATAGTTACCCCCCTTAACTATGCCTCGCATACACTTACCCCCCTCTAACTTTTTTTTTGGCATTTAATCCCCTTAAACTAACGAAAATTCAAACGGTCATAACTTCTTCGTCCAAAATCTAAAATATGCAAATTATATATCGATTTCGAGGTCTTGAAGTCAACTTTCTAATAACAATAACACCAAAATCACATCACGATTCAAAGCACACAGAAAGTTATGATCAAAACGGTCTTTCTATCTACCAGCCCTTATTCTTTTGATCATAACTTTCTGTGTGCTTTGAATCATGATGTGATTTTGGTGTTATTAGAAAGCTGACTTCAAGACCTCGAAATCGATATATAATTTGCATATTTTCGATTTTGGACGAAGAAGTTATGATCGTTTGAAGTTATGACCATTTGAATTTCCGTTAGTTTGAGGGGGTTAAGTACCAAAAAAAAAGTTAGAGGTGGGTAACTATAATTTGCCCTTAAAATTTATGGCTACTGAATTTGTCCTTTATCAAATTTTTTCTTAAAATTATTCACTACCGGAAACACCCATATACACAATTCAAATTCTAATCGGACACTTAATAATATCTGATCAAGCTTATTTTTTTCACATTTGTTCTACTTGATCGATGAACACTACAACGTAAACAAAGGCTTAAAAAAAAAAACCTTACCCCACTGGAAAAGTCGTCGAGATTCGTGTGGAGGGGGGGGGGGGGTTGAAGAGGCGTGAGATTCGTCTGCCATTGCTGCAAGTATACGTTGTAAAGGGAGCAGTAAATGGGTGTTCGGTGAAGTGAGTAGCACCAGATTTTATCCCAAAATTGGGAACCGAATGGTCATTAAGCAAAGATGAAAGGGGCAAAAAAGGGAACTGAACAAACCCCCGATTGAAGGGGCAAAAAAAAAATCCGAAAAAAGCCGTGTTTTTTTTAGTGTTTGAAATTTTTTTTGAAAAATAATAGGGGTAATAAGTGGAGAGAAATAGAAAGAGAAGAGTTGGGAGTAGGGGGAATCCAAGGGGAATTTTTTGAAAAATGCTTTTTAAATTCTAAAGAGAACAAGGCATAAGTGTTCCTTTCATGCCGTATTTTATTTTTTTAAGTACTTTTTTTTTGTTTTAGGAAACAGGGTCATTTTTCAGAATACATGTTTTTTAATTTAAAAAATAAGTATTTCCTCCGTTTCTAAATCTTTGGTCTTCTTCAATATTGGTGTCATTCTTTAAACTTTTATATCTTTTAATATGAATCTTAAAAAATATGTAATATGGATCTTGTTTAATAGTTATCGATTAGATCTATAATACAAAGTTTTCAAAATTATAAAAAAAGATATCATAAATTGAGAGATGTACGAGTTTAAAGAACATCACGAATATCAAGAAAGACCAAATATTTTGTTTTTCCTTTCTTAGTTCTTTTGGTGTGACTGACGCTAGGATTATTTGTTGGGTAGTTAGCGATGTGTTGTGTCCCCAGTGAGGTCTATCGATCTGTGTCGACAGTGTTAGAATGGGCACAACCCAGCTAGCGGTTTTGGAGTTGTTGATGGTCTTTGTTTCTTTTCCCCTTTTTTCTTATGCAAACATCCACATTATTACATTGTCACATACACGCACTGATTTTTGAATGACTGATTTGTATCAGCCTCTGTTAAAATGGTCACGATCCAGACAATGGTTATTTACCGAGCATATGCTTGTTGTATGGTGCATGTTTTTTTGGGTGTGTTTCTAAGAAGTTATCAAATAATTATGGTTCAAACTATCTCCGACTGACCGTGATTTGGGGTTGCATGAGATGAGGGTGGAGATGACAGAGAAGGGGAGCCAAATCATAAAACCCTATTCTCAAACCAGGTTAATGAATCAGGGAATTGGGTTCGGTTTTTAAATTAGAGTTTCTGCGCCGGCATGGGTTCGGTAAATGCCTTGTTCTTTGCACAATTCAAAAACAATTTTTCAAAAAATTCCTCCTAAATATTCCTTACTTTCAGCATTTCTTTTTCTATCTCTCGGCTTGGGATCCCCTGTCCCAAATATCCCTGTCCTACTTTTCTGTCTCACTCTAAACGCTGACACGTATCCTACCCCGCAAAAATTAAAAGACCACACCACACCCAATCCCCTCATTTGTCTTCTCTCCCTCCTACCTCTGCCACAAAAAATTCACGACCGCTCCGCGCCGATCTCGACCACTCCTTGTCTCTCCTCTCTCTCTCCGGCCCACTCCCCCATAACCTCACTGTTGAATTCTGAAGACCATCCCCCCCCCCCCCCCGCCCCACATTCCCTCTCTCTCTGTATATACTAGCGTTCAACCCGTTCTATGCACGGGCAAAATTAACCCGTTCTAGCGTTGTGCCCGTTTGATGCACGAGACAATTAATAAAAGTTAAAAGTAGGTTCGAACGGGCATAACGCTAGAACGGGTTAGTTTTGCTCGTGCATAGAACGGGTTGAACGCTAGTTGGTTTTGAAAAGGAAGGCTATGGCAGTTACATGAGAACGTGGTTCATGGTTGGCATTATAGATGTGGCCGTTGCAGTGAGAATGATTTTACATTTGTGACCCTGACAGTTAATTCGTGAAAGGGTTTAAGAGCAGTAAGAATTTTTTCAAGGGGGGTAATTTTGGAAAACACTTTTGTGACAGGGCTTCAAAATTGGGATATTCCAAAATGGTACTCTCCCTTTGTATATTAGAATAGATATTGACATGTCTCTCGCCATGTCTGTGTCCTTATTTCTTTTAGAATTTCCATGTCTCGTGTCCGTGTCATTGTCTATGAACAAATTTAGATGAGTGGGATACCTGGGTAAAAATTCAGCATAACCTATTAAACTTAAGAACAAAACTATATAAAGTTAAGACGATTAAAAAATTATCAAAAAAAAAAACTATATAAGTCAAAGTCATCTAAGTTCAATTCCGTAGAGAAACCACTGGTTCACTCGGGAGAAGCTTGTCCCATGCCTATTTACTTTCAAAATTGCTCCACCATAAAACAAAGACAACTTTATTAAAGTGGA
Source organism: Rhododendron kiyosumense (assembly GCA_019656275.1). Lineage (NCBI taxonomy): Eukaryota > Viridiplantae > Streptophyta > Magnoliopsida > Ericales > Ericaceae > Rhododendron > Rhododendron kiyosumense. The sequence goes on from BPLS01000448.1 coordinate 15,602, forward strand.
TGTGGGTTTGTCCAAACAAGAAAAATTAAATCGTGTAAAGGAAAGGAAGGCAAAGATGGATTTGGGGATGCTGTAGCGCACTCCGCACTATAGCGTGTAATGTGTTTAATTCAACAATTTATTTCGACAATGGACAACTTTGATTTTTTTATCTGTACAATGAATTATTCAAATTTATAGCTGTTCAGATCAAATCCGAACTGTCAGTGTCAAAATGGACAGCCAAATTAGCCGTACGCTACAGGCTGCAAAGCACATCCCGAGTCCAGCAAGGACCACTTAAGTAAAGTGAATGTGGAATTTGAAGTAAAGTGGAAAATTATTGGAATGATTGGCCCACTTGGGAGAAGCTTGCCCCATACCTATTTACTTTCAAGATTGCTCCATCGTGTAAAGGAAGTGAAGGCAAAGACGGGTTTGGGAATGCTGTATTACAACCCGCACTATGTTGTAGTGCACCTCGCACTGTAGAGTATAGTGCGTTTAATTTGGCCGTTTATATTGACAATGGACAAATTGGATTTTTTATCTGCGCAATGAATTATTCAAATTTGCACGCTGCACTACAACAGCAAGGACTACTTTAGTAAAGTGAATGTAGGATGTGACGTAAAGTGGAAAATTATTGGAATGCAAATAGGGAAAGTTTGCTAGACATAAAGACTAAAAATCCTTTTCCGAAATCAGCTGCAAACCCTACGTTTCGTTTGGAACTTCTGGAAATAAAGGAAAAAGAACAAAAAAATAATTTTAAAGGAAAATATTAAAAAAAGTTTAGAGAAGAATTTACAGCGTTTTGCCATGTTCTCTCTTCTTTCTTCTCAAACCAAACAATTGAAGAGAAAATTTTCTTTTCTCTCCCCTTGCGTTCACATTAATTATTTCTGAAAAAAAGAAGAAGCAATAGAGATGAAGGTTCTGAATATTCCTAGAAAACCAAAACACTAAAGCCTTTTCATTGTAGTTTCACAGTGAACATACGTACGCGCAGTGGATAGATTTTTAGAAGCAAAAATGTAATCTATACTGAGTAATGAGATATGGTCTACTGATAGAGTGACAAATTGTTTTGGAGGTGCATAATTTGAAACGATTTTGACGCACAGGTTGTTTAGCTTGGATTGCTGGTTTGCGTTCTATGTGTTGTTAAACAAAGCTGCTATGAATACATACGTTTGAGTACATACTGCGTGTACATATGCCTTTGGGACTCGTATCGAATTTCACAAAGATGATCGGAACCGCTCATTTTATTTTTGTTTAAAATACTTTATTTAAGGTTCTAATAAAAAATTAGTTCAATCAGATATCGATAAGGACGTTTACATAACATCAAGCTTTATCCCATGCTCGGAGAAGCTTAGCCATACCTTATCTCAAAATTGCTCCACTGTAAAAGGAAAAAGAAAACAATCGCAACTTTATAAAATGATCAAATTAAATGTGTGACGTGAAGTTAAAGTGGAAAATTATTGGAAGGCTATGGTTGCTTTCCACAGAGAAAGTTTGCCCGGAAGGACAAAGAAAAACCCTTGTCAACGTAAATCAACTCCAACCTCAGATATCCGATGAGCCAGGCACACCAAATATACAACAAGTATCGCGAGATTAATTTGGAACGGGGTTCTCACATTAATATTTCTTGCGACTGCGAGTGTCTGTAGAGTGTCCCGAGATCTCCTAGGGGTGTCTTGACTCTTGAGCATAGTCTATAGTGTCCCTGAGTGTCCAATTGAAAAGGTTTTGATACCTTGTCCCTCAATGTTAATCCTATTCCATTTTGGAATGTCCCACATTATTTATTCTCTTCGAAAAGGGAAGCGAAGAAGTATTTAAATTTTCAAAAACCAAATGTCATAAAGAACCAAGGGGCCATATGGGAAATCAAAGCTAACATTCTAAGGAGACATGCATTAGTGTATGTCCATTTAAGTTAAAACTCCCAAAAGGGACCAACAACAATGTGCAATGAAGTGCATTTACTCTAACTATTTCTACAAAACCAACAACACATCCATTGAGTAACAAAATCAAACTTTACAAAGTGCCAATGGATGCATAAACACCAAAATAGATCATGTCAAGCCCATCAAATCCAAACTTCGAGCAACAACTTGTAAAAGTAGACGTGCTTGTTTTTCTATGCATCTTTTTTTTTAAATTTGCTTTTCTATGCATCTTTAACAGGAGTATAAAACTGAAAGAAGAAATGAAACTACCGCCAGAGAAGTTCTGAGTTAATTGCCTCCTTCACCGCTGCATTTGTGTTGTTAACAGATTCTTGGTCTAACCTCTAAGTCCCAAGCGAATTATAAGAAGAAATAAAAGTTAATCTTGAAAACAAATTCAATTCCGACATTAGGCAAATACCACACATATTAATCAAATAGGTTGGTATATAAATAATAAAGAATCTTTAAATTTCTTCATCTGACAGCTGCACATAAATCGAAATTCAAGAAAGTAAAGGACCAAATTAGGGTTTGTAAGTACTTGGAATTTGGTGAGTTGGGCATGGGTGATCCCAGAAGGATTGAAATTGGGTTGCAGAGGTGGCGTCGACGCTATTGTTGCCTCCCTTCTTTCGTCGTCGCTGTCTTCCTCCATCTTTTTCGATCTCCTCTTGAACCCTAACTAACAACCGGTTTTCAACCCTAGCCCCAGTTTTAGGATTAAAACGGTAAAACCATTTATGCCCAGAGCTATTAGAAGCATGGTCAACATAAATCAAACGGTTTCGAACACAAACTTTATGTACACAATTGTGCTCAAATTCGTATCCTAAAATTATCATCCCGAAAATACTAAGATACTAATAGTGTAAGGATGGGTTGCGGGATCCACTTTTAGATTCTGCACAAATAATTCAAACCGATCATTAAATTTAGTTGGTTTTTTTTTTAATTTAATTATGTTAAAAATCAACACAATCGAATAACTGCAATTGCTTAATACAATGTACCGTTATTATACTCAGAATGTAATCGTGCGGGACCACAAGGTAGGTCCCACGACATGGTCTTCACGCGGTCGGTGCCCATCAATTGGTATCAATAGTGGACAACATCCACATCCATAAGTTGGGTAATGAGCCCGGACCACCGAGGTAGGCCCCACGACACGGTCTTCACGCGGTTGGTTACCTATAAAAAGTAATTGATAGATGTGAATGGTTTATGAATGGACAATTACCTATAAAAAGTAATTGCTGTATCCATATATCAACCTGCCTAACACTAATGGGTAATTTATTATTGTCCGTTACCCGTTATATCCGTTGAACGGGTAAAAGTCGATCTTATTTGGTTTTCCTACTGTTTTATTGAGTTTTACATCAAACACACATATGCAGATTTAATACTGGGCACAGTATGAGATAATACCCAGTAAGATTTTAAAAAACCAAGGAGACAGGAAAAGTACGTAAGTACATGAATTTTTGTAACCTTTGTGGTGAATGGAGAAGTGAAACCAAATGTTCTAACAAATTGAACGATGACGCAATTTGGTGTTGTTATTGTAGTTGGTGAATATAGCTTCTTGCTTTCAAAATCTGAAGAACAAAAAAATAAAAGCACAATTAATTAGGAGATGGAATGTAGGAAAATAGTGAAGATACATGACGAAAATGTGGTGAACGACTTACTTTGTCAGCAATTGTATGTTAATCTTCCCTTTTTGGAATCTGAAAAACAAAAAAATCAAAACACAATTAATTAGGAGAGGGAATGTAGGAAAACTGTGAAGATACATGACAAAAGATGTGATGATGGACTTACCTTTTCAGCAAATGTACGGAAATGGTGAGAGTTAAAAAAGTAAAGAAGAGGAAAAGTACTGAGGAGAAGTTGCAGGGAAAAAGTGAGGGGAGGGGTGGGGGTGTGAGAGAGAGGCATGGTGTTGGGGCGGTTAAGGAGTGTAGAGGGGGAGAGAGAGAGACAGGGAGGAGATGTATGCCGGAGTCAGGGGTGAACGTGGGGAGTTGTGATAGTGATGTGGTTTTTTTTTTTTTTTTATGGAAAATATAATAAGTGTGTGAAACGTGGGTTTTTTTATTTTTAAAAAAAATGGAAAATCTAGAAAATTAGGATTGGAGGATTGGAGGATTTAGAAGGTGGACTACATTCCAATATGATATTGATAGATATGTATCTAAACACATGAAATCATTAAGGATGTGTTTCCAATTCAGCTTTTTTACCAAATTTCTCTCTTTGTTTAATACTATAATAATTCATTACTTGATTCGGGAAAATGAAGACAAGGGCTTGCTCCATGATCCGGTTTTCAATCTGGTGGGGGTTGAGTGAGATGGAAAATTGATGAGGGAGATGACAATTTGCCATATAGAAATCATGGTGGTTTTACAAGAGTAGAGAGGGGAGAAACGAGGAGTAGGAGGGGGGCCACGCGAAATGGCCGTTCGAAGAGGTTGCAGTGGTGCTGCAATCGCTTGCGGAGAGGTTCGTGAGGTTTTGGGGGCAGAGGTAGGAAAGGAGAAGACAAAGGAGGGATTAGGTGTGGTGTGCTCTTTTAATTTTTGCTGGGGAGGACACGTGTCCGTTTTTAAAGAGTAGGACAGAGGAGTGGGACAGGGATATTTGGACAGGGGATCTCAAGCCCTATCTCTCTCCATTTATTACTCCTACTATTTTTCAAAAAAAATTTCAAACTCCAATGATCTTTTCATAGTTTTTAAAAATTTTTGTTCGGTTCCCTTTTTTGCCGCGTTCAACTTTGCTTGACCATTCGGTTTCCAATTTTGGGATAAAATCTGGTGCGACTCACTTCACCTAACACCCATTTACTGCTCCCAACTGCAACAATGGTAGACGAATCTCACACCTCTTCAACCCCTCTCTCTCTCCTCAGACGAATCTCGACGACTTTTCCCTCCTCTCGGCAGAGTACGGTCACTGACAATAATTCATAGAGCTGAAGTCTTTAAGCAATTGAGCAACCCCACACGGCTTTATTCCTCTTCGTAACTGATTGGGAATTTGTGGTGGAAGGGATCCAACCACACCCGGTATTTACTTTTTAAGTACTTTTTTTTTTCAGGGTTAGCATTTTTGTACAACAAAAGTGGGGTAAGCTTTTTTTTTTTTAAGCCTTTGTTTACTTTGTAGTGTTCATCGATCGTGTATAACAAATCTGAAAAAAATAAGTTTGATCGGATATTATTAAGTGTCTGTTTAGAATTGTGAATTGTGTGTATGGGTGTTTCCGGTAGTAAATAATTTTGAGAAAAAATATGAGAAAGGACAAATTCAATGGCCATAAATTTTAATTTCTTTTTAGTTTATGACTCAGTTGAATTGTAATTTGTTCCTAATTTAGGTTAGCAATTCGTCAAAATTGATTTTCCCTAAACAAAAACTCACCAAGAACTTGGGGCATTTGGTCTGAAAAACCACCCTGAGTTTTTTAGAAAAACCATTACTGGAGAAGTGTGCAACGCAAAGAGAGAGAGAGGGAGAGAGAGGGTTTTATTACCCAAAAGAGAGAGAGAGAGAGAGGTGACAGTGCTTTGGAAACATTTTCCCAAGTGGAATTGTGGGTCCTAAGTGTGCAGGAGAAAGTAACACGTATTCCTTTCAAAAATGAGAAAGGAAAAAGATTCCTTTCAGAGTCAGGAAACGAACAAAAGCTTTGTGTTCTGCACCTGCTACATAAAAATGCTATGGATCTATTTTTCACAAAACTAATCTACAGAAGAGCTGTGAAAACCCCCGAGACGCAATCCAGACACTGCTTCGCATTTTTACGCGATAGAAATAGCATTCGAATCTTTCAAACCCAACCCGGGCAAGGCCATTTACCAAGAAAAATGGGAAAGAGTCACCAAAACACCAAAATCATAAAATCACAAACGCGCATATTACATAAGCGAAGCAGCCCAATACTGCTACTGCCCTTAATGGCAGTTTAGATGGTGTATGGCATGTAATGTAAGATAAATAATGCTTCTGCACTTACAGAAACCGAAGAACCATGAGGCCACTGGGCCATTCCTAACAAAGGCAAAGCACACAAATTTCTAGAGAAAGGAAACTTGGAAAATGAATCGAAAAAGGAAAAGGCAACAAACTCCTGGAAAGATGAATATACCCAACCTCACATCTAAAACTAGGAAGCCATCACGGGAAGTCGCTTGTGCCCAACAAAAGCCTGCCTAAGCCAATGATACCCGGTTCTATAATGCTCTAGAGAGAAACACAGTTGTCGTATTGCCTCACGTTTCTCCTCTGCTCCTTCCAATATCTCCTCCCTCTGCTTCTCCACCTCCTCCTCCAGTTCCCCAACTCTTGATCTCAGTTCTTCCACAAGTCTACGTGCACCTTCAGCTCCAGTAATCAACTCAACATGCTCCATGTGCAAATGCTTCAAATGCCGGTCTAGATGTTTAATTTGATCATCTCTATCACATACCTCTGCAACTAGTGTGGTGATTTTAACATTAATTTCTTCTTTCTCCAACTCAAATGCAACTTTCAATTGCTCAATTTCAGCTTGAAGAAAACATTCCATATCTGCTTTTCCAGCCTTGACTCTTCTAACCTCCTCCTCTAGAGTTTGACAACGTAATTCCCATTCTTTGAGATTATCCTCCAAATAAGTTTGTTCCTTTGACAATTTAGCAAGTTCAGCCTGAAGCTGCACGTTTTCTTCAGACAAGCTTTGGTTGGCATTGGAAATCGTTTCCCTCAACCCCCTAATCTCTTGATCACGTTCTGATAAATTGGCTTTGTACCGCGCAATTCTATCCTGCAGTTTAGAAACTTCTTTGTGGTCCTTATTAAGCTTGGCTTTCCACGTAGAAAAATCTTTCTGAACCAATCCAAGTTTATCTTCCAAGCGTCGAATAGAGGATCTACTATTCTCAAGTTCATGTCTCAAATTTGCTATTTCTCTCTCTGAACCCTGAAGCTTTTCTTTTGTGATTTTCAGCTCTTCCCCAAGTTTCTGGTCTGAAACTTCTTCCTTCAACCCATCAATTATGTCTACAACTTCTGTCGACTGTTTTTTCTCCATCTCCAAATCGGCTCCAAAAGTCTTGACATCTTTCTGCCTTAATTCAACTTCAGCTCCCAAATTTTTATCTTCTTCTTCATGGAATCTGTTTTCCTGTAGCTCAAACCTTAGCCTAGCAATCTCTTCTTCGTAAAGCCGAATCTTTTCTCTTGCATCTCTCTTTCCCTCCTCCAATCCCTCACTTCCATTGAATAGATAATGTGAATTCCCATTTTTTGTTCCCCTTTTAGAGCCATCTGTACTCTCTTCCTGTTGCATCCGGAGCTTCTCTTTCACATCACGAAGCTCAACCTCCAATTCTATAATCTTCCTACGCAGCCTTTGCTCCTCACCATTTCCCGATGCAGCTGAATAACTGGTCACTGAGGAATCATCTGATTCCGCCTCCGAATCCAATGTGGATGAGTCATCACCTTCTTTGTTGTACACATCAGAGCTACTCCCACCAGAACCAAGGAAAAACTCAAAACCAGCAGCTCTAGGGCCGGATTTACGCCTGCTGATCCTTTGCTCAGGAGAAGGCCCTGAGGAGGGTGGCTCTGAACCACTGTCTGAGATACCTGAGCCCTGGGATTGGAGATCCGAGGGAATGCTCCTCCTCAATTCTCCAGTAAGGTGATCGTAACGCTCAGCCAGTGAGCGGTACATGCGGTAGAATTCCTCGACTTGAGAAACCAATTCTGGTCTCTTCCGATAATACATCTCAGCCTTTTTAGCAAATGACTCTCCATCCTCTTCAATCAGTTTCAGCATTCGTTTGATGCTCTGGTCCATATCTGAGATCAATCACCCTTTCGTCATTTTCATGTTTCCCATTGACTTCTCAAAAATTACAATTTGCAATAAAAATGAAATATATAATGATATAATAGTAGGTCTTATTCGAATTAACCTCCTACCACCCAGAATTGGTTGCATCATCACTACTCCTGGCCTTTTTAGTGAACTGTGGCTATCATTTTCCAGTGTCGACACCTACTTCCTCCTTTTATGGCCAATATTTAGTTGAGTGTCACATGTATCAGAATACCACTAAACTACACAACGAAGAATGATGATTCCCGATGAAAACCGTCCATGAAGGAAAAGATGCCACGACCAGCTGAAAAATTATGCCATCTTTGGTTTATGCACAAGAAAATTAGATGGGAAGTTCAATAAACAAAAGGCAAATAAATACAGTGGCGCAAAATTTCTATAACCACCACAGTTTCTACATAAGAAATTTGTCTGAGTCTTTCAGAATTGTATACAATCTATAGATGAATACAGGGCGGGATAAACAGGTCTTAGACTCTTGGGGAACTAAAGATAGCACTCTGGTCAATTCAAGGCATCCATCATAATATGTTGCAGAATCAGAAACTTATCTGACTTTTCTAGAGCTATTTGCTAGTGACACAGCATCTGCTATTTCAGCTTTTCATCTCTTTGTTAGCTGAACATGGGGTAGATAGGCATGTAAAATAAAATAAAAAAACATAAAGACACAATATCAGTTGCTTACCCTCTAGATTTTCCGCAAGCCACTTCGAGTTCTTGGGACTGATGTGGCTATCCCACAACCAGGAATGTGACTTCTTTGACTCTGTCCTCCTCATGTTTTTATTTGCCTTAACCTGAGAAAGCCAGACCCAAAAAGGGAAAGAATATTAGCCATTTCGAAAATAGCATTTTCACAAACCTGAAACAGATAAATGCATATTTATGTGTCAAAAAATATGTTATATGTGCAATATACATTTCTTATGAGAAAAGTATTTTCACCCACTGGTGTCGTCGGATGAAGGCCTCACCATAGCCTATAAAACCAAAATGGGCACTTGCATCTCTTAATCTACGAGGACATTAGAAATTTTAATCTAGAAAGTACCATGGTAATGAACAGGATTATTTACATCTGTAGCTGGACTAGTTTCGGTGTGTTGTCATGAGCTGTATGGAGTATGCCTACTATGGTTAGACATAAATTTTATTCCTTTTTCCACCTACTAAAGAATATATCACTCCACGGAAATCAAAGTGATGAAATGTTGGGCCGCTTGAATCAAGAATTTCATCTACCAGCTTATTTGACACCCACAAATCTGCTAGCTGCATACGATGCTTACAGTCTATGCATAAGATTTCCCAGAAAAGGTCATATGTTAAAAATCTAGAACCTCCTAAGTCAAAAAGCAATCATTAAAATTTCTAACCAGGGAGAAATTAGAAAGCAATCATTAATTGCTGAATTTGCAATTAAAATTCAACACCAGGAAGATAATCATTCGAACTTACTGCAATTCCCAGGTTTCCAATGATAAAGTTTTGTGTACCATAGAAATGAGATGGAGCTAGATTGCCTACTTTTGGACTGTAACATCAGCCGATATAGTGAGGTAGAATTTAGTACAAGTAACTTGCTTACCAAAGATGAAGCCATTTGACAGAAAGGTAACACTTTTGAGATGGTAAAATGACCTGGGTAAAACAAAAAACAAAAGAAAATGGGGGGGATCATTCACAGAGCTACACATAACTTAGCTTGAAAAACTTCAGCACTACCTATTATAACTATAAATAGAAGTTATCACAAAAATAACAGATTAGTATCAGCGTGCAATGGAATAGTGCTATGCCACTCTAGATTGTTGTGTTATGCAAGTCTGCAAATTGAATATAGCAATTTGTTAACTTCAGATTGGCTTCTGTTGGCGACGACCAACACAATTGATTACGTGTTACAATTCTCATGTCAATTAACCGTCAAAGAGGTCAAAAACATAAAACACCCATAAAGATCTCAGACCAAAGTAGCATTACAACAAGAATGAGCATTGGTTAGTCTGAGGTAAGAAAAAGAATAAGATTGCTTGTCAAATATAGAAGTATAGTCCAATTATAGGATCAAGGATGTCAATGGAATGTATTAATGAGCATGAGAGCTACCATTTTGCCATTGCAATTGAATAAGAATGTTTTGATTGAGAAATAGAAAGTAAACAAATTACAAATAAAAACCTTAGGTTATGCTTGGAATTTAGGGAAAGTGAGGGAAAATAAAGGGAAGTTAAAAAATTTCTTTACCATTGTCTAGTTACAAGAGAAGAGAAGAGAAGAGAAAACAACAAATTCTAGAACTGTGAATAGTAAAAAATTTCCACTCATTTTTTTCCTTCCTTTTTTCCCTAAGTTCCAAACAGACCATTAATATGGTTATAGGGAAATTTATTATGATGATATTACATGCCAACCGAGACTGACATGTTCCCATGTTTTTGCTCTCTAAGGAACAAGAAAATTCAGTTGTATTGAAACAGGAAAAAATTACACGGGCAAATATAGAAATGCAACAATAACAACCAACAAAAAAATACAAACAAAATGCCGCAAAATGTCATCGACTAATGAGGCCATGTTCCTCTAAGGTTCTTATTTTCTCAGTAATTATTTTTTGCTCTCTAAGACACATCATTCTCTCATAATACATTATCTTTAATTTAAAAAATAAAAATAATTATTACTTATTTTCTTAGCGGAACCGACCCTGAGTAAACATGTACCCATAGAGCCCAAGCCCAAAGTCAGAGCAAAAAGGCCTTGAAATCCATAGAAAGACTGGGCTGCGAGAGTAGGCCGACAGGCCCACAAACACGCGTCATCGAATAAGGTTAGACACCGACACGCACCTCGGTTTAAGTGGAGAGTGGTAGCCACGCGCTTCTAAAGCGCGCCAACCGATCTGGATAGCAGTAGTAGTATTTTATTTTTTTGACCCCAAATGAATGCACAACTGTCCCAAGCGAGATTTCCAGCTATATCCAACGGGGTTCGGTTCTCAATCTGAAACAACCAAAATAAACAAACAAAAATACTCCAGTTAATTACGGAGTACCTGGCTACAATAATTAGAGCAAGTTTACCGGCTTTTTAAAACTAGTTTTATAGCTATTTTAATTCAAAAAAGAAAAAAGTTTCTCTACAGCAGAATGGGTAAATAGAGAGATAATTTACCTCCAACTACAGTTGTAAGGTAAAAATAAATTACAACTGTTCATAAATAATTCATTTTTTTATTATTTCCTCTCTTTTCCCCCTCTTTCTCTCTCTTTATTACTCTCTCTCATATTATAATAATAAGATAAAAGAAAATGTTGAAAAAATATGTATTTTAATGGAGAGTAGGTTAAATACATAGCGTCGGTATAATGTAAAAGAATTGTGAGTAAGTAAAATGAAAAATATGAACTTTTTAACTAAGTACCGGTAAACTTACTCTTAAAACGGCTATTTAACCAAAAACGGGGAAGAAAAAAAAATGAAGATGTCACATCGGAACGAAATTTCGTCAATCGTCATACACAAGATTCTATTGAAACGGTAAAATGGCAATGCTAATGGCCCAGTTTCTTTGATTTTCCCTTTCGAGTACCTTCCGCTTCAGAAGAAAACTAAGCCAATTTTGAAAAGACACGAATATAGATGAATTTAGCAGACTAAATTCACACGAATCGGAACGAAAGAAGGTGATAACGAAGCTTTGAAAGTCCAGATTTCAGAGAGAGAGAGAGAGAGAGAGAGAGAAGCACGGTGGTGGGAAAAGGTCCAGATCATTTAATTTAACAGTACTTTTTGTTTAAATCCAGAATCAGAAAGTAGATAGTACAAAAAGAAAAAATAGATTAAAAAATTGAGAAGCACCATAGTAGTAATTAGGAAGAATAGGAAGAAAATCTAGAGCTGGTCTGACCTTTTTATCGAGAGTCTTGTAGTGCAGTAGGTCGGTGAAGGTTGGAGAAGTTGAATCCGGCCAAGAGATACAAAAGGAGTTGGAAGCACAGAATTCAAAATTCCGGCACAGGAGAGAGAGAGAGAGAGAGAGAGAGAGAGGGCCCGATTGGGGCTAGTTTGGAATCAACAGGGGAAAGGGAGGAATGAAGGTGGAAGAAAAAGACAGACCTTGATTTCTTATCTATCCGATGATGATGATACCTTGCTCAAAGAGAGATGGGATTTTTGGTACTCCATTCCAAAGTCAATACTAGCACTTTCTTGGGTCCATTTTAGTATAGAGACACCAAGTGCAGAAAATTCACTTGCTTCTGTGTCTTTGTCGAGTGATTTTTGGACCGTTGAATTTAAAATATGAAAAAATCACATAATTCAACAATCGAAAAGAAATTCGGCCCGAAGGCACCGAGATTTTCGAGATAGATCAAATACCATTATAATATACAGAGGTGCTAGGAGCACATCACCTCAACTACACCCCAACCACAGCATTTTTGTATAATATAAGTAACATGATTGAGATTTAAACACATACTATGGCTAAAAGCAATTTAATAGTACCGTCACATAGTCTTAGGACAATACGGCTTTTTCGGCCTAACTTTGTGCTGACGGTCTCAAAGTTTGGTACTTTCATTCGTTCCATCTATATTCAAAATGATTCAAACGCATAACTAAAGCAATTTAATATTTCATATCGAGTGCAATTTTATTCACTCTTCTTAAAAGAAGATTAACATTATTCTCTCTATTATTAATTGTGCAGGTCTTATCTATGCAATACGCTTTTTGGTAAGCATGTGGAATCCACACTATTTCAACAAATGGAAATGAGGGTAATGTTCACCCTCTTAAATGGAGGGTGAACAAAACTCAACTCCTCCATATTGCATAGTTTTTTTTTTTTTTTTTAATCAGCCATATCGTATAGATTTAGGGCCTTGTTGTCCTAACTTTTTGGCATTTTTTTTGTCTGTCTTCTATAATTTTTTTTCTTTGATGTATAGTTTTACATGGTTAATAATCTCTCAAATAATGTGACATAAAAATTTGACTTAAATCCAGTAACAATTTATAAGAGAAAACAATCAAAAGGGCCATACGAATAAGACGATTATAGTAAATTTTGCTCGCTTATATTACTCTTATATTCTCCATACAACTACATTCATTGTGATACTTTTTAAGACGGCGAGAGGTTTTTTCTAACCAGTCCATACAACTGATGGTTCTTAATTTTTTACTTATTCATCAATAAATTTTGTAAGGGTATGGATTTTTTCGCGGTATTGTTGACAATTCTACCCAGTCACATAAAAAAACATAACTAATCTTTCTTTTCCCCTAATCTACTATTGTTGTTTTTAGGCCCTCTATGTCTTTTGCTTTAACCATTTGAAAATTGTGAAAAAATCACATTGCAAGTGCAAGATTTTTGCGATAGAAATTTGAGAATTGTTTCACAGTACTTGGGATCTTACTGTGAGAGTATGATAACAGTTTTGACATTAACAACATTCTATTTCTTTTCTTCTTTGATTTTTTATGGGTAAAAAAGGTAAATTAGCGCCGGCCGAAGGCTAAAAGTGGAAATTTAATTACTCGGGAAAAAGACTTGGCTTTGGTAGGACGGGAAGTAATTTTCGGTAGGTTAATAATCGATTCCACTTTAGAAACCGACTTTAATTTAAAGTGGCCCCCTAATCTTAGAAGAAAATAAATGAAGTGGGACCTACTCGATTTTTAAAGTAAGATTCACGCTTTGAATATTTGATGTTAAGATATGCCCGCGGGAGAATACGGGAATTACGTTCATATTTGAACCACTTGATGTACACCCGATCGCGGGAGAACTACTTTGGGATCTCATCCTAATGATATATTGGAGTCGGTTTCATTTATTTGTAAAATATTTTTAGGAATTCTAGAAAAAATTTGATCATTCAGACATTGGTGAGGGCTTAATCAATTTTCGTCCTTGAATTAGCGAGGACAGAAATTGAACGGAATAATCGAGCCTTTGCCGATATATCTTAATGAACTGTGTTTTTACTGACTCTTAACAACACATTCTAAACAAATTTTATGGTTCTGACCATTTGTGTGGGACGGTCCCACACAATTTGATATACATTCGAGGTATAGTTTTTTTATATTTTTTTTTTCTATTTGGAAGGCACTTATGAATAACCAATTGTTTATATGATTATATCTGATCTGGTTTTATATTTTTGGCTTTTCACAAAACAGGGTGCTAATTACCCTTACAGAATTACAATACCATAACATCACATTAATTGAGTGAGATTCGCAACAAAAATCAATCCAAATACCATATCAATTAAAGAAACAATCACACATGATGAGGGGGAAAAATATAATATAGTAACAAAGAAATACTCTTATCAATTTTTGCATTCGGCAAGATTTGACTCATTGACTTTTCAATAGAGAGCGTACAAAGTTGACCAACTAGACTAGCAATAATTGTTTGTCATAGGGTTTTATCGAATTATTCATTGGACCCGTTTGGATCAATTGAAAATCAATAAGATCAATGACCAAGTTTGTAAGAAATTTTGAGAATAGAACTCTAGATCCTCTTACTTTTTTTCTTTCTTTCTTTCTTTCTTTTTTTTCTGAACAGTGAATCAGTGATCTTGTTAAGGAGGTGCATCATTTTTGAATTGAAAGTACTAGCATCGGTTATGGGCCTACGGACATTCGTTCTCTCCAAACACTCCCTTATCCTAAGGATTTAATAGAGTTCAGTCAAAGAGAATAGATTAGTACTACTAATAAAATAGAGTAGTTCCTTAATTGGACTTCTTCCACGTGGTGCTCCAAAATTCCAGCGCCATTTGACAATTTTGTAGGCCGGATGCAGGCCTCTTGCTTGTCTTATCTTATACAGTATGTCCTAGAAAAGGTATCACGATGCCAACTATTTGTCTGCTCTAGGCACGTTTGGATCACATGGGTCTAGGAAAATGAATCTTGGTGCTAGTGGATTAGGGACATTATGCGTGTTGACCCATCTAAGTTGTTTATGTTCAGTAATGGACGGCTTAAATTGCATCTCGACTGACGATTGGAATATATTTGGACGAGATGCAACCTAGGCCGGCTATTGCCGAGTACAGACAATTCAGATGGGCCCCAACATGCATGTTATCCCCCAAGAGATAGAGGGACAGCATGAACCCCGGATTTAAGTTTCCACAAGTGATTAAAAAAAAAAAGGGTTAGAAGGGTTAAAAAGAGTTATTTTCTTTTACAAAATATAAAGAAAACTATAAGTTTTTTTTTTTGATCCACTAAAGAAAAATACAAGTCATTTAGCACCTTTAGCATAGAACAAGCCAATATTATACAAACCAAAGCAAATCAAAATTGATAACAAATCGATGGCAAGCTGAACAGGGACAAAATGTTGGAAATTTTATGTGTGAATGAACTTGGGAGGCCTTTGGTTTACCCAGGGGCTTCGGCTTTCCCGAGCCTCTTCACTTCCCCTCTTCCTTGGCTATACAAGGAGCATCCCAATTTCATTGTTCTTCACGGTTTTCCAAAGTTCCAACAGAAATTCCAGAGCTCATTCCTTGTGCCAGAGAGAGAGAAGCCAGTTCAATTCGCCAAGGCTATTCATGGTCACATTGTGAACATTTGATCGGTTTGAAGGCCGAGAACCATTTGAGTTCCATATAAAAATTCTCATTTTAGAGTGACATTGTAAACATTTGATCGGTTTGAAGGCCAAGAATAAATAGAAGAGCATCTTTTGGGGTAATAAGTTAAGAGAGATAAAGTTATAACGAGAGAACCATGCCGATAGAGAGGAGGTGATTCTGGAAACCAAAGCAAACAAAGCTACACATAATTCTCGTAGACATAAACAATTTCTGTTAGAGCACCATTAGCATGGTACATGCAGAAATGGATGAACAATTAAGACAGACATAACAACAACAAAAAAACCCATGTAATCCCAAAACTCCATCTCATTTATTAGCACGCACACACTACCAGGACGAACAACCCACTCCTGCTCGGAATGGGAGGGACTGTAGTGCTCCTACCGCACTGCACTGTGTAGTGCAGCCGATTCGACCGTCTATCTTGGCATGAACAGCTTGGATTTAATCCGATCTCCTACAAATCCAAATCGTCCCTCCTGCCCATGCACATCATCATTGTTAAAGGCAAATTTCGACATCAGCAGCTTCCCAAGCTCCAGCCGTATCTCTACCCTCGATCTCACCCTTAACTCACCATTCTCTTATCTTTTCTTATTTTGTCTCGCTAAAAATCGAACCCACTTTTCAATCTCTTCTCTTGGTCTTCACCCACTGTTTGCTATTTTAACAATATTTGCCTCACCCGAAATTGGAAAATAATCCCAATCACTTCCCTCTTTTTCCCTCTTCTGATTTCTCTCTCCTCTGTTACTTCTTTCGCCAAAAGTTCCATACCTCGTAAGGAACAAAATTGGCAGAAGAGATGAGCTAATGTGCTATGACATGATTTCAAAAATGACAAAACCTTTCAATTCCACCATCCCTAGCTGGCTAGAAAAGTGAGAGAAACAAATAACCCACAAATCAAATTGAGCTCAGATTGCCCAAACAATTGGTTCGATTTTGAAACAATGAAAATTGCATACTCATTAAACTCATCAGAGCATAATTACCACAATGCAGAAAACAAAAACAGATCCAATCAAAGAAATCACATACTGTTCATCAAACACATATACTCATTAAACTCATCAAACACATACGTAAGTAGGGCAACATATAGAACCAACATCTAGCGCAAGAGGGGGCGTTGAACAAGATGACAGTCTCTCGTAGCAAGAGATGAAAGTGGAGAGAAAAGTGTAGCGTCAGTAGGGAAGTGGAGGAACAGGAGAAACAGGTCCGCTCCAAATCGAGAACAAAGCTCAGATGAGAGAAGCAGGAACCCAGATAAGAGGGAAAACAAGTAAATCTGTAATTGAACTGAAACTTTCGTAACATTATTGTTAACCAATAATTTTTCAAACATCCTGTCATATACGTGCCTATTCACAATTAGCACGCATTTGGTTACCCAAGTAGAAAACAAAGCTCCTTCAATACCCAAATCACCTCGTTTGCCTCAACCATATTGTGACCAACAAGTCGCTGGACACAGAAATCCTCCACACAGGAAAAAAAAAGAAAAAGAAAGAATATATCTGTTCGAGTTATGTTCCAGTCTTCCGAAAGCCAATCCTCCACACAGGAAAAAAAAAGAAAAAGAAAGAATATATCTGTTCGAGTTATGTTCCAGTCTTCCGACAGCCAACACGGGCTACAAAACCAGCTTTGATTGGAGCAACAGATCGCCCAGAGCCACACTACAACAGCACAAAAATCAAATGTCAGTTAATTTGCCAGCATAGGCAGCAAAGTTATAACTTGTTCTTTTTACTAGCATATGGAACAGAAACCCAATGATCGGTTGATAGATGAAACAAATGAACCAAGTACAGACATATCAAAATCCAAGCAGATCAGACACCCAAGGAAGCAACTGTTTCTTTCTATATTTATGAAAAGAACTTTTCTTTCGTTCGATTCCATTATAAAATGAGAGAAGTACCCAAGAGGCCTCAGAACAGTTTCAAATTCTCCGTCATGAACAATCGGACAATGTAGGCAAATGTTCAAATCCATCATAGGCCTCAAAGTTACACAGGAGTTAAAAAATAGGGGTAATTTTGTTTTTCTCCCCAAGTGCGAAGAGTTTTTACTTCGTCCTTGAAACTAGGGACATTTTCCATCAGATATGTGAGGTCCCATAACGATCAGACCTTTTAGGTTGAAATCCAACAGTTTAAGTACGAAATAGGTACGTTTCACAATTTAAGGACGAAGTAAAACTTTTTGCATTGTCTTAACTTTCTTGATTCTAATGGAAGCAATGTTCTAAAAATGGTTAGGTGCTAGTCAGGCGGTTGACCACCTTCGAGTGATTAATCGGTGCATATTAATTAGTAATCGGAGATTAATCGTTAGTTGGACCTAATCGGATAGGCCCCACTAGTGATTAATTTAATAGGCAATTAATTCCTTATTTTAGAACACTAAATGCAGGAGACTTAACTACGAAATACAGGCCTCAGAATAGCTTTAGATTCCTCTTCATTGATAATAGAATCAGACAATGTAGGCAAAAACTTAAACATCATAGGCCGCAGACGAAAATACGTAGCAAGGAAAAACATCACTACTTTCTCATTCAGAACATGAAAAAAGGGAAGATAACGAACTTTCTACAAAAGCAATATTGTGTTCTGTAAGCTCATATCATCTCATGTTAAAGGATTTTGCACAACAAGAAAAACCATCAGAGCATGTTCAAGAAGATGTTTGTTTTTTTAGATGTTTTATAGGTGTCCCCGGAACCGCCCCTATATATACATACATATAGTCGTTTTCAAATGAGGACGACCTCCCTATTTCTTCCATTTTTTGTTCGAATTTCGATGATTCGAGCAGCTCAATGTGTTCAGAACGTAATTTTAAGGGTCCCCACGAGAAATCGGCAAAAAAAATGACCGGAAAGGACTTCATTGTTTGAACCGTTCAATAAAAAACAAACAAAAATTACTCGGATGAAGCCATTTCCGGTCTCTTTTTTTTGCTGATTTCTCGCGGGTACCCTTTAAAGACTAATACCTTTTCACATCTGAGAAAGAAGAGTCGATTCTCCTTTGAGAGAATTGTGTCTGGACCCTTGCAACTATTGCAGATGACATATTCGTCTGCACAAAACATGGAAAATATAACGACCACAGGAATTCAAGGATCCAAAGAACTCAACAGGAATGTGCTTTAATTGGAAATAATTAAATTCAAGTCAATGTCAATCAGTTTTTAGCCCTTTTAGGCAGTCATCTTAGTTACAAGCAAGCAAGGAGTCCACTTCTCGATACTATTGTGACCTTTAGGCAGTCATCTTAGTTACTCCTAGTGTCAGGTAACAGAGAGATGGAACTTACTGGCATATCTCCGCAAGATTCCCTCAAGACTTTTAGGCGCAAATCTACCCTTCACAACCAATCTTTGTAGCCCATTAAAGGATCCACTTGTCCCCAATTCAGCCAGCAAGAAAGTCTTGACATGCTCTGGTTGCCTTTGCATCCTGGAGCACCGACAGAAGTAAAAAAGTACACACAGTCAACTGCTAGAAAGGATAAACATAAACTGGAAAAGAAGCAGCAGTTTTCAAGTATATTCATGAACTAAGTTACAAGCATGCATTTGTGCAGGTTGAATGCCTAACAAAACTGAAAAAAGCCACCCCAAGCACAAGGCAAATATATCTGAGACGATGAGATCCTTGACGCAATGAGATTTTACCTAATCATACATCATCATTATGAAGTTCAAAACTAGAATAGAAGAGGAATATGCACAAGGAAATCCAAAAGATCTTGGCCATACGTATTGCAGATATCCATTAAGTTAGCAAAAATGGTTTTCTTTGTGCCTTCACGAAGAACTTGTGGTGGCCTCATGACTGTTCTACGTCTATCTCCGGTAAGCTCCCGATTATTCTCATGTAGAATGTTGAAAACGCGGCCCATAAGCTGCACATGTTTTGATGTAAGGCAATTAGATCCACATCCATACAACCACACATTAAGAACTAGGAGATTACTGAAGGTAACTCTACGGGTAGCCAAAGCATTGTTTAAAGGGAAGAGAAGGTGGGGCAATGTACCTCCTCGTATTCATAATCTCTGTCGCTCCCTTCCCATGGAAACTGTGGTTGCAGGATGATACCTTCTCCTTTATCCTCTCCGATATGATCTAAAAGTGGAGGGAAGCTTCTCTCTTAAATTTACTACATTTTCCTTACCATCCAAATCATATCGGACACTGCAAGCATAAAGTAATGAATTGGGTCAGGTTAAGAAGATATAACTCAAAATAACAATGGTATGTAGAACAATGTATGCAAGGAACTTTTCAATCGTTATGTGGAGTTCATAAACCTGACAAACTTTCAGTTTTCTGGGCCAGCTTGTCCACATCATCGTCTGCAGGATCTTAGGATCTTGAATTACGACTTTCTTCTTTTTCTTCTTTTTTGGAGGATCAAATGGGGCAATCTGCAATGTAATTCCGTATATTGAGACACATGAACCAAGGTATATCCCCTCAGCGATGCCATGTGACTAAGTGGTCAAGTGCCACAAGATTGTAAACCAAGGGTGTAACAAAGTACGATGATCGATTAAAAAACTAAAACATTCAGAATGAACAAGAATCAGCACTAACGAGGTATCCTAATTTACAGTGAAAGCCACATGGCAAGACACATTTGCGTAATCTAATACGTGGGCAGTAAATCTTTTGCTTAGTTAGCGAAGAAAAAAAAATTCAAAATGGCCCATAATCAGATGCCATCCTAATGTTTGATAATTTCTTTGCCTCTTCCGTGATTACTTGTCAAGAGAAATACTTGCATTGCTGAATCAGTCCAAAGACAATACCTTAAAATTCAACCACACTAGGATTATAAGTTCAAACTGCTTGCTTCTTAACTTAGAAACCAATAACGTAGAAAATTTTCCTTTATGCTCTTCACTCTTGAATTCGATTCTGCTATTTTAAGCACAAAAACAGAGACGTGATCCAACAGAGCGGAAACTTAACGCAATATGACATACAAACGGTAGAGATACACTTACATCTGCCACCACCTCCTCCTTCACTTCGCTTGGATTTTCTTCGTCAGCCATGATTGTATCAAAACCTTCAACAAAGAAACAAAACGGACAGAAGATTATAAAAAACCAGAAAGAAAGAAAAAAGAAAAGAAAAAGACGGCATCAATTGAAAGGGAGAGAAGGGAAACAAATTCAGATGAAGCGTTGCTTACCTGTGGATCGCGAGGTCGCTCTTTCTTCCGCCGCAGCCAACGATGTGGTTGATTTGTCTCACGCAGTCAGTGTATACGTCTATTGTAACCCCTGGTCCCCTATATATATATAGTAATCGTCGTAACACTTTCTTCTTCTTTAAAATGCGGCAGGGGCTGTATTTAGGGCACTGAACCGACTTTATAAATTTGGGCTTATCGACGTTTTCTGACGATCTGGACAGATCCAATCTTACGTTATGGGCCTAGGCCCATTGTTACTCCCTTCGTCACAAACACTGATTGTTGTTGTTTTTTTATTTGGAACCTTTCAAAAAATTAGCTGTATTTTTTATTATTATTAAACAAAATTTGAAATCATGGACAACATTATAAATTGTAATGTATAGACAATTGTTTGAGTGATACGACTGCTCAAAAAAACCCCAGTGATTTGAGATGGTCAGACAGAGTAAGTATTTTTTTTTTCCTTTTGCCAGACGATAGATGTCATATTATTAGTACTATTTGCTATTAGATTACTACAAGGGTTAACCTCATATTCAGAGGAGTTCGAACCCTAGACTCCACACTCGACTATTGGGACAAACCCCAAAGTTACCTTGTTTCATCTCTATTTTCAAAATGCGATTGTGTTCAATTTCAAGACAATACTGAGCAAAACCATGTGGCACACTAGTGCTCAAATTAAACAAAATAGTTGCATGAATTATCGAGACATAGCTCTAAAGAGGAAGAATCTTGTAATTGGCCCACAATTCAAATATTCTATTGTACTTACTTTGATAACAAAAAAAAACCCTCAAATTTTAGAAACTCTAGCTATGAGTATATTTGAATTTAGGGAAAATGACAGCTAAGAACGTGTTTTGAAAAATATGTCTTTCTCGACTGTATGTATCAGCAACTAGCTAGCTAGCATCGCAGTCGGCGTTAAAGGTTCTATTGCCCGGGATGGAGTTGTAATTTGTATGTATATGGAACCTTTAACACAAACAGCGTTAGTAAGTGGTGTTAAATGTCGGTTAATTTCCCAGCAAAGTCATAACTGAGCTATCATTATTGTCATTTTCTTTCTCTTTTTACCAGCACATATGGAAACAGAAAACCCAATGCTCGGTTGATAAATTATAAATACTTTAGCCGATTAAACAAATGAAGCAAGTGCAGACATACCAAAATCCAAGCAGATCAGACACACAAGGCATTAGCAACTTTTTCTTTCTATATTTATGAACAATAACTTTTCTTTTGTTCGATTCCATTATTATAACAACAACATGAGAGAATTACTCAAGTGGCCTCAGAACGTACAGTTCCAAATTCTCCGTCATGAACAATCAGACGATGTCGGCAAATGTTCAAATTCATCATAGGCCTCAAAGGAACATATATAGGAGTGGAAAAATAGAGGTATGTGAGGTGAGGTCCCGTAACGATAAGACCATGAAATTTGTCTTAGCTTTCTTGATTCTTATGAAAGAGACTAACCATGAAATATCAACGGGCCTCAGAATTTATTGATAATAGAATCAGACGATATCGGCAAAAACTTAAATATCATAGGCCACAGACGAAAAACATCACTACTTTTTCATTCAGAACATGAAAAAGGGAAGATAAAGAACTTTTAACAAAGCAATAATGTGTTCTATAAGCTCGTATCATTTCATGTTTGTTCAAGAAGATTTATATATATATATACATACAAAGATATTTAACACATTTTCACTTCTGAGAAAGAAGAGTCGATTCTCCTTTTCACTCTTGCAACCATTGCAGATGACATATTCGTCTGCACAAAACATGGAAAATATAACACCACAGGAATTCAAGAATCCAAAGAACTCAACAGGAATGTGCTTAATTGGAAATAATTAAATTCAAGAGTAACTAAACTTTGTTAAGTAAGCGTGGAGAGAGAGAGAGAGAGGGAGAGAGAGAGAGAGAGAGAGACATCCTAGAAGATGTCAAGTAAGCGTCAAAGCTAAGAGTAACTAAATTTTGGTATGTACTTTCTTTTTGTTTTTTCAAACGGTAAAGAAAATTTTATTAATCTTTAAATAAGCATTGCAAAAACTAAATCAAAACGGAGATTTAAACGACATCACAATCCACCTCAAACATCCCAACCAGGTAAGAATTGAGATAATCATATGCTAATCTAAGACTAAAAAGCAGATAAGGGATACGACAAGAAACCCACTCGAAAAAAGGAAAAGAAAAAACAAAAGATTCAACTAAGTAAACAAAAGCAGGGGAACAAGTACCCACTACAACAAGCTGAACACCATTGTGTCTCCTGACGTAGTGAACACCATTCCTTGTTATGTACTTATTTTGGCTTTGGATGTTGTAACTAAACTTTGTTATGTACTTATATTGTGAGTTTGTACTCTCTCTCTCTCTCTCTCTATTCACGCCACTTTCTTCCTTCCCACACAAACTTGGCCGCCACTCCTCCCACTGATTTCCCCCATGCAGCCACCCATGTTGACCAAAACCACCTCCTTCTCCCTGTCTCTGCCATCTCTCTCTCTCCCCAATTTCTCTCTCTCCTATTTTTGCTTGGCCTCCACTCCTCTTCCCTCCTATAAATACCCACCCGCCCAAGCTCCAAAAACAGACCACACCACCACCACAACCACTGCAATCAGTGGAGAAGGGAGGAAGTAGAGAGAAAGCTGTAAGCTCCATATGGAGTTCTACAGAGAGAAACCAAAGTGAGTTTCGGGCCTCCCCTCAATCCAACGCCAATTCGAGCCTCCAACCTTCCACACTGACCTCGAGCATCTCCAAGCCGTCCCCATTTATTCTGAATCTGTTTTCCATACGAAGACAGAGATCTCCAATAAATTTGACCTTATTCGTTTGGGGATTCAAAATTACTGCGCACGGTCTCCAATAAATTTTCTTTATCTCTCCATTCATTACTTTTAAAAATCTCCCTCAAAACCTCCAAACGAACAAGGCCTAAAAGAGAAAAATGGACAACAAGTGAAAACAACGAGATGGGAGCATGGGACTATGAAGGACATGAGATGAAATTTCATTCTCATCACGTGCTCCCTGTAACTGTGAACAAGACATAACGAATTGTGTTGGTAACGTGATGTTCGGGCCAGGTTGCACGCATCTCAACTAATTCTGGAGCCATGGAGTTAATGATCGAACAAACTCTGTAGTAGCCCCAATGTTTGATTCGTTTGGCTTCCAAGGATGGGACCGGGGAGGTCTAGTGACGACGGCCGTCACGACAAGAATTTTAGAAAACGCAATTATTATATGTGAAAAAAAAAATTTATCCCCAACTTATATAGTCTTGCTACTGCTAGATTTTTTTCCTTATTTTTTGTTATATATAAGTCATAAATTTTTTTTTTTCAAGAAATGAAACCCAAAAAAGTATTTAAAAACTAAATTCAATGGATTAAAGTGAAATAATATACATGATGACGTGTAATTAAGAAAAAAACTCCACATTAATTCTATCCCTAAAAAATTAAAGGAATTTAATTATAATGCCACTCTTCAAATTTATAATTTCACTTCCAAAAGGGAGCGCGGTTATCAATTTGGAAAATCCATATAGGGATCTAGGGAGTGGCATTATAAATTTGGGGAGTGGCATTATCTTTATGCATACCGATGCCCTAGACTATCAACGCAGGAAGTATGATAATGTGCACATAAATTGAATTGGGACTCTAGGCTTATTCTCTCTGATACTATTTAGCTTTGATTTAGGGGCATGGTTCTGCAGCAAAACACATAAAGGGGGCTACTATTTAAGTGATATTCTGATATCAGCCACTTTGTACATATTATCAAAAGTTAGGTCCGTCTCCAACCCTCTGCCGCTTATACCCCCAATGATTGAGGACTACATGGATTCTGATGTTGTTGAAGTAGTATTATCGATACCCAAAATTAAAATGAGTCTTTTGTCATACTCCATGTGCGAATGAAAAACATTATTTACTATAGTTTTTATTATGTTATTTTAATTTTTATGGAACCGATGACTATTAATATTGTAATACATCTTTTTATTTTTTTTAGTATACATTTCGTCACTGCTAGGGTATTGGTTTCATGTTTGGCTTCCATGATATTTGAACATGCAACCTTATCGAAAACAAACATAGGTGGCAAACGGACGGGTTGAAACGGATCGTGGGTCAAATATGGTCAAAAGGTAAACATGTTGAAACGGGTCTGGTTGAATATGGGTCAAGTCAAACCCAAACCCGCCCGACCTGACCCGTTTTCCTCTTCTTCTTTTTTTTCCCTTCCCCTCTCCTCCCCCCTTCTCTGATTTGTCGAGGATTCAAAAAAGTAAAATTTTATGATTAAAATTCATTTTTTTTAATAAAAATGAAGCAATTAGAGGCTGAAAAAGCTTTTAAAATTTAGGTTTTTTTTTTTTCTATTTCCAAACAGTAACGTAACTTCAATGAGAAGTTAGAGGCCGCATTAGAGAATTGTCTGGAGGGCGATGATTGTATAGTTTCGGTCTTCGTTGTGTTCGCCGACCGAAGCCACCGCTTAGGTTTGGATTAAAAAGTCAAGTGACTTTTTTTTTTCCTATTCAAATTTTTTTGTATTTGTTTGTTTTGTGATAAACTTTTTATCCCTATTAGTTCGTCTCGACGAGAGAATCGAAAAAATAATTTTTTTTACTCTTACCCTAATATTTTTTATAATATTCAAGATAAATCCCAACAACTAATTTTTTAGGCTTTATCTTGGATATTTTTAAAAATATTCGGATAAAAGTCATGATTTTTTACTTTTATGATTAGAGCAAATCAAAAATCGTAAAATACTTGTTGCAAAACGATAAAAGCGAAAAAGTTGAATAAAAACAAAAAAAAAATGTCCAAAAGAGGGAGAGGAGCTCAACGGATTTGTCTTGTAATTATATTATTTTTGTCTTTTTGTTGCCAAAATAGTTAGAGAGAGAGCGAGAGAGAGATGGGTGTATTGGATTTGATTGTAGTCAGTAATGCTTTGAAAAGTCCGGGAGATAGTGCGGCTGCGTGGGCAAGGGAGAAAAAGGGGCGTTGGATCATTTTAATTCTAATCTCCATATTAAACACACTCTCAACCCATCTAAACCCATAAAAATATAGGTTGACATAGATTGAACCCATATCAATTCATTATAGAATATGGGCGGATTGAATTGGGTTACAAGTGGACGGATTTAGGCGAATTAAGAAATATGGGTTAGAATTGTCATCTCTAACTTTGGGGTACCAAATCTTCTAAGTGGGTAAACAAAGTTGTTTTTACTACGTACGTACTATAATTAGCTTGAGTATATATCCTGATGAAAAAAATGGGCTGGTGCGTGATTTCTGGGTTTCGTGATTTTTGAGTTTTCTCCACCATTCTAGGCTTTCAATCTTCGGTTGATCTTCTTCTCTGTCTAGCAATTTTAGAGTAGTCAATGTGTGTCTACTCAACGGTACCTTTGTCCAGTCAAACTTGATGGGCTGATCATGACTTGGGTTTTGTTAATTCAAAGCTAGCTAGTAGGCAGGTTCCAATACACTCGATCTCACTATCGTGCTAGCCGTATCGGACACGCCGGGGCAGAAACACGCGAAAGACCCACGGAGATGCATACATATATACTGTATGAAACAGCCCAAGTGGTATACATAATCCTTCGTAGTAAAAATTTAACGTGTGGCATTGCCGGCCACAATGTAAAATCCTTATGGCAGGAGTTTATTTTTATTTTTAACAAACTTGCTACTTATGCCTTGTGCTTTGTATTTTTTATTGACAATCTCTTAATCATGTATAAATAGTGTTCGATGTGGTGGTTGTGCTAAGTTAGTGTTTGATTTCGTTAGTTTGAGTGTTTGCAGAGTTAATTTTCCCATTAAACAAGAGTAGAAATCCAACTATATAAGAATATATCTAATTTTTTTCGTGTATCATATCACATGTCCATATCCATATCTGTCCGTACTTCTTAGGTAGTCATCTTTCATCTTCTACTGTAGTCGTAAATTAAATTATCGCTAGATGCCTTCTCGTACATATGGTCAGCTCTGGGCTAAAGGTCAAGAGGCGTGGACTTTAAGCCTCCCAAAAATGTTCAAAAAGTAAGGCTTTCACTTTTTTTTAGTACCTAGTATATATGTGTTATTATAGGGCTCATTTTTTAATCCAAGAATACATTTTACACTTAAGACCCAATGGCCCAGAAAAAATGGAACAATGAATGAAAGAAAAAACAAAAAGGAGGAATAAAAGGTCACGGGATCGATGTAGATCTCTAGGGCCCTTCAAAATTATTCAGTCTGGTGGGTGTATGGATGTATCTTTTCCCATTAAATGCTACTCCAATAATTCTCATTACAAACAAATACAATGAAGAAAGAAGAAGAACGAACAGGACTACAGCCAGAGAAAAAACTGAGAAGAAGAAGAAGAAGAGTGATGTTTAAGTAAAGATAATGATGCTTTTGAAATAAATATTGTGGTATATTGTATTTTTGCGGGGTTGTCCGCATTGAATACATGTATTTGGTTTTAAAAAGTTCATTTACAGACTTTATATTTGATTTTTGTTTACAATAATTAGGATCTCACTTTCAAAGATCGTCTTTAAGCCTCTAAAATTTCAGAGTTGGACTTGCTCGTACAACAAAGTGATAAACTTCTCCACATGGAAGAGTTTTTTTTTTTATTTGGGTCATCTTTCATCTTTAGTAAGTGTTATCATCGGGTCGGGCCGGCCTAGCCCATCAAATCATTACCCAAACCCGCCCAAGAGCCGGGCTGACTGGGCTTTTACTTTTTTGCGTGTTGGGCAAGCCGGGCTACCTACCATAAATTGAAGTCCAAGCCCGGCCCACGGGCTAGGCCAATTGGCCCGAGCAGGCCAAAAGCCGAGCTAACGGGCTTGCTTAAATTTCCTGGGGTAAGGGAAAAAGGAAAGAATTTTGTGGGATTTTGGGCTAATGGGTGGGCCCGTGGGCGGGTTATTGGATGGGTACTACGAGTGGGCTACCGGGCGGGCTCACGGGCCAGGCCTACAGGCTAGCCGAGTAAAAATTCATAGGTCTAAATCCGCCCATTACAAACTACGAGCCGGGTAAAAGTCCGATGAGCCGGATAGATTTCAGGCGAGCCACAGGCCTTCGGGCTAAATAAAGTTGTCAAATTTTTCATATGATCCACAAAATGGAGTCAAGAAGTTTGAGTCTATTTATTCGTGATTCCCCGTGGAGGCAGTTTTCCTTATCGTTCACGGCTCTTTGACAGCAGGTGTTCGTCTTGTTAATTTCTTTCCCAGTAGTGCCACTAAACGCTCCGAAGTTGTCAAATTTTTCATGATTCACAAAATGAAGTCAAGAAGTTGAGCCTATTTATTCGTGATTCCCCATGGAGGCAGTTTTCCTTATCGGTCACGGCTCTTTGACTGCAGGTGTTCATCTTGTTAGAGCATCCGCAATGTAATAATCAAAACTAAGAGGTTGCTAAAGTTAGCAATATTTACTCAAAAAAGTGCTCACATTGTAATAACCAAACTTAGCAATCTCTTAGCAACTCATCAAATTTTGGCCTTTGAATAATCAAAACTAACAACTTTTTGCCAATAATCAAATCTAATGATCCCCACATTTTTTCAATCAAATACACCCATCATTATACAAAACATTCTCTCTCTCAAAAATGTTTTCAAAAAATAACTTTTAAAAACTATTTTTTTTAGAAATTTTTTTAAAAAATAGTTTTAAAAATCCGTTATTTTGAAAAACTGTTTTTTTTTTTAAAAAAACTGTTTTCAAAAACCTTTTTTACACACAAAAAAATTTGTTTTCTTTTTGGAAAAAACTAATATTTTTCACTAAACTCTTTTTTTTTCAAAAAAACTATCCAAATTATTATCACAATTGAGATTCTGATTCCATAGTTTTTTTTTTTTTTGTTATTATTCTGATTCCATAGTTTGAGATGATTGAGAATAATGATTTTCCATTGAAGGAAGAAAGAATAATAAATAGGCAAGAATGGTAGTAGGCATGAAAGAATTGGAGGGGACGGGGAATAATTGGAGGGACAAACCGGTGAGAATTTTTTTTCCGAAGTAATGAAGTGTAAAAGTTTGGAGGGAAAGAAGAGTTGGCAGTGGACCCATTAATTTTGATTATGAGTACAAAACGAACAATGTGAGACTTCACATTGTTAACTTTAACAACCCTCTAAATGAATAATCAAAAACTGACGTGGCAAGTTTTGATTATTCATTTTTGATTATTACATTGCGGATGCTCTAAATTTCTTATGCGGCGTTCCTATAAATTTAACTTAAATTTGATAATTTTATTTTTATTAGAATTTTTTTCGTATTTATTAGTTTTGCGACAAATTTTTGTGGTTATTGATTCGTCTTGAAGAGAGAAATCAGAAAAGTAATTTTTTTTGTACTCTGATCCAAGTAGTTTTAGAAATTACCAATTTTTAGGCCAAATTTTTACACGCGGGATGGGAAAATTAATTTACTCTTTTTTTTTTCTTAGTAAGTTTACTTGTATATCTATAAAATAGATTTAATTAATAGTTTACTATAAAAACTAAGGTCTCGTTCCACTAAGATTCTTATTTTTTAAGTACTTATTTCTCGTTTTACAAGGCAGGTCATTCTCCCACAACACATCGCTTTAGTTCAAAAAAATATTTATTTTAAAAATTGAATACATATTTTAGTTGGTGAAACGGGGCCTAAATTTATAAGTAAACTATCAAACTTGAATGCAACATCAGAATATAATGTCAAAACTTTTATTAAAAATCCACGGCCTGCAGCCAGCACACCGTCACGGCGTCACCATACATGGACTTTTCAATTTCCTTTATTCTCTCTTCTGTTTTTTTCTGGGGTGTGCTTCTAGAGAGGATATTGCTAGCTTTTTAAAAAATGCTTCCAACAGGCGTATTCAGCCACACAGATTCAGATAGAAATGCAACCGTTCTACACACACAGAAAAATGTACACAGATTGTGCACAGATTTTTTTGTGGGGCCCACCACGGGTTCCACACAAATCATCCGAGCCGTTCATTAAATGTAAAATATTTTTTCAAGGGCTCCCGTAAAAAATATGCTCAATCCAATATCTATAGGTGCTTCATCCAACTATCTAACTTTTCATTCAGATTTCCGGATAATGAAAATTTATATGGTTGGATCGAATATCTATAGGTATTGGATTGAACTTATTTTTTACGAAGACCCTTGAAAAAATGTTTTACATTTAATAAACGGGTCGGATGATTTGTGTGGGACCCTTGGTGGGCCCCACAACAAAATCTGTGCACAATCTGTGCACAAATCTGCTGTGTGGACAAACTTTCTGATAGAAATGTGTCCTACGTCATTTTAATGTGTTTGAGTCTCAGTGTCTCACATACATGGTGTAACATTTATCTACATCGAACACTTGACCCCATTCGTTTTGAAAAATAAAGTAATAATTGGAAATAGAGGTAATGATTAGAGAGATATAGAGAGAAAAATGAGATTAATAAAATAATTATTAAAATCCAAAATTCAAAATCCTTAACCGAACAAGATCGTGTTTTAGTATATTTCAACAAATCCAGATTGAGCTCGAGCTGTCGGTGGTAAGCTAGCTATAGCGTATACTAGCATTAGTTGCCCCTTCCCACCGTGTCTGCATAGATACATCCCTTTGGATACCGATAATGCTGATACAAGACTTGATTGGTTAACCTTTTCGTTTAAATTTTTTGATTCGACGGTTATGGGTGTCTGAACCAGTTTATGCGCACCTCAACTATTACCCTTCTTGGTCTGGTCAAAGACAGACCTTTTACGTCGTGATTAAAGAATTCGCAAGAGATTCCTCTCTTGCAATCTCGCGCAACCGATGACGTAAGTTCATCCCCTCTTGGACATCACCGGACTGTATTATTGTGTTTGCATTGACATCACCATTAGCAATTTGCAAAATACTTTATGCAGGTGCATGTTTTATTAATGACACATCACACATTTAGAAAGTGGGTGTATAGTGGAAGGCGGCTGTTGCCTGTCATGGCTCTTGATCGATCGCCATTTTGTGGCATTTTGTTACTTAAATTGTTACTTTCGAATCTGTTTGGTCACCAACCGTTGGACCCACCAAATCCATTTCTTTTTTTAGGTTGTGTTTCGCTAAAGAAAATAAATACTTATTTGTATTTATTTGAAAAATATTAGTAAGTACTTATTTTTTAAATTAAATGTAATGTATTATGAGAGAATAATATGTTCTTGTAAAATAGAAAATAAGTATTTAAAAAATAAAAAATTTAGCAAAACGGAAAAATCATTCCAATTTTCTTTTGAGGAAGCCCCCCTTCCCCACAAAATATAATACGCCTATCTAATTGCGTCCTTTCAACCCAATCCTTTTGTAATTGCGCTTGGCAGCCGCGGGCAATACCGACAATTCTTTCTTTGTATATATATATATACACCAAATTATTATCTGATTAAGTTCTAATAAGAGTGGTAAATGTCCTGGATATACTCTATGATCGTCCGACTTAACTTTGAGAGGTTCACCAAACAAGAGATGAATGAAATAAAAATCATCGGTCTATCGATTGATATTCGAATTATTGACTTCTCATGAAATAACGATAATAGAATATGTTTGATGTGTGTGTGCGTGTGTATGAGAGAGACAGGGGTTGTTTTATTATTTATTTATTTTGTTACATAGTGCTCTCTCTCAACTTATTTATTATTAGTACTTAGAGCTTATTTTCTATTGTCTTTTTAAAAAAATAAGTACTTATTTCATATTTTTAAACTAAAAAAGAATCTATTTATGCAAATAATTTTTTTTACACTGTTCAAAAAATCTCAATAAGATCTATATATCAAACAAGATTCATATTATTAGAAAATTATTCGTGTAAATATATTATTTTTGAGTTTAAAATTATTTTCTTAAAAAAAAAAGTACCTACTACGGAGTACTATTTGTTTGGGTAAAATGGGTGTACGTGGACTAAAGGATATGCCTAAGCGTGACCAAAGAAGGTGAGGGCTACCCCACTGGCTATCATTTTGTTGTTGCCTCCAGCCCATCCACTTTGTCAGAATTTTGCCTGTTGATGTAGGGAAAGAACTTCATTTGTCCTCTCTTTTTCCCACGTTTTGAGTTTTGGCTACCTCAATGATTTTTTTTTCAAAGGCAAAAGAAATTTCATTTATCTCTGAAATTGTTACAAAAATTTATAGAAGTAAGGAATTATGGCATCAAATTCGTTACCCGAGACCCAAACGATCCATGACGCTAAAAATAATCCTATATCCATCCAAGACCCAATTCCCGAGTTCGGTTACCTCAATGTTTTAAAGCGATGTATTTTGTTGCGTTTATATTACATGCTTTTATTAGGACCCTGTCAAAGAAAGTGGAAGATTTTTTTTCCTATATAGGAGTACTTAAAAAAAAAATACTAGTAAGAAAGTGGAAGATTCTGAGAAGGGGCAATAAAACATTCTCGGAAGACCCTTCCTTATGTTGAAAAATACACAAGAAATGTTTTACTTTTAAGGATATTAATGCCCACGGGGAAATTGTAGGGTCGTGAAAAGTCTCTGATAAAAAATCTCAAATTAGAAACTTGCTCTGTCAGAGGTTTACCTGTCAATTCTTTTCCAGATAGGGATCCCCACATGATATGAAATTTCCTTGTAATAGGTTTGGTCAAACTCAAAAGCGGTATATACGGCGTACCCAGTAAAACTTACAAAGAAACCAGATATAAAAATGTGTAATTGTAAGCCATCAAATAATTAACTCAACCCAAAAGGCAAAAAAAGGTGGTCTAAGTTCAAATAGGAGATCAAGACCCATTATAGAGTCTTGGAATTAATCAAGGCATTGAAATACTGATGAACTCATTACTAATGGGTTTCGTATGTCCAGATCATTTACACTCTCGGTTGAAGTAATGTCACTCTTTTCTTTTCTTGCCTTTCGATATGAGTGTTTGTATATATAGGCAAAAGTACATAAATATTCTCTCAATTATCATTTTTTCTCACGAAGACTTTCTTGCATTTAAAAGCACTTATACAAACCCCCTCAACTAATCTCCGTTACCCAAGTGACATCCTTCCGTCTCTAAACCGTTTGTGATGAACCCCTTCATCCATAAATTGGACAAAAATATCCTTATTACATTACATACATACACCCCCTCTAACCTTTCTCTTTCTTCCCTCTACAAACTGCCTCCAATCAAAACCCAAAATCAATAAACAAATCTGAAACTTTGGTTCATATATATAGAGGTCAGTTCCACCCACACAATTTATAAAAAAAATTAAAAAAATAGTGTTTCCCAGAACCACCTTCTTTGACTCAGTTCGATCTCTACTAGTAAATTTTCTTTCCACACTTGTTAGTAGTTGTTACTCACATCTTTGTATCTATCTTTCTTATTGTACTACTTCTTACCCCAAAAATCTTCATCAAAATCTTCACCACTATGTCTGTTCTTGGCCAGGAGAGAGGCGGCCAGGGAGAGACTTGTGAAAGTAGGTAATCCTGATGGTGACATGGGAAGTTGAAACTTCAAAATCCAGGCCATATTTAATTTTGGTCTAGATGGAGCCCCCCACCCCCACTAATCACAGACAAGTGATATCTTTGGGGAGCCTCCCATTTTTTCCAAGGCACGTGTCCACTTTCCACCTCAAAAAACCATTTCCAGGCTTCCAGCTTAGCATATAGCATAGCTTTGAAAACACACTCCGCCGGCTGCCCCCACTCCACTTGGAAAGAAATACACGTCAAAGATCCATTCCACCATGATATAAAAATCAAGAAAATTACTACTAACAAATACGGTAACCACTACCACTTTTTTCTATCACGTGCATATATTATTATGGTTCACATTTAAGTGAACTAGGATTATAATAATATAGTATGACCTTACAAATATCACAAATATCTTCTTTTTAATAATTGAATATCAGGATCAATTTATGCGCACTTCGATTAATTTTAGATCTCTAAAGATAACAACCAAACATTGCTCCCAGTAGCTCCAAAATTTGAAATGATTGACATTTGTAAAATTCAAATATGCGGCCATCAAGCATTTATTCCTATGCCCAACTTGCTAACCCTTGGGTTCTTTAAATATCTTCCTTTCCAACTCTCTGAACACTCAATACATATGCACTTATCATATTTCAAATCACAATTACCAAATATAATTACCAATAAATAACAAATACGGAGTACAATTCAACCAAAACTCATCTTATCAATCACACCGGACAAAATCGCCGTATAATAATCGGATAACTATACAAATACAGCACAGCACTCCGTAGTAGTAGTAGTCACAAGTCAACGAATAAGCATTTTCATATTACAGATGAGCCCCTGTATTTTTCTCAAAATTACCAACAAGTCCCCACTCATAAGACGAGAGATAATTCTAGTATCTCGCAGGGAGCATATTTATCTCACGTCAACGAGGAAATCGTCGACGTCAAACTCAGCGGTCAGATCGTCCTCGCCGTAGAAACCCCCCGACATCGCGATATCCGGCAGGCTTAACGGCATATCGATGTCGAAACCAAAGGCGTCAACAACACCATAACTGAACCCATCGAACGGCGTTAACTCCTCGTAACGGACTGCTGACGTGGGCGACGACGAGTCTGCCACGTTTCCCAACACTTCCCCTTCCGTACTATTGCCACCATCCACCGCCGTCTCGTCCACGTCGCCGTGACTAAACGACGTCAAATCCTCGTAACGCAGCACCGACGTCGGCGACGAAACCACCACGCCTCCAAATTCTGCCCCCTCCGTCTTGCCCTCGACCGCCGTTAAGTCCTCGTAACGGAGGACTGACGTGGGCGACAAAGCCGCCACGTTTTCCAATTCTACCCCTTCCACCGTCTTACCCTCCGTTACCGTCGGAAAGTTCGTAACGGCGGCAGGACCTTTCAACATAACGGCAGCTCGATCGTACACCGTGGCAGCTTCCTCGGCCGTGTCGTAAGTCCCGAGCCAGACCCGTTTTCTCCGGGCCGGATCTCGGATCTCCGCCGCCCATCGGCCCCATGGACGTCGCCGTACGCCGCGGAATTTCTTCCAACGGGTGACGTCAGATTCCGGCGAGTCAAACCTCCTCTTCTTAACACTACTCTTCTCTGGTTTCCTTACGGATTGGACATGAGGGGATCGGTCGATGTTGATTTGTTTGACGAGTCTCTTGACCCTCCTCCTGACGACTTGTTCGCTTTCTTCGTCGGAGGAAGAGTCGGTGGCGTCGGCGTCGGTGAGGATGATGCGGACAATTCTGCGGCCGAAAGCGGTTGGGGAGTCGGCGGAGGAGGTGGGTTTAGGGTGGTGGATGGTGTGAGTGGTTTTGCTGAGTGATAGTTTTGTCAGAGTAGGGGAAGGCATGGGGGAGGTGAAGGAGAGACCCTCCCTGCACACCATGAAGCTTAATTAATTCTAACAGAGATCGAGGGTGACGATTTGGGGGGTAGAGAGAGAGGAAGTAGGAATTGGGAGAGAGAGAGAGAGAGAGAGAGAGAGAGAGAGAGGCGAGGTTTACAGAGAGAAAGAGAGAGGCAGAGTGTATGTATAATAAATGGGAAGAGGTGAGAAAGAGACACGGGAGTTGTGGCGGGAAGAGGGACTGATGAGGTTAAGTTTTGGCGGGAAAGGCAGTGACTGAGAGTTATTACTAGTACAATAATTATGAGTGAGAGAGAGAGAGAGTGAGAGAGAGAGAGGAAATGACATGAAGAGGAGTGAGGGCAATTAGTGTGTATTTATATTGCACGGGTTTTGGAACATGTCAAGAGCAGGCGTTGCTTTCTCTCTCCTTCAAGAGCAGGCGTTGCTTTCTCTCTCCTTCTCCTCGGTCCTCACATCACAGTAGTAGACTAGAGGGGGGAGAGAGAGAGAGAGAGAGAGAGAAGACTTTTCCGTGAGTCTTTGTCGGAGAGGAAAACGGGGTCAGGATGTCCCATGAATAGGTGGACTAGTTTGACGTGTCAAACGGGTGAATATTATTGTTGTTTTTATTTTGAGGAAGTTTAATTGGAAATTACGTACAGTACAAATTTGTTATTGGATCCAATTGCTATTTGGCTATTTTATGCCTGTTTCAAATACCTTTTGAAAAGTATTTTCAAAAGATTCCTTCTATTGACACGCACTCAGGGCCTTAGAAATTCTCAATGAGATGGGATAAAATTATGGATCATTTTCTATTTTCTTAATCAAATGCCCGGTCGCATAATCAAAAAGGTCGATTGTCAAACTATCTTATCCACTGAATTGAAGGTCGTTTGGAAAATGGTAGATCATCGTTTTTCTTTACTAAAAACTCGGGTTACAACTTTGTGGGGTTAGGAGTAAATTATCCTGAGATTGGTGCACCTCGTTTGGGCATAAAAAGCATTCGAAACCCCAATTTCTTTTTCCGAAGCAGTTTTATTGCCCTTTCTCGATCCCCCGCAAAAAATTTGCTAAGGCACTTTCTTCTTCGTCTTTCTACTGTGGTATGCACGCCATTTCATCATCAAAACAACTTCAGATATTTTTCAGTGGGCACTATGGCACCTCCATTTACCGTTGCCATAAATTTCCTCGCTTGGCTAGATCTTCTGACAGACCAAATAAGAACAAAAGGTCAAAGTTTAATGACATATTTTTCGAATAGTTGTTTACGGCATTAATCGCGGTTCAAAAGTATTTTGGACGATCCGAATGTTAACGAAATTATTGGACGGTCGCGATTGATTACTGCTATAAAAAAACTGTTCACGGCTGAGCCATGAATAAGTTTCTCTCAATTTTTTTTTAAAAGAAGTCCCTTAACAAACCTGACTTTTCAATTGGGCTATCAAACAACAACAACAAAAAAAAAGTTATATCAAGTTCAGAATCTTAGATAGAAGATTTACTGTTTATAAATTCCAAGTGACATTAGCGCAGAGGAAAGAGGCAATAAGTGTTGTAAATTCATAAAAGTATCAACAGTTCAAAGGATTCAACGATCCTAGAAATACATATTCCATTATGACTAGATCATCTATGGAGTATAGTTCAATGAAGAATGATCCAATAATGATATTTTTTTAGATAAAAAATAGGTAATTCAAAATGCTAAAAGTAATTTATGAAAGGTGGTCTTTTTTAGCTTTGTGGAGTGTCAGAGCGACCGTAATATGCTTTGTTATCTGTATTTGTTCTCTATCTATTTTCCTAAAAGAATTGATCCTTATCCTAGAAGGATTGTCGACCCTTGCATATGATGCAGACACCCATTGGGTCTATTCTCTTACGACTCTTGTCCTAGAACAACTTATTACTTCGTTTTTTTTTTCTATCTCTCCACTCATTATTCCAAAATTCTCATTCAAAATCCATACCAAACAACCCCATATGCTCGGTCACTAGTCGCCGAGTGAAGGAAAATTTACCTTAATAGTACTGCACCACAAAAGAAATTCTTACTATAAATTTTTTCATGCTAAATAAAAGTGCCCTTTGTGATGTGCTCATTTTTACCAAAACAGAGTACTGTGATTTTGTTTTCACAAGTTCAATTGACATGCACTCAAGGCCAGCCCAATGGGGAGGTCCAAGAAGCCGCTGCTTTTGGTCTCCATATTTTGAGCAAAAAATGGGGAATCTATTCCTAGATAAGTATATATATATTTTCTGTGTGTAATTATAATATAAACTCCTTTGGTGGTTCAGTGGTAAAGTGTTTATTTTTCCACATAAGATACTTGGGTTCAAATCCTTGTAGGGTATTTTTTTACAAAAAAAAAAATTTCTTCTATGGGGGGCACTTTTCCAACACTAGGCTGAGGGCATCCTAATACCTTGGGCCGGCCCTACATGCACTAAACGGATTTACAACACAAAAATCCTATCTAAAACCCCATTTTTTCCTTAATCACAAGAACAAAACTTGTCATTGCAAAACAAAAAAATCACACATCAAATTAATTGACTGACTCCTTGCCTAAACTAAATGCCAGTGCATCATTATTCTAACTAAATCGGAATATGCAGCGCCGTTTATATGGCTTTGAGGGCTTTTTTTCCTTTTCACATTGAGGAAAAAGCCATGCAATGGCGTTGAAAAGCAAGACGGGGTTAGGCGATGGTTGGTTTTGGCTTGAAGGAGAAGCAAAGGTGAGTATGCCAAGTGGGACACAAAGGCACATGAGCAATTATTTAAATCGGAACAGGACTGGACTCTCACTTTTGCTTGTCAACTAAGTGATCATATGGTAATAATAATAGTATTAGAATCGTGGGCGGCAATACCATAGAGTGACAAGCGAACCTCCTCGACTCAAAAAATACATTAAAATTTTGTACGTTTGCTATAGGCAATTTGATTTTTTCTCTAAGACGTCAGCACTGAATTATTCTTACGTAGCCAAAATAATAGTCACTTCAATTTGTGAGTATGTAAGTAATATAGTTCAACAAAACAAAATTAGCTTAGGCCCAATAAATTTTTAACTAGAATACAAAATTTTTATTTTGTGTAGCACAGCAGATTAAAATAAAAATTCAATACGTCTTTGTTATCGCTGAACTAAATTCTTGGAGCCACTCTTGTGACATTAGAATTAAAACAAAAGTGAGAATCAATGGATGCTTAAATATAGAGTATTTGCAATCAAGTGTGAAAATCCTTTTAGCACCTCCTTTTCTACATGTCACCTTTTTTTGTGTACAAGTGTGTGAAATCAAGACAAAATAAAACTTAACGAGTTTGGCCGTATGAGCATGAAAAATGAATTAAAGGACACGCCCTCAAGAAATCACAAGTTCCAATTTTACGAAGTCTAAATATTTCAAACCTCTGGACTATTGCAAATTGGTCCGATGGTTAATTTCAGACCCCTATCGGATGTGCACAAGCTAGTCGTTGAAAAACAACCAGACAAGATGCAATGCATATTATGAAGGGGGAAAAAGTGTGAAATAATCTCTCCCCGTGGATCAAAAAAAAAATCTCTCCCCAATCTACAATCACCCATCTTGTCAAAATATATACAGACACCCAAACAGAAGCAGCCATCAGACTTTAAAAATACTAATTTTTAACGAGCCCTCGGATAATTTACGGTCACCTCCATTTCTATGGTAGGTTTGTTTTGTATACACAGAATGATTCAGGACATCAATCTAGCACATCACTTAATTTCGGTTACCTAAATTCCATCATCTCATCATTTGATTTCGGTTCCATCGTCGCATCACTTGATTTCGGTTACCTGAATTCCATCGTCGCATCACTTAATTTCGGTTACCTTAATCCTATAGTCCACCAACGATGAGTTTGCTTTCGATATTTTAGTTCATTTTCAGGCAGTAAAAAACGATCTTTGTACTTTTCTGTTTTTTGGCCGGGCAACGATCTTACTGAGTCACTGACTGCCCATCCACGAACTTCAGTTGGTTCTTATCCTTTGATGGCGCATCCAATCATGTTGAGATCATAAAGTAGGAGTAGTCCCTGTCCCCACAAACTCTATTTTGGACCATAGGCTAGCTCACGCTTTGCAGGTTGGGAACCTCCCGATCCCACCCACGAAGCAGTCGGGATCATACCAGCCTTTCGCAATTCGGACGGTTCCACCATCACAATTTTTTACAAAATCCCAACTCATACGCTCTGTTTTCATCCGAACAAGTGGAGGGTGGAATCATTTCACCATAAAATCAGGGGAATACTTTCATTTTCAGTTTATACAAAAATCATTTTACCAGACTTTCACTAGTTTAAGTGGACCCTGACTAAAATTTGGAGGACCAATTCCATAGTTCACTAGTGAAAATCTCTTTAGAACAAAGATGATTTAAAGATTATATAAACTGGCCTCATAAGATCGAGCTAAAAGCACCCCGAGAGTTTTGAACTTGAGATCTAAGAAAGAGCTGACCCCTAAGTCGAAGCTTTGACGAATTAGACCATCAGGACAACGTTTTGTGATTGAAATAAAACAAAGAATACTCTACGAAGTTCTACGCTCCACCCAAAAGGGTTTTCAGGAGGGTCAACCAATTTAACTAGATAAAACAGTATTAATAATATTGCGAGGGAGAGCTAAATAACTTCATTTTTTTACAGATGCCATATCCATATATATATGGCAACAAGACAGAAATCGTTACAAAAGAAGATGATTGAGACGGGCCAAATCAGCAAGAGAAAGCAAAGAATATAGAAGAGGAAAATGAAGGGGTGGTTTAAGCCTACCAGCTCAGTTGTATCTTCAATAGGCACAAAACAAGGGTTACGAAAAATCCATGACGGGTTCTGCAACCCACAGGAAACAATAAATCACAAGCTCAAAACAGTGAAAGCCCACATCCCATTATGTCATGATCAGTACGCAGAAGAAAAAAAAAACTTGAATTGAGAATAATGTGCTGTGATGTGTATGCATGTGCAGGTACCACGAAGATGAGTATAAAGAAAAATAATCACAACTTTAGGTGGACAGTTCACCAACCGAACAATACACATTGACTAGGTAGATTAGAATAGTACAAAGTGAAGCACATCACTCGTAACCAATAACTAAATTAAGGTCCAAGAAAATGAAGGAAAGAGAACAGGTACCAGGTCTTATGGAAGCATGTCAAGATCACACAAGTCAGATGCCTCAAACTTTCCAGCCACAGACTAGTAACCTACTCTCAACACATTTACATCATCAATTAGATCTTTCAGGCAAAAATTCTCGCCTTTATTTAATTAATCAGTTATATCCACGAAGCCCGTATGCATCCAATAAAATACAAAAGGATTTCATAGAATGCTACTAGTAACCTAATTGAATTTTTTTTTTTTTTTTTTGAAAACCCTCGGGAGAGGTGTAAGGCCAAAGGCCAGCGACGAAAACCCTTTTCAATGCAAAAATTTCCTAGAATGCTACTGGTGCTGCCAGTACTTTAGCAAAAGGATGGAAACGACTTACCTTACAAATAATGGGATGTGCATTCACAAGAGATTTCAGAAAGCAAAGCAATAATTAGACAACAACAAAGCATCAATACATTACAGTTTTCTTTTTCCCCTTCCAATGTCTTAGAATGGATATTCACAAATTTAGAGATCCAACTTTCTTGTCAAGCTCAAGTCTGAGAGAGACAAATAGAAAATTTCCTTACCAAGCACTTTTATTCTTCCACCCGAGGACATTGGACAAAGGATAGAATTACAATTCTCTAGAAGAGCCAAGTGGGATTCTCTTACAATCATGGCATCATCCCATGGCATACTTCTGGGTCCAGCTGCGGGCAGTTGCCTCATATTTGGTCCTGTCGGTCTTGTACATGTGAGCTATTTCTGGCACAAGAGGATCATCCGGGTTTGGGTCCGTCAGGAGGGAGCAGATAGATAATAAGACCTGACAAAAAAGTTCAAGATTGAAACAGGATTCCCAAAGCTTTGAAGATGTTACTCATGGGTAGTGCAACACAATCATTTTTCATCCAAAACTGTAGTGAGTAATAAAAAAATTCAAACTTGTTCCTCATATTGATATTCGAACTGACATTCCAGAAGAATTTTGATGTTGAAGGGCATTCAGAATTTTGATGTTGAAGTGTATATAATGGGTTCTTGTAGGTTTCTTTACCGATGTTTGGAAGATGGGGAAGGGAGTTGATCTTGAAGGTGAAGGGAATCCTGACTTCTTGGTAATCCATGTCAACCCAATGTCCGGCCATATGGTGTAAATAGCTGCTACTCTTAGGGACTTTTCTATTATCGTTCACGTTCAAGAAAATGTCCCAACTGAGACCAATGAAAGAAATAGAAGGTACCCTCTTGAAATGGGACACGGAATCTATCTAAGGTTCTTTGCACAGAATAAAGCTAGAAAGTGTCACAAACACAATCCCAAGTACTCAACATCAAAATGACCACTCGGTCCACATCAAATGCCTGCTTAAAGAATATTGTTAGTATGCAACCAAAAAAGATACAAAAGATTTACCACAAACAAGAAAATCTCACAGCAATCTGCAAGCATCAGCAATTCATAACATCAATCAAATGAAATTTTAATTCACACCATCGGCTTAACCCCCACACTTGTTTCCCTTGGTATACCAACCATGTACTTTGACAAGGCCGCTGGTGGTGATGCTGGCCAGGATGATGGAGAAAGGACCACTTAGTTATGATTGTGGTGGCCATGGGTGTTGAACATGTAAAACCCCATGCTTGATGTCAGTGCCCCAAAACAAAAATGGTGGCAATATCAGCCGCCAGAGAAGATGCCGGCGCTGGGTCTTGTAGCAGCAGTGTTGGCATGGTGCTATTTATGGCACAATGGAAGAGATTTTTAATGCCAAATATGTGGTGTTGGCATGGTGCTATTTATGGCACAATGGAAGAGATTTTTAATGCCAACTATGTTGATGCCACGTCGAGTAGTGGTTGACCAAGGACCAAGGTAATAGTGGACATTCATGACTTTCAGGGAAAAAAAAAAGAAGCAGAACTGGCAGCCTGATTGAGATACTGGTGAAACTTTATCTTTATATCTCTCTTCAATTCCCCACTACTTTCCCTTCCAATTTGAATCTACTCCTTTGTCCTTTCCCATTAATGCTTCTTTTCCTTTTTGTCACTTCAGAATTCTTTCTACTACTGATACCTGTGGAGACTACCCCTGGCATATGCAAAGACTGAAGACTCATGGCATATGCAATGACTAAAGACTTTCAACCTTCACCAAAGAACTTGAAAGATCAACCAAGGATCCGAATCCCAATTATATGTTTGGAACAAACAGTATTAGTAGTACTTTTTACCCCAGGCAAGGGAAAGTTAACAAAGAAGTGGCAACAAGTGCTTATCACTTGTATAATGGACAAAGCACTTAATAATGGTGACTTCATACAAACACCTCTACGAACTCCAGCAATTGTGTCAAAATGCTACTCTTCAGAACCAATTCTTCCACGACCAGAGAAGTCCTTGGAATACACTTTGCAAGTACATCAAACACACTAAGACCAAACAAAGCACGTTCCTTCTCTTCTCTAGTATAGGCCCCCTACAATGTTGGCAGACCAATCATACACAGAAACATTACCTAGCGGCCTCTCGCCACCAGAAGGCAAACAGGAGCAGAGTCAGATACCTCATGTTGTTTAAAATGCAACACCAACTCATCTCACATTAATGTCTAGCCTCATAATCAAACATAGATTGTAAAACCATGCAATGCCAACTAAAGTGAAGCCCTTGCCTCCTAAGCAAATTTTAGATTTATATTAACCATGTGCCACTATTTGCACAGGAAAAGCATCCTTAGACTCCAAAATTGAAGCACTTTCCAATTAAAGAAAAGTTTGCTATGATACATAAGACTCACATTTGCGCCACCAATATGGTAGTTTGGAGTCAAACGATGCCAAAATAGAGGAAACAAGACTTGTCAAGGGCAGACATACTGGCACAAGTCGTTTGATATCTTAAACCTTCTATCAAAGCAATGAGATTTCAATGATAGTTTTACAGTAACACGCTAACATACAGAGTTTATGTCATTCGCAATACCAAGTTTGAAGGCAAAGCAGATTTGAGGATTTGATCCAAAAGAGGAGATACAATATAGATCATACCTTGGATATGGTTAATGCTGGACTCCATTGCTCTTTCAGAATGTCAAGGCAAATACTTCCATTGCTATTAATATTTGGGTGGAAGACCTTAGTCCTGAATGCTACCTGGAATGTTCATTCAATTAGCCTTCAAAAACCACAATGGATTCAGATAACCCCAGGTTATGAAATTTGAATTAATAGACAGATGTCACAGAATTCCCTGGTTTTCTATGTTCTTTTAAAGGATAGAGGGATATGAAAAGGACACAGACATTTTTCCTTTGCTCCTATCCTTTTCAACACATCTCACAGGTTTTCTCTCTTGCATTATCAATTGCTTATTACAGTTGTCATATTGACACATACTTGATAATGAGGCAATCTAATTGGAATTAAACATCTGGTTATGAGACATTGACTCCTTTAAATTTTTTCCCGCTACTCGTGAAGGTTGGAGGAGGGGGCGACCAGCCATAACAAACCTCCCCCTGGTTGTGACTATAGGGACTCCACACTAGCGGTGGGTCCCGAAAGGGACCAAAGAGCCATAGCAACTACCGCCCTACCAAGAGCTAGTAGAACACTACTGGGCTTCACAAGAGCTAGTAGAACATATTGAATCCTTTATTGGTTGCTCTTAAATGGAGTAGTAGTTATGGGATTACTGTACTTTAACTTGTATAGGAGTACTTATGGGATAAGGGTACTTTAACTTGTGTAGGATTGCGTGCTTTCATTTGTATACAAAGATGTACATCTTTGTATTGCAAATGGAAGCATGCAATCCTATGCAAATTAATATGACGTCCTTAACCATGACTATCGCATAACATTATAGAACTTCTAGACCTCCTAAAACACAAAA
The DNA here is from genome assembly GCA_019656275.1 of Rhododendron kiyosumense. Classification (NCBI taxonomy): domain Eukaryota; kingdom Viridiplantae; phylum Streptophyta; class Magnoliopsida; order Ericales; family Ericaceae; genus Rhododendron; species Rhododendron kiyosumense. The sequence goes on from BPLS01000448.1 coordinate 59,881, forward strand.
TTGGAAATATCTACCTTAGGGGGCTTAAAAGGGTAATCAGGAGGAAAATGAATAGAAACCAGAAACACGCCTCCTGCATAAGGGCTATCGGTAGGTCCCATAATTGTTGCTTGCCAATGGAACATGTCCTCGGCTACCGGACCTGGACAAACGAAATAAGCTCAATACACTAATATAATTTCTTTAAATATTACCTTATCAACTGAAAAACATCAAATATTCTCATAACAACTGGACCATTAGCAAAACATAAACTATATATACAGGCCGCGACAAATCACATAAGCTCAAAAGACTAAGGATCTGCCTGATAGCTGTAAATTTCGCATAAAGAGATTTTACATTACTCTCCATTGAGACTTAAGAGTAGGATTTCAAGATGGAGTTCACGAGCTCCATGGCATATATGAAATAACAGCATAATACACTATGTTTCTTCATTTTAAGAACATAGTTCAACAATAATTCTAACTGAACGTATCTTTACCACCTCTAATCCGTCCGTTTCACAAGCCATCTACAGCTAAACCTCCAATAATCGAAATGAAATTCAAAATTTTAAACTTTTTGAGTCAAGTCGATTCAGATTATTACAAATTTCGATTACTTTGTCGCCCAAAAAAACCTTTTGTATTTTCGGTCGAATTTTTTTGTCCCACACAAAAACTTTTTGAATTTCATGTTCCATTTGAACTTTCACCATTTAAAATCCGGGTGTATATCCAAAGTAACCCTAGGATACTTCATTAAATACCTTTCCTAATCAAACTGAACAATCAGTCAACAACACCATAAATCCACTACTACGAGCCCAAATAACACTAGAAATAGAAGCAAGCAAGAAAACACACCAGCACTGCACGACGTCGGAGGGTCCTTCTGCAAATCCTTCAGCTCCTTCAATATCCGTTTCGACGCCATAACTACAACACGCAGCTACTACCTCAAATCAAAGGCTTAATCTAGGTCACTGAAAAGCCTACACAAATAGCAGATCGTCAGCTCAACGACATAATAATATACAAACAACCATAACAACTAACCCGATCAGTATCAGAAACCCTAGCAAACTAGCAAAGGAACAGCTCACCAAACAACGAAGAAATTCAAGATCTGTTGATTTTTCTTTTTCCCCCTAACAACTACCCTAGACAGCATCCACGTCTATGAAAACGCCAAATCACAAAAATTCACATATATGTACAAACAGTGAGAGAGAGAGAGAGAGAGAGAGAGAGAGAGAGAGAGAGAGGAACCTGCGGATGGTTGAATTTGGCGAGGGGACGGAGAATCCAGAGAGAGAGAGAGAGGGGCTGCGTATGTAATCAAGTAGTAGTAGGAATATAGAAATAAAATCGGACAGCCCGTGGACAGCTTCTAGAATTTTCGTCGGAAGCAAATAATTGGCGTACGATTAACGCCAAACCGGCATAAAAGTTAACTGTATTTATACGTTGCCGCGACAAACGCAGCCCGCTGCCCATCATGTTCCGCTTCCCTGTCTTTTTTTTTTTTTATAATTTCTTTTTCCTATTTAATAGTGATTCACAAGTAAACCTATAAATGAACAGAACAGCTCGCGACTCGTTCGACAAAAAATTGGCTCGTTAAAGGAAGCCCGACCCAATTAAAAAGGCACGTCTATTAAATGACTAAACTCAACTCGCCATAGGCTCGCACTCGGATTGAGCTCAAATTTTTAACTCGTTTAATAAATGAGTCGAACTCAAACTCGAAAAAGCTTGACTCGGCGCATTTGTAGTTTTATAGTCACAATTACCAAAAATTATTAGGTGGTCTAAGGCTCCATGCGTGGTACCAACGAGTCTGGCTCCTCTCCAATTCATAGGGAATTGAAGGATCCTCCAATTCCAATTCGATGGTCAGGATTACTCTAGTATTTTCAGCCCAAAACTCATATGGTATTTTATGGGCATCCAATTACTCCCCAAATATTCCTAAATTATTATATTCTATGCACCAATTTACTAAATTCCAAACATTAGTAAAATTTCATTTCGTAACTTTAATAATTAGTGCAAGTTCAAAAAACTATCAAATTCACAGGGTTAATCAAAGACTCCTTTTGCATTTCTTCTAAAATATTTTTTCTATAAAAATTATATATTGTTCAATTACTTACTCTTACGATTTCTTTCTAATTTCCATAACTGAATTTAATATCAATTTTCTTTACATGAAAGAACAACTACATCAATGAGCACACAACACAGTGCGAAGTACAAATGAAAATACATTAGTACAGTAAAAAAAATCTCATGAGCTACATAATAAAATAATATCAACAAAAAAAACCATGCTGAAATAAAAAAATTATTTATATAATATTAGTAAAAAAATCCCCATGAACTTTGTGAATTTGGTCGAAAAAATCCTCATGAGCTATATAATTTTTTTTTCAAAGGCAGGTTTAACGGGAAGAGGACGCCATTCAAAAAAAATTAATGAATTTTTTTATAAATTTCGATGGTTAATGAATTTTTTTCGCCGTTCAAAAAAAAATGGGGAGAGAAGACGCTTATGTAGTTAAAAAATATTTGGGGAGTAATTGGGTGTCCGTAGAATAACATAGTACTTTGGGGCTTGAGTTACTAAGGTAATCTTGACCATCGAATTAGAATTGGAGGATCCTCCAATTCCTTACGAATTGGAGAGGTGCCGGACTCGGTACGATAACACTCTTTAATAATTACCACCATAAGCTTACAAACTCTATATAATACTCTAAGCTTACTATTGGTGGTGTTCCAACAAGTCTTAACAAATAAAAACGTGTTAGGTGACGTTTCGCTTTTTTATTTTAAATTTTTTTATTAAAAAGAATGTAATTTCAAACTCAAATATAATAAAATTAGAAAATAATTTTTTAATTTTTTTTGCACAGTTTAAAAGATCTCAATAAGATCTATCAAACAAGATCCATATTGGTAGTAAAATTATTTGCGTAAACACATTATTTTTGAACTTGAAATTACATTCTTCTTCTAAAAATTCTTTTTTAAAGAAACTGGAACCAGCCTACTCTGCAAGTACTGTAGTATAAATTTACTACTTTTAACGTTGTAATACATCAAGCCCTACTCTTTTTTTAACCTAAATTTCGTTTTAATTATGGTCGATGGCATTCATAACTTTTGGTCGATAAAAATGTCTTACATATGTGGACTTTTATAATCCTGAGAACATATGTGTGTTTATGGTGCCTTCGTTATGTTAAAAAAAAAAAAAAACTTTTTGTAGCGTTTTAAGTTTGAAATTCGCCACCCTAACTCGCTTAAATTATTGCATCAAGAGAAGTTTAGCAGAGACATGTGTGTATACATAAGGCTAATTTTGCCAGTATTTATTCAAATCGGCCATTCGTTTGAAGCGCGCGAGAGCAATTGTGAACCGAATTCGACTGGAGATTTCAATCTTGATGCCAAGAAAGTCTCATACATGGTAAAAGTTAAAAATCGCTCTAATAAGGATGGATCAGTTTGGTCCTCATTGAATTTTGGAGAAATTATCATCTCTACGTCTCCAGGACTACATAGTCAATTTGGATTTTTTTCAATTGTTTACAGAACTAATGTAATAGTCAACAACTAAGATAGATGAAACGCATGAGAGAGAGAGAGAGAGAGAGAGAGAGAGAGAGAGTATTCTTTCTTCTTCTTTTTGTTAGAAAAAATGAGCTCTGCATAGAAATTGTTACAATTTAATTCTAGTTTTAATAGTAGAAAAGACGATGACCTCTGTATGCATGAATTTCAAAAGTTTTAGAAAAGTAAAATAACAGCAATGAAACATGAATTTTCGTTTGACCGAGAAAAAAAAAACATTGAAACATGAAATAACAATTTAGTTGATTAGAGTACATATTTGCAGGGAGGGAGCGGATCAATTTCCTAGATTGTCAGAAACTAAGACGACTTTTACAGCTAGTATACTTCAAAAAAAATGAATATGTCTCCACAATGTAATCTTCATTCATGCCTAGCTAGCTAAGCACGAGGAGTTTTCTCACGACTCCTTTTTGATAACTTGCTATCTGGTCCAATCGTATCTTTCGTACGCAACTCCGTTTTGCCAACGAACTTCACCTGCGTGCGCACAAAGCAATATTTGTGTAAAGCAACTATCAGAAAACCAGGCGATCGATGAATGTTGAACCATTTATAAGTGGCAAGTGCAAACTAGAAAATGCAAATCTTCCATGCCAAGCTAACGCCGGGGATGGAGAGATTGGGATGGTTTTTCAAACTGTTTTCCATCAGACCAAAAGCGAAAACGAAAAACGATACCAACATAACAAATTTTCGAACAAGCAAGCGAGAAAGCAAACTGAAAACTGAAAACGATACCAAACATGATAATCGATTCAACCTCAAATTCATCAATGTAAAGCGATTTGAAACAAACCAATGTCAAGAAACAAGACGGTGTCGCCACAAGTTGGATCCATCTCACAAGAAATGGAACATTTTGACCCGGCATTGCGGCTGCAGCCCATTGTTGATGTCAACCTGCTGAATACTAGTGCACAGCACTTTCAGAGGCAACCCGCTCAACTTACGCCCTTCCATGTTCACAGTTACGCTCCCTTCGAACACCACATCAATCACCACTTGCAGGTCTTTGTAATTCGATTTCAAATCAGCAGCGGCCCCATCATCGACCACCGACTTCTTAACCTCCGTCGACACATTCAGTACCGACACCTTCTTCGGATTCTGCTTGAACGCTGGGACCTCTTTCGTCCCCAGGTTAATGTCTTCCGACGAGACTTCGACGCTCAACACGCTATACGACAGGTCATACCGGTCGTTTTTGTTGGTGACGTTGATGAGTAGTTGGACGTCGGCGGTCAAAAGGGTGTCTGTGTCTTTCTTTGAAATCTCGAGTCTGGAGATGTTTAGACTCTTGACGCGGAATTCCGGTAATGCGCCCTTGACGAAAGAGAGGGACAATGCACCCAACAGCATGAGCCCAAGAACGAGAAAACCGACAACCAAAGACGTCCAGGCGCAGCACAGCCTACGCCCGCGACGTTCTCTTTTGACGTCGTCGCCAGAGTCCCAATCGCGAGCCCGGGGTTTGGTTGATATTTCGGACAGGTTATCCTCATCCCGGTTACGAGCCTGGTGTTTGGGAGGCATTTCGGGGAAATTGTTGCTCTCGTGGCCGGAATCCCAATTACGAGACTGGTGTTTGGGAGCAGGGTTTTCAGAGAAGAGAACGCGGCGGCTTGGGTTTCTTTGGAAGCTTTGGTTGCGGCTGGGGGCTCTTGCCAATGGCGGAATTGGGCCGGCGCTGCCAGATGATATGGGCAACCCCGAAGCGGCCATTGTTAGAGAACCTTTCTCTGGATGTAATAGAAGATGAAAGTGAGTTTTGGACCTCAAATCTGGTTAACCACACATGTTTTGTTGCTCTAGATTTCAGGACAACCCCACATCTATGGTTGGTAAATCCAGGTTTTGCATGGAATAACTGACATTTCGGTTGACAGTGGTCAACGTGCATGAGTATTCTACAAGGAGGGAAAGAGGGGAGAGAGTGCTCGGCTGAGTAAGGGAGGGGATGCTTGGATCTTGACTGTCCAAAATGTGTTTTGGACGGCTCGGATAGGCGTTGGATACTGCCACGTGGTACCCAATTTGGACCAAAAAAATTCTCCTTTTTTTTTTGAGTCATTTGTCTTTTGTAAATTTCTACCCTTCAGGTGAAATTTTCTTATTTTTCAAATTTATTCTAAATAGAAATTTTGATGTTTAAAGAAAATGTATCATCTTTTGCAGAAAATATCAAAATATGCTGAGGAAAAAAAAGTCCTTTAGAGATCCCAGGGCTGAGGAGAACAAGAAGTACGGTACAATCAGTCCTGAAGAATGTAACAATTAGGCCACCGAATTGCTAAGAAAAATCACACAATTGAATGGATTCACACTCTTTGAAGCAATATTTCCGAAGCACC